>JAQHUG010000059.1:6075857-6096035 GCA_028555095.1 Dicrostonyx torquatus
CAGTGGGGACTGACTAAGAAACCAACGATAATGGCACTGGGACCTATCTCTTCTGCATGTATTGGCTATTTGGGAACTTATTCTATATGGATGCACATCTTCTTAGACCGAGATGGAGGGGGGAGGGCTTTGGGCTTCCCACAAGTCAGGGGATCCTGTATCATCTTAGGAAGCAGAGGGAGGGCGGTGGGGTAGTGGGGAGCAAATGTAAATTTTTCTTTTAACAATAAAAAAGGGAAAAAAACAAAATAAATCATAGAAAAGAGCATGTGCTACTTTTCTAAGAGAGATTTAATGGTAATTATCCCCAATACTATAAAATTAACCTTATAAATAGAGCTATGTGGACCCTTCCCCACATTTTACATGACAGACCAATAACTGGAGTCCATACCTTCTATACTTACACAAATAAATCAAAATAGGCAGGCTACAAAGCAAAAGATTTAATAAAGTAAAGCAAAGCCCTTTTAATCCTGTCCAAAATTCAGAATTATATTCTATTTTCACAGTACTAAGGAATTTTAAATAAGCACTTAATAGAGTTACTGATTTGCCATATGCCAAAAGAATTGTTTTACATATAAAAACAACTAAATTTATACCAGATAATACATAATTTACTTCATTATTAATTCACATTAAAGATATAATAAAAAGTAAGTTTTGTCCCTTATACATAATACATTTTATCTTACAAAGTAATTCAAACTATTTTGATTAAAATGTGCTAAAAGCTTGATAATTTCATAAATATAATGTCAATAACAAAGGATTAAAAAAGTTTTCTATTACATGACAACAACCTAAGAAAATTATAAGGTGATTGCCAGCTTGCTCTTTCTATAACAAAACACCACTACCTTCAAGAAGTAACACTAAAGGTACTCAAAAGAATAAAATCTGGAAGAGAGATATGTCCTGCTTTACAAAATTTGAAAAATTAAACTATGAACACCACATGATTGACACCTAATCAGGTTTTCAATGGGCAACTGTTTTAATCTCAGAAAAGGTTGATTTAGTAGTCATACATTTATTAGAAGTTATTGCCATCATGAGCATAACTTTACAAATAAAGATAGATAATATTTTGATAATGTTCTAGCATATATCTTGAAGAAAATGAAAGTTTTTTGCTTATTATAAGAGAAAGCAACAGGTATAGCAAACAATCCTACAACTTAGACAGTTATACAAAGACTAAATTTCTATATGTTAAACAAATGAGAAGGGGTAAAGATGTTCCCCAAAATAGATTTCATAATGCTTTATTAACCATGAATTTTCTTAATACTAATGAGAAAGGAACAATGGCAATGGAGAGACATTGAATAATAATTAAAAAAACACTTCTAAATTAAACAGCCAGTATATTTCAAGGATGTATTGACCTAAAATTTTTTAAAAAAAGAAATGTACTATAGTGGGGAAGTGGTTTCACTCTTGTTTATACAGGAGAAGAAAAGCTATGTATACCATCAAAATTAATATAGAATCAGCTCAAAACATCCTCTTGAGAAAGTAAAATGACAGCTCTTCCACAAAGGTGAAAATCATATATCTGATAAGGAAACCTCATAAAGGTTTGGGCAGAGTTCTCCTAATGTATTTGCAGAACAATACCCATCTTTAAAACATCAACAATTCTTGAATATTCAGATGTCCATAGGTGTCCAGAAAAAAAGAATAACAAAAAATTCACCAAGCAAAAATATTTCTGACTTGTGGCAATATATGATTTGCAGGGTAAAATTTCTTTACACACAAACACACAAAAAAACACACACACAAATATATATACATATTCATAACATAATGTATGAATCAAAACAAATTTTAAAAAGATTTTACTTTTTTATATAAATATTTTTATATCTATTGTACCTTTTATTAAATATATATCTATATAAATGTTTAAGTTACCCACAATGTACAATAAATTTTCTTACAGTAATCTTTAAAATTTCCAGGAAGAAGATGGGGCCCCACAACAATGATTCCATATAGTTGACATGGCATCTTAATGCATATAGTGCTATTTAAGATCAGTTTTGAGTACCAGTTGCTCAAGATGATTCCAACTTGATTAGATAAAATGGTTCACCTCCTTAAAACTTTCTGGTTAAAATTTCAAATGGAAACTTCAAAACAAACAAACAAAAACCCCACCAACTACTCAGGGACTATTTACAATTATACCAGATAGGAATCTTATAATGTAACCATCACTTTAGTTTACAGGATCCCATAAAATGAACATTGTCCCCATGACAGCTAAAAGTAATTCTAAAATACAATATCCCCTCTCCCAAAAAAGATTGCCTTCAGGGTTAGGGGAATCAATTATTAGTTGATTATAACTGGTATAGGGTTGGAGTTTGAGGTAGTAATTATTTAGGCTCAGGATCTCTTTTTAAAAAAAAGGAAAATAGGATAATAGGTAGGTAGATTAGTGTGAGATTTTCACACTGATAATAATATTGAGCAATAGAATAAATTCTTGTGAGCTTTTATTTATAGACAATTTACATTGGCCTAGATTCTTGTATATTGATACATATTCAAATTATATTTGTTATATTGAATGTGCTCTTATTTCTGTTGACAATATTTGTGCACCTAGTCAAAGTTATTTTGTCATATTGTATGCATGCATATTTGTATTTCTGCTTAAGACATTTAGTATATTGATACAAACTTAGGATATATTTTCATAATTCATTATACATTTCTACCTCAGTTCAAAATACATATAATTCATTACATTTTGAAGTGTTGTCTTCATTTGCTGCACAGTTGTTTAAAGTTTGAATTTTAGTAATACCAAAGATTAGAAGTCAACACTAGATTAAAGATATACTAAAGACTGAATTCTATATACTTGAAATTTGAATTTGCATTGGTTAATTTTGTATGCCTGTGTTATTGATTTATTTTGTACATCAGTGTAGTTATGTTTTATTGCTTATTATTATTATTTATTGCTTATTCTATTTTGTGTGTGGATGGGGCAGTACATACCTTGACATATGTGGAGTCTAGAGAACAAGTTTTGGGAGTCAAATGACTCCATTCACCATGTATGTGCTAGAGATAGAAATGAAGTCATCAGGTTTGTCATTATCTGCTCAGCTATTTAACTGGCCCCTTGTAATTTGATTTGAAGGTTTTTCCTAACTTTTACTTTGTTAAGAAATTCATATTATTTTACTAACATTTCTTACCAGAAAATGCTCATGAACTATGAACTCATAACTATTTTTGAAGATGAATTTATATTGTAATATTTTGTGACATATGTAGTGGTAATAGTAATATTAAGGATGGGTAAATTTTTCTTAAGTGATTTTCTCATTATGTACCCAAATGTTTGATGTGATGTTTGAAATATTACTGTCTTTACACAATACTTTATTTAGAGACACAGTGATCTCTCAGGGAAGAGAGCTTGTCCTTTGATTTTGTATGCACCATTCTGGGTCTGTTTTACTTCTTGATAGGAAGATGACTGAAAACAGACCACATGTCCTTCTACAAACCAAACTACAGATGTTCATAGAAAATGCCAAATATTGAATTCAAATGGATTATTCTGGGGTATTTGTATAATGTCAGATAGTACCTGGAAAACAGAATATATTTAATCTAGGTCAGAGTTATCTCAAGTCACCCTATGTATAATCAGTGTAATTTGGACAATGTGGATTAAAATGAAAGCCTTCCATGAAAAAAAGATTGCCTAATATTCTAATATAAAGCTGTATTCTTCAAGCTGTATAAATATTAAGAATTATAGGTCAACAGTCATCCATGTTTGCCATACTTTACATACAATATTCAGGTTCTTTAGATGTATAGAAATTGTATTTCACATAAACAGGTAATCTTCAACCTCTTCAAAGAACTGTAGAATATGGCATTTAAATAACTTAGGGCTCCATTGATGTGAAACATGATTTCTCCTGGCAGTACTGATCTATTCCTCAGAAAATGTTGGGCACTGAAGACACTCCACTTTGAGCTTGTTTTCTTTTTGGCAAAAGTCACCTTAGGGCAAAGAACTACTTATACTTTGACCACTGGAAAAAAATGCATGATGTTCAGACTGGACAAGCAGAATACAAAAAAACTAAAATAAACAAGCAAACAAATAAAAAACCTAAAAGACTGCCAGACCTCACCAAAACAGGGTAAGACAGTTTTGGAAAATTTTCCTACCTCGAAAAATGGTTTGTCACTTACTCTAGGCCTTCTCTGTTATTTATTGCACATTTTGGAAATTGCTTGATTGAAATTCCTGTTTACTTAATTAATATTATTTGCCTTCTCAGGTCTTCAATGGGATGACAGACTAGATAGTCATATTTACTTTCCTCTCATGACTTAGCCAAGCCATTTCTAATATGAGACTTAGGCTCCTTAGAATAGGATAATTATAAAAACATATAGAACATGTTTCTTGCTTGATATTGCTTATTCTGGTTGTAATTCTATTTTTATACTTGATATCTGTCTTATTGTAAATAGTTTTATATTATGTTTGGAACTGTATTATTTAAACAAAAGGGGGAGGTACTGGCAGAATTTCTTCAGCCTATAGTCTTGAGATGTTGACCCACTTTGGGTGTGGCTTTGAATACTATAGAAACAGATGTAAAAATGTGCATACCCTCTTTGCTGCTGGATTCGGTTCCTGTTCCTTGATTGTGCAGAGGACTGTTAATCTTTTATTCTAATCCTAAATAATGAACCCTTCATTATACTCCATCCTGAGGTAGTGTGGGATTACTTTATTGTAATTTCCTACAGATAATCCAGTCCCCCAGACCTATAGAAATTCTCTAGGCAAGGGTAGTTAGAGAAAAAAGAAGCTTCTCTGAGGATAGAGGAAACCTCTGTGTCACTGAACTTCTGGAAAAATCGGCCACAGCATCATAAACTGTAACCACTAATCAGCTAGTAAGGCCTTCAAACATAAATATATGATAAAAAATTGATTCATCAATAAAAGATAATGTTAAATCTAAAAAATTCTGAACATAAAACATCCAGGAAATCTGGGACACTATGAAAAGACCAAGCTTTAGAATAATTGAAATAAAGAAAGAAAATCTCAAATTAAAAAAGTCAGAAACAGAATCATAAGAAGAAATTTCTAACCTAAAAAAGGACATAGCTATAAAGGTACAGGAAGTTTTCCAGAACACCAAACAGATTATACCAGAAAAGAAAGTCTATGAACTACACAGTAATAAAAACACTAATCATGCAGGCCAGACAAAGAATATTAAAAGCTAAGAAGGAAAAATGGTATGGGATGTCCTTCTGTATATGTGTTGCTTTTGTTGGTTAATGAAGAAAGCTGCTTTGGCCAAATGGCTTAGTACAGGAAGTCCAGGCAGGAAATCTGAAAAGAGATAGAGAGAAAATAGGCAGAAACAAAGCAGATGTCATGTATCCATTGTAGGAGAATGATGTATGAATATTACCAGTAAGCCACAACCTCTTGATGACATATAGATTGATAGAAATTGGTTAATGTAAGATGTAAGAGCTAGGAATATGGTGAGTCATTAACAGAACAGTGTTGTAATTTATATAGCTTCTGTGTGATTATTTGCATCTCAGCACTCAGGAAATGAAAGCAAAGTCTTCACTTACAGGAAAAGAACAAGTAACATATAAAGGAAGACCTGTTAGAATTATACCTAATTTCTCAGTGGAAACTATAGAAGCCAAAGGAGACTCTAAGAGACCACAAATTACAGTGCAGACTACTAAACTCAGCAAATGTTTTAATCACTAAAGATGGAGAAAATAATTTATTTCATGACAAAATTAAACTTAAGCAATTTCTATTCAGAAGTCCAGCACTACAGAATGTACTAAAAGGAAAACTCTAATTCAAGGAGCTTAACTTCATCCACAAAAACACAGAAAATAAGTAATTTCACACCAGGAAAACCTAAAAAAGGGAATCTTTCTCTCTCTCTCTCTCTCTCTCTCTCTCTCTCTCTCTCTCTCTTTCTCTCTCTCTCTCAGACACACACACACATGCATCCAGACACATGTACACACACATGCACACACAACCAATGACAAAAATAACAGAAATTGACAACCATTGGTTATAGGAAATTTCAATGTCAATGAACTCAATTGCACATTAAAAGACATAGGATAGCAGATTGGACACTAAAACAGGATCCATTCTTTTGCAACATGGAAGAAAAAACACATCAACTTCAAAGATATTACTTCAGTGTAAAGTTTGAAAAAAAATTTATCAAGACAATTAATCTAAGAATCAAGCATGTATATTTGTTCTATTTTAATCTATTATCTAACAAAACAGACCATAAAACAAAATTAATTAAAAGGTGTGAAGGATATTTCATAATTATCAAAGAAAATATTCATCAACATAACAATTCAATTCTTAACAACTATGCTCCAAACAGAAGGACAACTACATTTATAAAGGAATATTACTGAGAGCACTCACCATTTTGACCTGGCAAGCAAGTTGCCCTGATCTAGCAACTGCAGATCCATCCCAACTGGTTCCATGAACCCAGCCTGCTTTGGGTCTGAGGTGCTGGGGAAAAATTCGTGAACAAGAGTTCCCCTGAGACAGCACTGGGGGATCCATCCATACAACAAGTGGCCCTATCAAGTACCAGTTGATCCAACTGGAGGGGAAGAGATGGGCAGGTGCCAAGCCAAGAATTCCCCCAACAACCTGAAAAGCAATATGATAACACCAGAATCCAGTTATTATGCAACAGGAAGACCTGAGCAACCCAATCCAGAAGAAGTAGAAGAAATCGACCTTAAAAGTAACATTATGAAGGTGAGAGAGTCCATTAGAGAAGAGGTGAAAAACTCCTTTAAAGAAATGGATGAGAAGTCTAACAAAACATTTGAAGAAATGAATAAATACCTCAAGGATACTCTAGAAAACCAAGAAAAATCATTCAAACAGGTAAAGGAAATAGTTCAAGACTTGAAAACTGAAATGGAGGCAATGAAAAAAACACAAACCGAGAGATGGCTGGATATGGGAAAGCTTGATAAATACAGGAACACAGAGACAAATATAACCAACAGAATACAAAAGATAGAAATTAGAATCTCAGATGCTGAAGATACAATAGAGAAAATAAACTCATTGATCTAAGAAAACAACAAATCCAACAAATTTGTAACACACGATATCCAGGAAATCTGTGACTCCATGAAAAGACCAAACTTAAGAATAATAGGGGTAGAAGACAGAGAATTACAGCTCAAAGGCCCAGAAAATATATTCAATAAAATTATAGAAGAAAACTTTACCAACCTAAAGAAAGATATTCCTATGAAGGTTCAAGAAGCTTACAAAACACTGAATAGGCTGGAACAAAAAAAATCGCCTCACTATATAATAATCAAGACACAAGATACACAGAATAAAGAAGAATATTAAGAGCTGCAAAGGAAAATGGCCAAGTAACATATGAAGGTAAACCGATAAGAATTATATCTGACTTCTCTATGGAAACCATGAAAGCCAGAAGGTCTTGGCTAGATGTGCTTCAGACACTAAGAGATCATGGATGCAAGCCCAGACTACTATACCCAGCAAAGCTTTCTTTCACCATCGATGGAGAACACAAGATATTCCAGGATAAAAACAAATTTAAGCAATAAATAGCCACAAACCCAGCCTTACAGAAAGTACTAGAAGGTAAACCACAACTAAAGGAAGCAAACAACACCCATAATAACACAGACCCGGATATTAATCCACAAACCTATGAACACTCATATTTGACAAAGAAGCTAGAATTATGCAATGGAAGAATGAAAGCATCTTTAACAAATGGTGCTGGCATAACCAGATGTCATCTTGTAGGAAAATGTAAATAGACCCTTATCTATAACCATGCACAAAACTCAAGTCCAAATGGATTAAAGACCTTAATATAAATCTGACCACACTGAGCTTAGAGAAGAGAATGTGGGAAAGAGCCTGCTGTACATGGGCACAGGAGACCACTTCCTATGTAAAACCACAGTGGCACAAACAATAAGAGCAACAATGAATTAATGGGACCTCCTGACACAGAGAAGCTTCTGTAAAGCAAAGAACACAGTCAGTAAAACAAAATGGCATCCTACTGAGTAGGAGAAGATCTTCACTAACCCCACATCAAGCAAAGGACTGATCTCCAAAATATACAAAGAACTCATGAAATTAGGCACTAAAATTCTAAATAACCAAATTAAAAAAATGGAATAAGGACCTGAACCGAGAAAATTCAACAGACGAAATTCGAATGGCCAAAAGATACTTAAGGTCATGTTCAACTTCCTTAGCGATCAGGGAAATGCAAATCAAAACAACTTTGAGATACCATCTTATGCCTGTCAGAATGGCTAAAATCATAAACACCAATGATAGCCTATGCTGAAGAGGATGTGGAGTAAGGGCAACACTCATTCATTGTTGGTGGGAATGCAAACTTGTGCCACCACTTTGGAAAACAGTGTGGCGGTTTTTCAGGAAATTGGGAATCAACCTACCTCAGGATCCAGCAATACCACTCTTGGGAATATACCCAAGAGATGCCCAATCATATTTCAAAAACATTTGTTCAACTATGCTCACAGCAGCATTATGTGTAATAGCCAGAACCTGGAAACAACCTAGGTGCCTCTCAATGGAAGAATGGATCAAGAAAGTGTGGGATATATACACATTAGAATACTACTCAGCAGTAAAAAAAATGGCACCTTGAATTTTGCATGCAAATGAATGGAAATAGAAAACACTATCCTCAGTAAGATAACTCAGACCCAAAATGATGATTAAGGCATGTACTCACTCATTATGGACTCTAGCCATAAACAAAGGACATTAAGCTTATAGCTCACAAGCCTAGAGAAGCTAAATAGAAAGGTGAACCCAAAGAACCCAAAGAACAAGAAATATAGATCCTCCTGGAAATTGGAAGCAAACAAGATTCCTGGGCAAAAGTTGGAAGCATGTGGGTGGTGATAAGGGTGGGGTAGAGTTTTGGGGGTAGAGAAATGGGAGAGGGGGATGAAGAAGGGAGAAGGGTAGAACTGGATAGAACTGGGGGAGTGGGATGGTGGAGATGGAAGAAAGATGATATTGGAGAAGGGAATAAGATAACTACATTAAGGGAGTCATTTTAGGATTGGCAAGATACTTGGCTCTAGAGGGGATCCCAGGTGTCCACAGTGATGTCCCCAGCTAGGTACTTGGGCAGCAGAGAAAAGGTTGCCTGAACTAGCCTTGTCCCATTGTCACATTTATGAATATATTGATTATCACCATAGAAATTTCATCTGATGGATGAAGATAGAGACAGAGACCCTCATTCACATCAGAGTAATGGATTAAACTCACAAGGTCCAGTCAAAGAACAGAAGGTGGGAGAAGATGAGCTGCTGGTGCACCCACTGAGACAGTGTGCCTGATCTAATGGGTCCTCAACAAATACAGCTGAACCGGGACTGAATAACCGTATGATCAAACCGGACTTTCTGAATGTAGCTGTCGATGGTGGCAGACTGAGAAGCCATCGACAATGGCACTGGGACCTATCTCCTCTGCATGCTTTGTCTTTTGTGGAATCTACTCTATGGATGCACACCTTTCTTGGCCGGGATGGAGGGGGGAAGGCCTTGGACTTCCCATAGGGCAGGGTACCCTGCCCCCTCTTAAGGAAACAAGGGGAGGGAGGAGGGATAGTGGGAGGTGATTGGGAGAAGGGAGAAAGTGTAAATTTTTAAAATAAAAAAGAAATATTACTGAAGCTTAAATCACAATCTAATCTCTTACTTTAATATTAGGAGACTTCAATACCCCACTCTAACTAATGGACAGGTCATTTAGACAAAACTAAACAAAGAAATAATAGAGCTAAAGATGTTATGAGTCAAATAGATGAATAGAACATTACACCCAAACATAAAAGAATATACTTTATTCCCAAATGTTTCTAAAATAGAACACATACTCAGTCCCAAGACAACCAACACATATATAAGAAAACTGAAATAATCCCCTGCATCCTATTACAACAAGACAAGTTAAAGTCGGATATCAACAACAGCACAAGCAAGAGAATGCCTGCAAACCCATGGAAACTGAACAATGTCCTACTAAATTCTACCAGACTTTCAAAGAAGAGCTAATACCAATACTCCTTAAATTTTTCCACAAAATAGCCAAATTAATTATGAGGACAGTCATCCTGAATACCAAACCACACAAAGTTTCTCTAAAAACGTGAATTACAGACCAATTTTCTTCATGCACACTGATATAATAATACTCAGTAAAATACTCACAAACAGAGTCAAAGAACATATCAAAAACCATCCAGCATGAACAAGTTGGCCTTATACCAGATATGCAGAGATGGTTCAACACATGAAAATCATTATAACACGCCATAAAAACAAACTGATAGAAAAAAGTAAAAGTATGATTATCTCTTGATTAAAAATCCAATTTACGACCCCTTCATAATAAAGTACTGGAGAGAATAAGGATACAAGAGACATACCTCAATATAATAAAGGCAATATACAGAAAATATGTAGCCAACATCAAATTAAATGGAGAGAACAGCAAAGCTATTCAACTAAACTCAGGAAAAATACAGGGTTGTCCACTCACTCCATATCAATTGAATACAGTACTCAAATTTTAGTTAAAGAAATAAGACAGCTGAAGGAAATCAAGTGCATATAAATTGGAAAAGAAACGTTAATATATCTCTGTTTGTAGATGATATGATAGTATACATAAGAGACCCCAAAAGTTCTACCAAGGAATTCCTACAGCTCATAAACACCTTCAGTTAAGTGGCTAGACACAACATTAACTAAATAAAATAAAAATCAAGCAAAAAAGCAAATGAACAACAAGAAAAAACAAAAACAAACCTGATGTGATATTCCCCCGTTATGCTATGAATATATTTTATTACCAATGGTTAATAAAAAAACTTCTTTTACCTATGGCAAGGCAGAATATAGGTAGTCAGAAAACTAAACTGAATACAGGGATAAAGAAGGTAAAATCAGAGAAATACCATGTAGTTGTAGAAGGAGAAAGACACCAGAATATTATCTGTAATTCACAGCCTAGTGTCAATACACAGAGTAATAGAAATGGGTTAATTTAAGATATAAAAGCATGCCTGAGCAATTGGCCAAATAGAGTTGGAATTAATATAATTTTTGCATAATTTTTAGATCAGGGATTCAGGGAAAGAAATATCATTTTTCTTTCACAAAATGGCACATCTTTGATGCACAATTAAAAACTCAGGAATGGAGCAACTACTGAGGAATCAGGTCCATGCCAGAGATATCTATGGGAACATGAATGAGTTAGGGACCTGTGAGGAAACAGGCCAAATTCAGAGACAGGAACAAGCCTAAGCCAGAAACTTCTGCCTGAACCAGTGCTGCAGCAGGCCTGAGGCAGCTACCTCCACAGGAGCAGGTACAAGGGAGTAACCACCAAGCGAGCACGCCTGAACCAGAAATGTCTGTGTGACTGAAAACAAATCATGGACCTCTGAGGGAATCAGGCCTTTGCCAGAGACCTCGACAGTACTGAACCCAAGCCACAGGCCTTTCTGGGATCAGGCCCAATGCAGGGACATCTATGGGAATAGGACTCAGCCAGCAACCTCCACAAGAGCAGGCCTGAGTCAGTGACCTTGGCTGGATCAGGCATGAGGCAATGACCTCCACAGAAGCAGGTACAAGGAAACCACTGCTGAGGGAGAAGACCCAAACCAGAGACCTCTTGGGACTGGGGTGAATCAATGACCAATGAGGAGGGAAGAGGCCCAAGCTAGAGACCTCCACTAGTGCAGGCCTGAGAAAGTGACATTTATTGGCTTATGCCCAAGGCAGAAACCTTAGCAGGAGCAGTCACAGGCAAGCAACCTTTATGGGAGCAGGCCCTAATGATCCCCAGAATTCTAGAGTGAACACTGGGAGTCATTGCTTGGAACACCATATGACCCCTGGGCAACTGGAACCATCGTCCTGACTGCACTATAAGAATCAACAATCCGAGCCTTGAATCCACTGGCACCTGGAAGACTAATCATGAGAGACACAAACCCTACTACACCAATCAGGAAGAGATGGGTAGACAAAGTAGGAATAGACTCAACACCACAAAGAGCAGCACAATAACAAAAACTAGTGGCCGTAAAATAGCAAGCATTGATCACCCAAATACAGATGAAACAGAAGAAAATGACCTAAAAAATAATTTTAGTAGAATTTTTAGGCCCTTAAAGAGAAAATGAAAAATTCCCTTAAAGAAATGAAAGAAAAGACAAACAAAAAAATTTGAAGAAATCAACAACAAATCCCTAGAAGAAAACCAAGAAAAAGCAATCAAACAGATGAAAGAAATAATTCAAGACTCGAAAACTGAAATAGTGACAATAAAGAAAGGAAACTGAGGGAGTTATAGCAATAGAAATTATGAGAAAATGGTGAGGAAACAAAAATGTAAGCATAAACAAAGAATACAAGATATGGAAGAGAGAATCTCAAGTGCTGAAGATAAAATAGAGGAAATAGTCTCATTGCTGGAAGAAAACATTAAATCTAACAAAAGCTTAACACAAAATATCCAGAAAATATGGGATACCATGAAAATACCAAACCTAAGAACAATAGGGGTAGAAGAAGGAAAAGTAGTCCAACTCAAAGGCATAGAAAATATATTCAAAAAAATCAGAGAATAAAACCCTTCCAAACTAAAGAAGGATATACATAAGAAGGTAAAAAATGCTTGCAGAACACCAAATAGACGTGATCAAAGTAAAAATCCCCTTGCCAAATAACAGTCAAAACACTAAACATTAAAATTTAAATTAAAAAAAAGAATATTAAGAGCTATAAAGGAAAAATATTAAGTAACATATAAAGGCAGATCTATCAGAATTACATTTGATATCTCAAAGGAACAATGAACACCAGAAGGTCCTGGTCAAACATAATGGAGACATTAAATGACTATGGATGTCAACACAGACTACTATACCAAGCAATACTTTCAATCACCATAGACAGACAAAACAAGATATTCCACAACAGAACCAGATTAATCAATACCAAGCTAGAATTCCAGCCCTACACATAGACTTAGAAAGAAAATTCCAACCAAAGAAAGCAAACTACATGCACAAAAACACAGACAATAAATGATCTCACAGCAGCAAATCCCAAAGAAGGGAAAATCACACATAGTAACATAAACAACAACAAATTGATAGACATCACTGGTCATTAATATCCTTTGATATAAATGGACTCAACTCACTTATAAAAAGACACAGGCTAAGAGATTGGATAAAAAAAAATAAAAACAGATTCCATCCTTCTGCTGCATACAAGAAACATAGCTCAAAAGGCAGACATTGCCTCAGAGTATAGGGTTGGGGAAAAGTTCCCCAAATAAATGGACCTAAGAAGCATGTTGTCACAGCTATCCTAATATCTAACAAAATAGACTTAAAACTAAAATCAATCAAAAGAGAAAAAGGAAGACATTTCATATTAGTCACAGGAAAAATCCATTAAGAGGTAATCTATACCCCAAATACAAGAACACCCTTATTTGTAAAAGAAATGATACTAAAGCTTACAGCACACATTAAACCCCACATACTAATAGTGGGAGACTTCAACACCATACTCTCACCAGTGAAGAGTCAACAGAAAATTAACAGATAAATAATAGAATTAACAGACGTCATATCTCAAGTGGACTTAACAGACATCTATAGAACTTTCCATCCAAACATAAAAAGAAAAACCTTCTTCTCAGCACCTCATGGAACCTTCTCAAAAGCTGACCACATACATGGTAACAACATAAACCTCCACAGATACAAATAATTGGAATTACCCCATGTATCTTATTAGATCACCATAGCTTAAAAGTAGAATTCAACAGCAACACTATTTTTAGAAAGCCCACAAACACTTGGAAGTTAAGCAATGCTCAGGTGAATCATCAATGAGTCAAGGAAGAAATAAAGAAACTAATCAAATACTTCATAAAATTCAATGAAAATGACCACACAACATACACAAATTTATGGAACACAATAAAAACTGTGTTATTAGAGAAACTCATAGCAATAAATGCCTATATGAAGAAGCTGGAAAAATTTCACATTAGTGAGTTAACAGAACACTTGAAAACTCTAAAACAAAAAGAAGCAAACTCACCCAGGAGGACTAGACGGCAGGAAATAATCAAATTGAGAGCTGAAATCAACAAAATAAAAGCAAAGTAAACAAAGCAAAGAATTAATGAGACAAAGAGTTTGTTCTTCAAGAATATCAACAAAAGACAAACTTTTATCCAAGCTAACCAAAAGGTAGGGAAAAAGAATATCCAAATTAACAAAATCAGACTTAACTCCAATTAACTTAAATCAAGACCAGATAAGCAAACTAAATAAATGTAAAACTGCTAAAACAATAAAAATAGTCATTAATATTCTCCAAACCTAAAAAAGCTCAGGACCAGAAGATTTCAGCAAAGAATTATATAATATTTTTGAAGAAGAACTAATACCAATACTTCTCAAATTGTGCCACAGAATAGAAACACAAATAACATTTCCAAACTTTTTTTTATGAGAGTACAATCCACACAAAAACATTACAAAGAAAGAGAATTACAAACCAATATCACTCATGAATATTGATGCAAAAATACTCAATAAAATACTGGCAAATCGAATCCAAGAACACATCAGAAAAATCATCCTCCATGATCATGTCAGCTCCATCCCAGAGATGCAGAGATGTTTCAACATATGAAAATCTGTCAATATAATCTATCATATAAACAAACCGAAAAAAAAGATCATCTCATTAGATGCTGAAAAGACATTCAACAAAATATAGGATCTCTTCATGATAAAGGAGATGGCAGGGATACAAGGAACATACCTAAACATAATAAAGGCAATATACAGCAATCCAACAGCCTACATCAAAATAAATGGAGAAAAAGTCAAAGCAAAGTCACTGAACTCAGGAATAAGATAAGGTTCCTTGTTTTTGAGGTTCTAGTTTGAGCAATATGACAACAAAAAGAAATCAAGGGGCTACAAATCAAAAGCAAGAAGTCAAATTCTCACTATTTTCTGATGATATAAGAGTTTATAAAGAGGCCCCAAAAATTCTACCAAGGAACTTCTAAAACTCATAGACACCTTCAGCATTTAGCAGGATACAAGATTATCTAGAAACAATCAGTAGCCCTTCTTTACACAGATAATAAATAGGCTGAGAAAAAAATCATAGAAACATTAGTGTTCAAAATACCCACAAATAGCATAAAATATCTTGGAGAAACTCTAACCAAACTACTGGATGACCTGTATGACAATAACTTTAAATATTTGAAGAAAGAAATTGAAGAAAACACCAGAAAAATGGAAAGATCTCCCATGCCCTTGAGTAGGTAGAATTAACATAATCAATATGGCAATCTTACCAAATTCAATCTACAGATTCAATGAAATTCCCTTCAAAATCACAGCAAAGTTCTTCACAGACCTTGAAAGAATAATACTCACCTTCATATGGAAAAGCAAAAAACCCAGGATGCCAAAAACAACCCTGTACTATAAAGGAACTTCTGGAGACATCACAATCCCTGACTTCTACAGAAGTCAGACTCTACTACACAGCTACAATAGTGAAAACAGCCTACTATTTGCATAAAAAATGACAGGAGAAAAAAATGGAATCAAATCAGAGGCAGATATCAAGCCATACATCTATGAATACCTGATTTTTGATAAGGAAACAAATAATATAAAATGGAAAAAAGCATATTCAACAAATGGTGCTTGCATAAATGAATATCAGGATGTAGAAGAATGAAAATAGATACATATCTCAAGTCCAAATGGACCTCAACATAAAACCAACCACACTGAACCTCAAAGAAGAGGAAGTTGAAAGAATACTTTCATTACTCATTTGGAAAGGAGGCTACTTCCTGACTATAACTGCAGTAACACAAACACTGAGAAAAACAATATATGGGCCATCTTGAAATGGAGAGGCTTCATTACAGCAAAGTTTGTGGGTATTTTGAACACTAATGTTTCTATGATTTTTTTCTCAGCCTCTTGTAAAGCAAAGAATATGGTCAACAAGATAAAACTGCTGCCTAAAGAATAGGAAATGATCTTCACCAATTTCACACCAGCCATCAAAAAATGCAAATCAAAACAACTCTTTCATTCCATCTCATACCATTAAGAATGGCCAAGATCAAAACCCTGGTGACAGCTTATGCTGAAGAGGATGTGGGAAAAATGAACACACCTCCATTGCTGGTGGGAGTGCAAGCTGGTACAGCCCCATTGGATGTCAGTGTGGTGATTTCTCAGCAAATTAAGAAACAATCTTTCTCAAGACCCAGCAATACCACTTTTGGGTATATACCCAAAGGATGCTCAATCATGCCACAAGGACATGTACTCAACTATGCTCATAGCAGCATTGTTTGTCATAGCCAGAATCTTGAAACAACCTAAATACTCCTTGACTGAAGAATGGTTAAGGAAAATGTGGTACATTTACACAGTGAAGTACAGAAAAAAATAATGATATCTTGAAATTTACAGGGAAATGAATGGATCTATAAAACATCATATTGAGTGAGATAACCCAGACCCAGGACAACAAATATCCTATATACTCACACATAAGTGGTTTTTAGACAAAAGCAAAGAGAAACCAGCCTACAAATCACAATCCCAGAGAACCTAGACAACAAAGAGGACTCTACGAGAGACATACATGGATCTAATCTATATGGGAAGTAGAAAAAGACAAATTTCCTGAGTAAATTCAGAGTGTGGGGCCATTGGGAGAGGTAGTAGGGGAGGGGAGTGGAGAAAACTGTATAGCTCAATAAAAACAATAATGAAAATAAAAATAGAAAAAATAAAAAAGAATAGCAAGACAATTCAATTCAGAGGGGAGTTAAGTTTCTTGAAGCAAGATGGCCACAAGAAAGTCTTTGAGTATGTTTTGAGTTCCATTTCAATGCATGGAATTAATGAAGGGATACTGGGAAGAGAATGCTATGAAATTTCCACCCATAATACATAATATAAAACTACTTTGACATCCCATATACACTATTAGCAAACACTGACTGAAAATAAGTGGTTCAGGAAGAGCTTAAAAATATTGATTGATTTGTCCCCTTGTGCATAGCCTTCTCTGAAGGATGTCTGACCAAGAGCCTACATGTCATCATGACTGAAAATAATATTTGGTTTTAACAGAGCCCTTACTTAGGCTGACCTAAAGATCATAACTACTATTATTTTTTTCTAATGGTTACTTATGTAGTCTCACATTGTTTCTGCTTTCCAACATGTTTTAATTTCTATGGCATTTAATTTCCAAAGCTACTCGCAAGTACACACTTTGCATGAAAGAGAAAAAATCTAAGCACTGGAAATATTTCTTGGTGTACATGGAAATTCTATTTGGTTCAAGACATGGAAGAATATAAGAATCGCATCTCTCACTGGGGATTATCAGCACTATCCAGACTTCTGTTACATCTCTGTCACTGTTGCCATAGGAACACTGATGTGAGGAATGCTTCTAAAAGAGGGGCTCTAATTGTTTGTTTAATTCTCATGTACCTGACATCACCAACAAAGCCTCATATGCATTTTAAATAAAAGTTTTCCTAAGTATACATAAAAAATTAATGAAAACTCAGCAAGATAAGTTGGGGTTCAACCTGAAGATCTAAAAATCAAGTCAGCCAGTCACTGCCCCTTATCTCGACCTCAGTTTGAAATAGTGATACTGCCTACAGGAATCTCAGACTAAAACTGTCTGAGAACTGTTCTCTTCCATCTTCTAATCCTCTCTAGCCTTGGGATTATAGGTGTGCACCCCTGGGACACTTTAAAGTTAGGCACCACCCACTTTCTATGGCAATTGATGAGGCTACTGAGATTAATGGTGTGTGTTACCAATGCCTGGTGTAAGATTGACCAGTGTGCAGTGTGTCGGTTTTACTCTTTCAAGCCCCAGGCAAGCTTTATTCATTAAAATACAATTGAAATGCCACTACACAAACCAGTAACCCTTTTATATACAAATAACAAAAGGAGTGAGAAAGAAATCAGAGAAACAATACCATTCACAATAACCTTGGATAATAAGAAGTATCTTAGCATAACTCTAACTAAGTGAAAGACTTGTATTATAGAATCTTCAAGTCTTTCAAGACAAAAAATTGAAGAATGGTATAGGAGGTCCTTCTGTCTTTGTGTTGTTTTCATTAGTTAATAAAAAAACTGCTTTGGGCCTATTGATAGGACAGAACTTAGGTAGGCAGGGAAAGCAGAACTTAATGCTGAGAGAAAGAAGGGTACAGTAGAAGAGATACGCCATGGATCTGCCAGAGACAGACACTGGTAATTTTACTCAGTAAGCCACTGCCACGTGGCTATACAGATTAATAAAAATGGTTAAATTAACATGTAAAAATTAGCCAATTGCTGGACATATTCCAACCCTGATTTCAAGCTGTATTTGGTTGGCTTGGTGTCTTTTACAAAGCCCTTTTTCAGTTAAGAGTTGTTGAAAAGTGAAGAATTCAGTGTAGAAAGCAGGATTTATTAATTTCCAAGGCACAGAGATGAAGAAATAGCTCACATTATTTGCTGGAATTTCTCTAACATGAGAGAACAAGCAGGTGGAGCAGAACCTAAATGATAGGACAGCATGATAATTACTAGACATGTAAGCAAATGTCGTCTGCTTTAAGAAATTTGATTTAATAACCAAAATGAGAACTAGAAAATTGGGCAGCAACAAAGTTCCAAATTGAGTTTTTTGACACTACAACATACAGTCTTGATAGAAATACATCTATCAGTTCATATTACTTATGCTTTGTGGTTCAAATTAATTACATAAAATTTTCTTTATATTATCCTAGTGAAAGCCTCTTTTATACTTATAATTAAATTTAATGTTTTCTGTAATGTTCTCTGTGCTATGTCTCTCCTTTGATTTTCTTGGTGTCTTTGAAATGCTATTTATATGGCCATTACTTTAACTACTTTTCCTGTTATGATAAAACACTCTAACGAAAACATCTTAGGGAAAATGGGTTATTCAGTTCATAGTTCAAGAGTACATCCTAGAGGGAAGGTACCCGGGCCGCATTGCAGGCAGCACCAGCTCTGGCTGCTGCCCCCCCCTCATTCCACACATCCCTGCCCCCACCCCCAAGTTCCCCTTTTCTTCTGCGGGATCTGCTCCCCAGACCACCTGGAGTCTATCTGTACTTGTGCTGAGGTCAGGGAACCAGAGGGGTGAGTGAAGGAGAACTCTGAGGGAAGGTACCCGGGCCACATTGCAGGCAGCACCAGCTCCAGCTGCTAGCACCGCTCCCCCCATTGCACACATCCCTACCCCCACCCCCAAGTTTGCCCTTTTGTCTGCCAGACCTGTTCCGTGGACCACCTGGAGTCTCTGTTCCAGAGCTGAGGTCAAGGAACCAGAGGGGTGAGTGAGGAAGAGCTCTGAGGGAAGGTACCCAGGCCTCAGTGCAGGCAGCACAAGCTCTGGCTGCTGGAGACCCTCCCCACATTCCATACATCCCTACCCCCACCCCAAGTTCGCTCTTTCCTCTGTGGGACCTGCTCCATTGACCACCTGGAGGCTCTGTTCCAGAGCTGAGGTTATGCAACCAGAGGGGAATCTCTGTTCCTGTGCTGAGGGTTAAGGAACCAGAGGGTTGATCCACAAGGAGAGGAAGAGATGGGCAGGCACCAATCAATGAGTTCCTCTAACAACCTAAAAAGCAACATTAAAAACACCAGAATCCAGCAATTATGAAACAAGAAGATCTGAGCAAACTAATACAGAAGAAGTAGAAGAAATCGACTTTAAACATAGCTTTAAAAAATGTTAGAGTCCATTAAAGAAGAGGTGAAAAACTTTAAAGAAAGAGCTGAGAAGACTAACAAAAAGTTAGAAGAAATGAATAAATACATCAAAGATACCCTAGAAAGCCAAGAAAAAGCAATCAAACAGGTA
>JAQHUG010000059.1:6101100-6116322 GCA_028555095.1 Dicrostonyx torquatus
GAGCTCATCAAATCCAGTTGGACCAGGACTGAATGAGCATATGACCTAACCAGACTCTCTGAATGTGACTGCCAATGGGGACTGACTGAGAAGCCAATGATAATGGCACTGGGACCTATGTCTTCTGCACGTATTGGCTTTTTGGGAACTTATTCTATATGGATGCTCATCTTCTTAGACCGAGTTGGAGGGGGGAGGGCCTTGGGCTTCCCATATTGCATAGTATCCTGCCCCATCCTTAAGGAAGCAGGGGGAGGGCGGTGGGGTATTGGGGGAGCGGGAGGGCCGGGAACAAGGGGAGTAAATGTAAATTTTTCTTTTAACAATGAAAAAAAAAGAGTACATCCTATAATATCAGAGAATTAAAAGTGGCAGTACCTTCAAGGAATTGGCCATATGTCATTCACAACTGGAAGCAGAGAGTGGTGAACACATGCTGCTGCTTAGCTTTCTTCCTCCACTTATAGTCTAAGATCCAACCCATGAAATTGTTCCAACAATAATGAGCAAGCCTACCAACCTTGATTATAATTAAGATAACCAAGATTCCCAAAGTTCTATCTCTAAGGTGATTTTGAGTCTGTCAAGGTGATAATTAACACTAGTCATCACAGTCACTATTGCAGACACGTGATGGTGATAGAAATGATGATAAACATGTAACACATTCTTAGCACATATTTAATTGGTAGTTGCTATTGGCAAGTTCTTTAATACCTTGATACTTAAAATGGGGAAGAAAACAGAAGACACACACACCTCCTTTTTGAAGTCCACATTATACTTGAGAAAAAAGTGTGCTCTATCAACTTACAGAAACAGAACACATCACAAAATTTTGCTTACTGCCCCTTATAATTCTGGATAATGATTGGCTCACTGCTGTAATGTGCAGTGCTCCCTGGCCAGCAATCCAAACTCCAGAGCTTGATTCCCTCGAGCTCATGTTTGCAGCTTACACAGCAATCAGCAAAGGCAAAGTTTCTCACCATTAACTGGGTATAGCATAAATTGTAGTTGGTCTTAATAATAAAAACAGAGACAGATATAGGGGTGAATAGTTAAGATCAGAGAAACAGAGAGGCCAGTCACTAGAGAGTTTTTTTTTTTTTACCTCTACCAATGCTGAGACTGAAGGGGTAATCCTGCCCTCAGACTTCATCTCCAGACTCCATTTTTCTCCACCAAACCTCACACTGCAACTATCTCCACCAAACTTCAGACTGCTCTGTACTCTTGTCTCCTTCTGCCTTATATTCCTCTCTCCACCTAGCCATATAACTCCTGTCTCTACCTCCCTAGAGTTAGGAATAAAGGTGTGGGATCCCAAGTGCTGGGATCACCTTTGTGTGACCTTGGTTTCTCTTTTAGACAGATTCAATCTTGTGTAGCCCAAGGTAGACTTGAATTAACAGAGATCCCTTTGCCTCTGTCTCCCAAGTTCTGGGATTAATGGTGTGTGCCAACACTCCTGAGTCTCTAGTCATTTGGCTCTGTAATCCAATCTTCAGACAAATTTTATTTCTAAGACATAAAAAAAAATCACTACAACTGGGTGGGCCATGTGTTGAATGACTAGAGACAACCTTGATGGAGGTCTAACATCAAAATAAATTTTATTATTTTAACCCCCTAATGATTAAAAGCTCTAAGTTTTTTTTCAAATTCATTTCCATGAAGCAGCAGAGTGGTGTTAGCAGAGGACTCACATGAAAGTTGCAGGGATATAGAGTAGGAAATTTGCGAAAAGGAATGAATGACCAAGGATATGTAAAAATACCATAATGAAACATTTACTATGTGTTCTAGCTTTAAAACTAACAAAAATTCTTTCTGTGAATTAAAGTACTTTCATTATTACCTGTTGCACAGAATACCTTATGCAAACCATCTTCTGTATGATGTGTAATTTAAGTAAATGATGACGTACATGTACATTTTACCATCTTATATTAACCTGAATATATCCATATAGTACTCAAAACTTTTACTGTATAACAATCAATCTGATGCCCAGTGAACTAAACCAGTTTATTATTGGATTAGAGAGATGACTCACTAATTACAAGCTCTTACTACTATCCTAAAGACCCATATTGGTTCTCAGCACACAGATAAGGAGGCTTACAACTGCCTGTAACTTCACTCTAGGAAATCCAGTTTAGACTAGGTCAGTTTGGCTTTTCTTTGTACTATTTATTCATGTGTGTTATTTTTCCTGCTGTAGAAGACCTACACAGTCCATACCTTGTGCAAGTATTTTTGTATTGATGTGCCACAAAAGTAAGTATTCAGTAAATGCCTGGGAAGAAAAATGATCTGAACCACACAATGTACTACTTTAGAAATATTCAGATCATTACTTTTCAAAATGACTTGTAAATAAATGAAGATGTAAAACTTTTAAACGATAATAATATTGGAAAGAAACCTATGGTCTGAATCCAGTCTGAGAGGGATTTAGTACAAGTAGGAAGTCTCCAAACCACGGGGCAGTTTTTTCAACCATAGAGATGTGAGTCACACTGAAAATGATGATTTGGCATGAAAAACATGACATTTATTGCTTATTGCTTCTGGTGAAGAGAACTCCAATTTTAAATGTCCACAGCAATGGAGACAAGAATATGAGTCAGCAAGGAGACTCCATATCAAACCTATGAGTGAGGAGTTGAAAAAAATCCTATAATATTTCACACTGAACTCTGCTTCAATCTCAATGAATCACAGTAAGAGTTTGTCTGTAGATACCAAGTAAGTCATTCATATGTTGGTCTATGATGTCCATTTATCTGTTAAGTACATGTTAAGGATCAGTGTTTATAGAGCAGCCAAGAAAACAAGGATAGCACACACAAAAATCCTGATAAAGCTTCATAGTTTTCATGGGATACTATTAAAAGAACCCCAGTTTTTCATAATTTCTTTTATGGAGAGAAAAGTTCAGTTGGAGAATCAAGTACAGGTAAGAAGACAAATTTGTACCAATTATTTTATTTCCCTTCACTATAATTTTGGGTAAAAATTCCAGAATGTATAATAATTCTTCTGCCTAATTTGTTATTAAAAACTCATGGACTATATTTATGAGAAATCTGCATGTACTCACAAAATTACAACAATTTTTATATGCTTAAAGTATTGCTAAGTTTAATAATATATCAAATATTGCCATGCTAATTGTTCTTATAAAAGCCTTTGATAAGGAATAGTCTTTGAAAGAAGTATGACACATTAAGGTTAAAGATGGGTTTCCTCTCCTTTCTTCTAAATTCAGTCTAGTCCCAAGGTAGAAGAATTCAGATAGCATAGCGTGATGATATTAGAGTTATGTAAAACATATAGCAACTACACTCTCTGTGTACATCCCAGTCATTCAGACAGAGCCATATGACTTGCACTATCCTACAGAATGTCAGCAAAGTGATACTTATCACTCCCAAATGGAAGATACATGATCAAAGTCACATATTGTGTTTCTTTCACAATATTGATACTTTACTGCATTCTTTAGGGATGAAAATTTATTGGTGTTAATACCTGAGAAATGGTAAGAAACTCCCCAACGATCAATTCAGTACATGCATCATGAACCATGAATATGTTTACTGTATTAAGAAGCTTTGGTTTGGGAATTATTTAAGTATAATCTAGCCAACTTGACCTACTCCCAAGACCTCAAACACCATTTCCTTAGTATTCATCTTCAATGATATACTGGTGAGATTATATCAGATGAAAGTGATACTTTAAATTTTATGTATTTTAGGTTTACTCCCCAAAGGAATGCAGGTTATAAATTACATATTCCTTGTGAGACTACAAAGATGGTTTCTGCTTATTCCTTCTCTTCTTATGGAAATATTCTCTGTATTGTATTAAAAATGTGTCCAATCCCTGCTCTGACCTCTGCATTGTAATTGTTTAATCATTAGTCCTGACAAGCATTTAATTATTCTCTATCATATTTTTTAGGTTAAGAGCACTTATCAATAAAATAGTAGAATATTTTAACTTTGACATAGTTTTTTTTTCACTTAGCATAAAGCCCTAAAGATTTCTGCAGTTCAATAAGCTGAATTTTGAAGACAGAATAACCACCAATAAGTCCTCTGAAAGAAATACATTGGAATTGTTTCTAGTTTTGAATTTTTACTAAAAAGGTTGACATGAAAGTTCATTTGTAGTTCAAATTGTGGGTATATTTTAGTAAGAACATGAGTGGAACTGCTTCAGTTTTTGAGGAAGTAGATACTAAACAGTGAACAAAATTCCATTCATTTATTCTTTTTGGTTTGCTAGTATAATTTTATTATTCCACAATATAGCCATACCAAAACAATTCAGTGTACCCTATAAGCATGTAATATATATGTACTTACATTATACACATATTCATCTATATATGTATGTACATATAAACATAAATAAATCTATTATATGTATATGTTAAACTTCAATTAAAATGTTATTTTAAAAACATTAAAGGAGAATATTCTTAACATTTTCCCATATCCGTATCTTGTATTGTCTCTCTTCATAGCATCTGCGATCATTCTGTCTTTGGCATTCAAATACACATCTTTTCACCTTCAATTACTTTGTGCACAAAATGGTATCAGCTCCTATGAGGCACTTAAGCAGTGTTGTGAAAAAGGGGAGAATGAAACAGTGTATCTTTAATTGCCTTTACCTCCTACAAATAAATTATACTTACAGACCAAGCCTAGATTAATGTGCAGCAGTTCCCACCAAGATTTAAACATTTCATCCTGCAGGGAAACTCTGTAAGCAAGAAGGTTAACAATTCAAAACAGCTTCAGGATGTCTCTGAATCTATCCAGAGTCACTAGAATCAACAAAAGAGTGACTCTCAGACAAGTCAACCTCCAAAGAAAACTCTGAGCCTCTCCAGCAGCTGCCTGGAAGAAACAGAAAGCAGCCAAGTTGCCTGGAAGAAGTTTAGACCAACTGAGTCACTTGGCAGGGACACTTGCCATCATTTGAGCTGCTTGCAGGCTGTGCAGTGTGTTCCAGATTCCCAGCCTTTGCACATTGTCACACACACTGGGTGTGATTTGATGCTGCTGCTGTCTTTGAATAATTTCTACTCCTGTAAGTATCCTCTCACCCATATTCCTGTAAGTAAACCCAGTCACACTCCATTGCTCAGCAAGTTGGACTTCAGTGGTCTATCTGTGGTGGTTCATTATGGTTTCTTTGTCTGTGGTGAGTGCCAGGAGCCAGCCCCTGCAGTTGACAGGTCCAGAGAAATTGGAAGATGTCAGAGAGGGAAGAAGTGAGTCATGCATGATAATCAGTATAATTCTGCAGCCTGACTAACTAACAATTAGGTTCTTTCTTTATACAAATTCATCAGACAAAGACAGACTCATGATTTTTTTTTCAAAAGATATAGATTATAACAGTTTGTCTCTGGACATATGTTTGATTTTCTATAACATGTGCAGGGTCACAGATTCAGTTACAAGTAATACATACAGATAGAACAGACTTTGCTTTTATCACAGTCCCATACCCTCAATTCAAAGAATCTATTAGACTATTTTGTTAGAGCAAGCATATTTAATATATAACACCTGTTTCCAGGCTGGCAGCATTTGCAGTTTTAAAGAGTTAGGTAAATAGATAATATGCGAGCCAGTTCAGGTGAATCATGTTGCCTTGAATAGTGTGCTATCCGTTTTTAGAGTACAAAGTGTTATTCATTAATTAGCCTGTCACTGAGCTTTTAATTTTCCAGGGGCATGCCCTGCCAAACTTTTTATTTAGTGTGTTACTTATTCAGCAAACTCAGAGTCTAATGTAAGAAAAGTCCTCCAGTTTGTTGTCAAGCTTCCTGATTAGTTGGAGCTTGTCAGTCTTCTTTAATTTTACATTGTTTAAATTACCATGCTTGAATTTGCTTGGGAGCAGGTGTCCCAAAAAGTTTGTGGAGTCATAGCCTTATGAGAAAAGTTTCCAGCAGCCTTGTGCTTTTCACAATCTTTGGGGCAGAAGGAAGTGTTCCAAATAGGGCCAGATCAAATTATCTCCTTAAAAGAGAGAGAGGCATTAGATTCAGGATTTCCTAAAGAGGCTCAGACATAAGTTTCTTGGGGGAAAGACATTAAATGAATTATAATGTAGAAATGCCCCCAAACATGAAACACACAGAGATCAAAGTTGAAAGTGAGAGTCATTAGCATTCAGCTCACCTGTGCTGGAAACGTGTCAGTCAGCTGTGCTGGCTTCATGACTGTTCCAGGGTAGATGCTGTGCCGGGTGAGTAGACATGGGGAGCATCCTCCCAGGAACTTTTTTGCTAAACAACACAAGGAAATTCATAATAACTTGACAACTGGTCAGTGGCAGGAGGTGTTTCCAGATCTTTTTTTTTCTACAACGTTGGTATAAAAATGAATGAGAGCAGAGGATATGGCTCAGTGATAGAATCCAGAAGAAGCAAAGTTGATTTAATATTACAAAAGGGAAAAAAGTTAAATGTTGTATAATTAAAATTGACTTAAGTCAGAATCATTTATCCGAATATGTTGGCATGTGCATGTTTAATATGCATATATATTTGTTAATGCAAGTGGAGACCAGAGGGAAAATATCAAGTGCCATCACTCGAGAGAAATCATCTTCCTTTATTAAACATGTTTTTTTACTTGCTTCAGCCTCTTCAAGTAGGCAAGGCTGGATGACTATTAAACCTCAGAGATCCATCTGTCTTCACCTCTCCACCTGCAAACTGTTCTATCTTTCCAATGACTCTTGTTAAAATTTATATTATTTTTTAGATTATGATGTAATCTCATCATTTCTCCCTTCCTTTCTAACCCCTAAGCTCTCCCAAGTACTTTCGCCATGCTCTCTTTCAATTATTCGCCTCTTTTTCTTTGTTGGTGTCAGCTCTATCCTTACCTTGCTAAAAGAAGTTTTTCATAAGATTGTGTCTCCTATCAAAAATAGAATAGCTACACCCAAGCAGTCTTATCAACATGGTTTCCTAAACATGACCTGAAGAAGGACAACACAGATAGGTATGCTACCATGAAAGGGGGAAATCCACACAAGATATCAACCCTAGACAAAGAGCTATATCCATTTGTTTTTACACAATTCTTTTCAACAAGGAGCAATGTAGAGTGACAGTAAGGAGAGACTAGTAAAGAGGGATTAAGAAAAACTACCTTGAATACGAAGGAGTTGATTTATAGATCCTTTAGGTTACTGGTAGTATTTGTGTGGTGTGGAAAGGAGATTCTAAGTTGGAGAAGGGGATACTAATCCCAACATTGGTTAAAAGCTACAAAGATATATTTGTATGTTGAGAATAAGAAAGTAAATTTTACCTGTGTGGGAAAGAATTTAGAAGATGCTCTGGTGTAAATATACAATGGACAATCAGAGATCTGAATCTAGGGCTTTACGCTGAAACTAAATCTAATATTATAGATACTCTACACATCAAAACTGAAATGAAGGGGTGTGGTCCTTTGGCTTGTGACCACACCCTGCTGCCACCCCCAAGGGGGCCGGATCACCAATTCCCAGGAGGGGTATAAATATTGGCAACCCAGGCAGAGAGCTCTCTCTCTGCGCGGACCGCCGACCTGCCTGGTTTGCCTGCATCTACAGAGGAGCCCTTTCCGGTACTGTAACCTTGTGCCCTTTATTGTGTGTCTCAAATAAACTTCCACACTGAAAACCTTGGCAGAATAAACTAGAAGGTAGAGTCACACATTACATACTTTTCTACTGGTTACTGTTGGCACAATTGCTATAAGAAAATTTCAATTCTGTATTTCTTCTTTGTTAAAATAAGTTAATCTCAAATTTTTCATCTATCATAGTTTATATCTCTAACTTTAATATAATTTCTTAAGGAATTTCTAATGCTGGACTCTGGCAAAGATATATGTACTTGAATACAACTGTTTCTCATCAAAAGATGAATGTATAAAGAAAATGTGGCACATTGACACAATGGAATATCTATCATTCACCAGTAAATAAGAAAGAAACTAATACAATGGAAGGAAATGGATACAACTAGAATAACTCTTCAATTTGTATACACATTTTAATAAAGAAGATAAGAAAAATGTTTTGAAAGCTGCAAGAACAGTATAGTAAATTTAGCAAATAGGACCCAAATTCAAGATGGAAGCCCATATTGCTTAGAAAGCAGAAAAACATGGAATTGAAAATGATACTTGAGGATAGTATCCTATGGAACAGATAAAATAAAGGTGAGAGCGAGAAAGCAAAAATAAATTAAACAAATCAAATCCAAAAATAAATAATATATTTTCTTGCATTTGAAATCAGAAAACAGAAGCTATGAAAACAACAGGATTACAAGGAAGGTCAAAATATTAAGAACAGGATTTTTAGTAGGTAAAACTAATAAAGAATTGGCTATTTAGGTTTTATTATATCTGTATTTGTATGCTGCACAAGAATGCATGTTTAGGGAGATTATATACCATTGGTTTGAACCTACTACTATTATTTTGCTAAATGGGCATAGAATCAAACTATTCTGTAAATTCATACTTCTATATTCCTATTGTAGTATAGCTATTAGATCTCATCAGAGAAGTTTTTTTTTTTTGCAATGATTTGTGTACAGCACAGAAACGCACAGCTAGTCAAAGTGCATAGAATAATTGTTAGAGTACTTAGGCAGAAACGTAACATCTACATTACATATGCTCCGGACAAGATTCGGGGAACAAGGTGAAGTATAAAGTTATGAGGAGCTGGAACAAACAGGCACAAAACACTGCATATGGTAGGTGGTCTGTACTCATGGACTCCAAGCAGCTGTGTTCACATGTGTAACAGTTGCATACGATCTAGCCTCCCGAGTTTCCATCGCAAGAGGGAGGGCTTAATGAGTCCTTAGCCATAAATGAGGAACTAGTGATTATTTATGCTTTCTAGGATGGGAGAATCAATTTTCTAAAGAGTGTAAACACTAGTAGATCCACCATTGTCCAGTGGATGGTCCACACCCATGAGTGTAGGCAGTACATCAAAAAAGAAAATATTAAGAACATAAGAGGGAGGGAGGTAAATGAGTATAGTGATAAGAAGTACGTATAATCAAGTTGTATTCATTTATGGAAATGTCATGTTGAAAGTCACTATTCAGTTTACACATCTTAATACAATAAATTTTAAAACTTTAAATACCCATTATCTGTAAGCTGTAATAAACAGTTCTCTCTGTGTTATGTTTGCAAGGAGTCCATTGGGTATATACCTATGAGTGGTACCCCTAGATTATAAGGTAGCTCTGCATTCATTTTGTTGATAAACGTCCATAATAACATCTGTAATGACTGGTATATACATAAAGACTCTTACGCATCTGCACACTTACACAAACTTTTTGTTAATATTTTTTCTTCATGAGAGTCATTGTGGATTAAGGAAGATGAAGTCTCAATAAACTTGATTTACATTCCTTTGAACAGTTTTTGTGATATTTTTAGATATTTGTACTTCTTTTGAAAACTGTGTTCAGTCCATTTATTTAAGGGTTATTGAGTAGCCTACTTGTTCATTTAGTGTTCAATTTCCCTAGTGTTTATATGTTTGGGATATTAATTTTCTGTCAGATGAATAGCTGTTGAAGATTTTTCTCCCCACTCTGCAGGCTGTCTCTTCACTCGGTTGATGATTTCTTTGGCTGTAGAGATTCTCTTCAGTCTGTTGAAAGCTCATTTGTCAACTTTTGTTATTACTGTTGAAGCTACTGAGGTTCTAGTCTGGAAGTCATTGCCTATTTTTATTTCTTAAAATAGTTTCTCGTGCTTTGAAGTAATATTTTATTACCCCAAGATCTTTTATACATTTGATTTTTTTTAAGTAGAGAAAAAGAGGCTTTAGTATCAGTAGTTTACATGGAGATATTCACTTTTGCCAGAACCATTTGCTAAATGGATTGTGTTGATTTCATGTTTTAGCCCCTTTTTATAGATTCTGAGAGTTGTGCCAACATGGATTCTGTGTTGCATATATCAAGACGCCTTCATGACAATGCCTTCTTTTCATCCCCTATTACTCTGTAGTGTACTTAAAACCAGGTGTTGCATTGTTATGTTCATATATACCTTACCTTTCCATATACATTCTAGGGTATTTTTTTAGTTCTATGAAAAATGTCATTGGTATTGTTTAAGAAACTAATCTCTATGCTTTTATTTTAAAAGTTTTTAATCTCCTTGTCAGGCTTATTTTTAGTTTTAGTCTTGTTTTTCAAGTTATTCTGAAAGAGGATATTTTGCTAATATCTTTCTCAGTGGATTTGTTATAAATTAAAAAATATTGCTGATGTTATTATTTAGAACAAAAACAAGTTATTGAAATTTTAATTGACTGGTTTTTGTGTAGGTCTTTTATTTTTAAAGACAGCAGATAGTGAGGAAGAGCCACTTTTAATTGGGGGTGTCATTATGAACTGATTACCAGCACCTCAGTGGGTTGGCACGAAACCCATATACTTGTGGATGTTAAACCTGAGAATCTCAAGAGAAAAAATTTCCACAGCTTTGAAACAAATTTGAAGTGAACTTTAATTAATTATTGGCTAAGATGATGGAGTTTGACCAGGTCCATCACAAAGTTCCCAGGAAATATTGACAACTCATGTTTTTGCAGAGGCTTAAAAGGCAAAACCATAGGGCCACCTTATTACCCATTAAGTTCAATCAGCAAGCATATATCCTTTATTTCCTTCTTATGTACCTCCCACTCAAATCTGTTCAAATGCATGCCATATAGACAAGCTTGTTTGGGGGATGAAAAAAAATGTGTGGCTTGTTGTTTCTTAAGAAACACAGCCATCAGCATTTTAGAAAGTATCTGTCCTTGGGTAAGTTGGTTTTGCTGGTTAACTTTGGTTCTTACAGTAGGCAGCAATAATTGGATTAAGGGAATTGCTCAAATAACAAAGTAAAAGCAGACATGAATTGGGAGAGTTTTGTAATAGGACAGAAGAATTGAAAAGTGTGAATGGAGAGTGAATATAATCAATATCTATTGTAAAAGCCAGAGGATGGGGAAATCTGCACAAGATTGTGTTTCCAGAAAATGACACGGAAACTTGATCCATGATACCTCAATAGTATGTCTGCCTAAACAAGACCTGTAAGAAGTACAATAACAAAGATATGCTAATACAGGAGGGGATAAATCTCCAGAGGTTTGCCCCTAGACAAAGCCATTCAGATAAGTGAGGAATATGAGGGAATGAATAGCCATTCAGAGGGATGAGGTCCCTAATTGGATGTTCAATAACAAGTGGTCAAGCTGAACTCACATAAATGCAAATAACATTAAATGGACCAAGCAGGTTATATATCTATATAGCAGGAGAGGCATATATGGAAGGGGTTGGAGACAGGAAAGGGAGGGGGAAACTATGATTATATTTTAATTAAAAGTGAATAAAATTTGAACAATAAAACATTTTTTTCCAAAATGTGCTCCTCGTGTGCGTATGTGTGTTTGTGTGTGTGTGTGTGTGTGTGTGTGTGTGTGTGTGTATTCTGATTTTATATTCTACTACATTGCTGTTTTTTTTTTTTTCTAAATCAGATCTAAAACTCATTGGTTTGACTTTTGGATCTTTTAAATAGTGCATCGTTTCATTTGCAAATACAGATAATTTGACTTCTTCCCTTTCTCCTTTTTTTATCTCCTTTATGTCTTTCTCTCTCATATTATTGCTCTGGCTTAGAACACAGGCACACAGGCACTTTGAATGAGCACAAAGAATGAACATTCTTTTCTCTTTCTGATCTTAGATAAAAAGCTTTCAGGTTTTCACAATCACTGGTTTTGGCTGTGGGCTTGTTGCATATCACCTTTATTATGTTGATGTCGGTGCATTCTCTTCCTGGTTTCCTTGGGGCTTTTGTCATAATGAAGAGATGCTAAATTGTGTAAGATGCTTTCTCTGCATCCATTGTGATAATCCTATGACTCTTATCCTTGATTTTATGTGCTGCATATTGTTTGCCATTTGTATATGTCAAACTACCTTCATCCCTGAAATGCTACTGGTTTAAAAGTTATGCAAGAACATTTTAATATGCTGTTAATTTTAGCCATAAATTATCTTGTGGAGGATGTCTGACTGTGTTTATCAAGAATACCACTCTCAATTTTGTCGCTGCATTTTTTGTTTCATTTTTCCTTTGTGGTTATATACTAATCTGGTTTGGGTGTAATTTTATGAGGGTGATATTGTTTTCAATTAATGAACATATGACTGTTTCGTCCTGCTCTGCCTTATAAAATAATTTAAAGGGAACTGATGTTTATCTTCAGAGTGGATGTGGTAAAATGTTACTTATGAGTCTGCATGCATTTTGTGTTGCTTTATTGGAAGATATCCACTAATACTTTACTCTTTCTGCTATTTGTTGATATGTTCAGGCATTTTGAATCATTTTTGAAAAGTTTTTGCGCCCCAGTAAACCTCTCTGCCTACATAATAATCCAAGTCAGATTAAACCAAACTAAATTAGGAAAAAAAAGCCCAGGTTTAATGGATACCAGCACTCCCAGGTGGCCTTCCAGCCCCCAAGAGAGAAAATGTGGAAGACCAGAAAACCACTTGTTTGTTCTTTGCTGTTTAAATACCCTGTGGGAGTGGTCTTGAACATCTTCATTTGGCAGGCTTTTTTGAGGGCGGAGTCTTGACTGAGGTAACTCCCACGGGAGGGGAAATCAGGATGGAACTTCCACCAAAACACTCCAGATCCTTTCGGTATATGGATGTCATGGGCTGGGGTTGAAGCCTTAACCAAAACAGTTTGTCTTAACTTTGGTAGTTCTTATTAGAATACATATATATATATATATATATATATATATATATGTATATTTACATATATATATGTATACACACACACATATATTTTGTTTCTTCTAAGTTTTTAAAAATTTTGGAGTAAACAGTTTCAAATCAGTTTCCAGTGATCATCTACCCTATGGTAAAATCTGTTATATAAACTTTTTCATCTCTAAGTCAGTTAATTTGGGTGTGCTCTCACTTTCTTTTGATTAGCTTGGCTAAGAATTAATCTTTTGAAAGCTCCTGTTTTGTTTCATGGATCCTTTGCAGTGTTCTTGTAGGCTCTATTTAATGAATTTATGCTCAGATCTTTATTATTTTTTCCTCTACTGGTTTTGAATTTAGCTCGTTATATTTCTATAACCTTGAAATTCATGCTTTTTAATTCATTTGACATCTCTCTGAAATTTTAATGTATGCAGTTATATCTACAACTTTCCATCTGGGAACTGTGTTTGCTTCAGCTCACATATTTTTACGTAGCGCCTTTTCATTTTCATTTGTTACTAGGACTTTTCTCCCTGATTTCATCAATAACTGACAATTATTCAAAAGTATATTGTTCAACCTCCATGTGTTAATATAATTTCTATTTTTCCCTCTATTGATCTCTATTTTTACTCCATTATGATTTAATAAGATTAAAGAAATTATTCCAATGTTCACACTGATTTAGACTTGCTATTTGAGATTAGAAATTGTCTATCATGGGGGAAAGTTTCATGAGTTGACATAAAAATATTCTGCAGTTGTTATATTTTATAGAATCCTATATGTCTGTTTGATTTATAGCATAGTTTAACTCTAATGATTTTCTTTAAAATAAACTTTTCTGCAAACTTCCTTATAAGCACCCAAAATCGTGAACATGTTTGGCAACTGATATTTCACTGAACTACACTCCAGATAGTTTTTCAAATATTTTTATGTGGACAGTTTATCTCTTGGTAAAAATACACTATTTCCTTTAGCCACTTGATTGTCCTAGATCACCTGTTCAAATTCATTAATGACTATGCTTTGATCTGTAACTGGATTCACTGAAATTGTATAAAATTATTTTAACTTCTTGATGTATTATCTTCTTATCAATAAGCAGTACATTTTTTCCACTTTGTACTAATATTATCTAAAGTCTGTTGTGTCGGATTTGAATATAGCAACTTTACTCTGCTCCCAGATTCCATTTCTTTGGAGTATGAGTCTTCTTTTGTCTGAGTCACTTTTAAACTGGAGTAAAGAGAAACCATTTCTAAGGAATTTATAGAAGATTTTAGAAGTTTATACATTCCAGGACTGAGTCATTGTCATAATGGGGAACAAGGAAGAAGGAAAGCAAACATGACACCAGAGGAGCATCTGAGAGAACACTTCGTTATCTTAAAGTATGAGAAGCTGGGTAGAGAAGGGAGGAAGAGAGAGAGAGACCTTGGGATGGCAAAGTCCATTCTTTATGACACACATCCTTGAACAAGGCCACACAGCTGTCCTTTCCAAACGACAATGAGGGATCAAGTAATAAAATATATAAGCATGTGAGAGCCAGTCTCATTCTAATTGCAACACCATTCTTTGGTTTTCAGTCCCTTGATGTGTGTTTTTTTCAGTCTATGCTTTCATAGATTTTTATGTCGATGATTATAATCAAAATGAATATGTTAATTCCTATCATTTTTTCTTAATATTTGATATTTGCCTTTGCTTGCCTGTTTTGGTGGAATCCATCCCTTCCTGTGCTCCTGGCATTGTACTTGCCTTTATCTTCTTTCTACAGATTCTTTCTACACTGTTAACAGTAGTTTGGGGTCTCTTTCATTTATGCTTATACATGTCATTATTTCTCCTTTTATTATAAATGGAAACTTTGCTGGCTTCAGTAATCTAGGGGGATATTTTTGCTTATTTCTTGACGATTTTTTTGTTTGTTTATTTCATAAGACAGGAGTTCCAGACATGGCTGTCCTGGAACTCACTCTGTATATTAGTCTGGCCTCAAATTCAGAGATCTGCCTGCCTTTGCCTCCTTATACTGCTGGGATTAAAGGCATGCACTACCACTACCCTGCATCTGTAAATTCCTTATCCCTACTCTTGTTTTTAGAAGCCCTATGTTGCAGCCTGCTAGGGGAGCTCTTTCTGCTCCTTTAGTCAATGGCCATTAAGATACCAGCCCACTGGGATATGGTTTCATTTTTTTAATTTATTTATGTATTTTTGTTAAAAGCAAATTTTATATTTACTCCCCTTGTTCCCGGCCCTCCCGCTCCCCCACTACCCCACCGCCCTCCCCCTGCTTCCTTAAGATGGTGCAGGTTACCCTGTCCTATGGGGAGCCCAAG
>JAQHUG010000059.1:6134939-6173167 GCA_028555095.1 Dicrostonyx torquatus
CAAGATTCATACCAATGCAAATTAATTATATCTATAGCCTCTCCCCCTTTAAATGTAAAAAAAAAAGAATTTATGAACAATATTTGGGAATATGGACAAAGTTATCTCTCTCCAAACTTCTTCCTGCTGTATGGGGGTGATGTTAATTATGTCTTTCATGGTATAACATGTGTGGCAGGTACATCTCAGCAGTTGAGTGAAGTAATTTTCTGAAGTTGTTCATGGCAATGTTTCAGGAGGGCATGGTCTATCATACCTGATTGGTATAGAATAAGTCCACGGGTTCTTATCCTCTATGAAAACAAAAGAAGAACCACTCTCCGAAAGCATCATATCCTTAGACCCATATTTGGAAGTCATAATATCTTCAAAACATATATGGTGGTTTAGCTTGGCAGCCCATACAATGAGATGTCTTTCTGAACTTAGCTCCTTCACAGTCAAGAAATTTAATACAATAACATACATAATCCAGACATTCCGTGAATTTTTCATCTTTATGTGGCTTCTATAACTATCTGTACTCTGTCTCTTTAATGACTTTACCTTTTTTTTAAGGCATTAACTTTATGACTCTCTCTATATATTTTTTTCTCTCCCAAGCCTATGTAATTTATATAACAGTATGACCCATTTAGAAGTCTTTTATTTCTGAATCTGTCTTATTATGAATTTGTAATTTTTCACTATCCAGGAGCATTTCTCAAAATGTTAAGTACATCTTAAATACTCAAGTTGTGCTATGTAGGAGAAATATGGTGTGGCCTGTTTACAGTCTAAACCTTATGTGCGCTGTTATCATGGTAATTATGATCCTGCCTGAGATTAGCACATTTCAGCATGGCAGAGCCAAGCCAAGGTGCTCTTATCTCAGAGCCAATTGTGCCTCTGAGCTGCATGCAATGTTCCAGGCAGCGAGTCCAAATTGTCATCAAGCAAGCAAATCATAACATTTTACTCAGTAAACCCCATTGAAATGTTCTGTCTCCCACCAGAGCCAGAGCTCACACTGGCTGCACAGGCCAGAAACAGGTCTTTCAAAACCGCCAGTTTGTAGCCGACCTGCTGCCTATCCAGGCAGGAAGAGATGAGTCCCGGTCTCAGCTGCTTACCCCCGACCCCGATCAGGCATTCAAGCATCCAGTCCCACAAAAGCCATTGAAATGCTTTATAGCCAGAGTTCGAGCTGGCGGCACAGCCCAGGAAGCCCCATTTTAAAACCACTGCAATGTTGCTTTCCTGAGTCAGGAAATCTCTCTGTGGCACGTCATCCAGAAACAGCAAAACGCTGTGTTAAATTCTCTCCTTTTTATGCCCTCTCAGGTTTTTAAGTAGATGTAGCTGACCATGTTGAGCAGACAACTGTTGTATATGGGGGAGAGGTGCGTGTTGTGTTCCCGGCACCCAGATCCCAGCCCCAGCCGCCGGCCTGCTCAGCCGCTGGTTGCTTGCTTATGCCTGAAATAACCACATGACAATTATATTCATTTAAACTCTGCCTGGCTCATCATCACCAGCCTCTTCTTGGCTAGCTCTCACATCATAAACTAACCCATTATAAAAGTCTGTATGTCACCACAAGGTGGTGACTTTACCAGAAAAGTCTAACCTGCATTCATCTGTGGCAGGAGCCTCATGGCGACTGGCCCACTTCCTTTCTTCTAAGAACTTCTGTTCTGTCTACTCCACCCACCTAAGGGCTGACCTATCTCACAAGCCAGGCAGCTTCTTTATTCAACCAATGAGAGTAATACAAAATACAGGAGAACACTCCCACATCATGTCTTATTTAACCATGTATTCAAAATAATGTTGTCTTCTCATAAAATTTTTAAAAATTAAAATTGTATTGATAAATTAGTAAATGTATGTGATATTTGTTTATTGTAAATCAGAAAAAAAGGTAAATAGTGGTAAATTTGAAGAGTAATAATAACTAATTGGCCATTGTCATTCATTGATGTTTAGATAACATTCTTTTTCTCAGAGAAAATCTCCTTGAGCAATATTATCTGGACATTTGTGTTACTCAAGAATATGTTTAAACATATGTGATTATACATGAGAGTATATTAAAGAAGCACCTTAAAATGATCTAGTTACCCATCAGCCAGCATTTGAATTTCTTTTATTGTAATAAATATGCTTAGATCAAATAATAGGGGAGAATAGTAAGAAAGCTCATGAATCAATGACTTGTTCATACAACTATTTTGAAAGCTGATTACTCCTGAACTCAAATATGGGATTCTTTTGGGGAGAAACAGGAGCATAGCAAAGGACTGACTGGAAACTTGGAGCACTCTAAAATGAAAAGCCCCAAGACTTATCTTAATTAAGATTCTAAGCTTTGCATGCTTCCTTCAATAAAAATCTTTTTATCTGTCTCTGTCTATATCTGTCTCTTTACCCCATCCATCATTTCTTTTTTTTCTCCTTTTCCATTCCACCTCTTCTCATTTTCTCCCCCTCCATCCTACAGTTGCTCTATCCTTCAAATAGCAATTAACTTAACTCCTGCCACATGTAACAGCTTCTGATTTTGAAAATTAGACTAAATGTGAGTTCAAGACCAACCTGGTCTACAAGAGCGAGTTCCAGGACAGGCTCCAAAGCCACAGAGAAAGCCTTCTCGAAAAACAAAAACAAAACAAAACAATAAAATAAAATAAGACTAAGTTCATCTTGAGGGTTGCAACTTGATACTAGTGAAACTCTTTGAATCTGAATTTCCAAAAACCAAGTACTACTCTTTATTACAATAACATCTCGAATATTACATAAATCTATTATAAAGGTGATACGCTGTTATGTTGAAATCCAAACTTAAATCACATACACACACATATATGAAACTAAAGTATAGAAGCATTAAGATACTCAGATAAATTCAGGGTTCGGTGTCATTGCACATGTATGTTCAATTATTATTTATACTTTTGTTTATGCCACACAGTGCTTTGTATACCTGTTGGATGTGAGAGACAATATTATACAGAAAGCTAATTATACCTAACAGAATGGTAGATTAATTTGTTTTGAAAATTACAGTCATTTAGCTTGTAGTGGAATATGTAATTTACCTTCTACTGCAAAAGTGTTCCAAAGCTTCAAAGCATGATCTTTGTACATGCAGACGACATATATTAATATTAACTGCCTTTGCTGGTATATACAATATAAGTTTAACTCATTGTGCGTCTTCTCTGCTTAACTGAGGAAACTGGAGTATTTTCAAACAGCGCTTTCTTAGTGTTTGCTTAGCTCTAGACATAATATTTTATATTTTAGAGTACTTAGTGTAGAACACAATAAATACCAGGCTTGGCACTTCATTTACAACTGAAAGCAAAGCTGTAAAGTAAGGCCCACCCATTGTCATGCATGAGAAGAAAAGAATCTAGAAAGGTAGAAGGTAAATAAACTTCTCTACTCTATACAATGGAAATATGTTAACTTGGAGATTTCAAAAGAAGTCTGGTAATTCAGAAAAGAGAGCTTTCTTCTCATGTCCTGCTAATTGTGTGAATTAAGAAAGCTGCTACTATCATCAGTCCCCAGCGTTTCTGAATCTGATTGAGGACAAAGTTTGAAGAATATATTTGTAATAAACACCCCAGTCAATTGTGAGAATAGTAGTAAATTGGTGCCACTAACTGAGCTGTCATAGCCTAACCTAAGTAGTATTATGAGCATACTTGTAGAATCCTCAGTTTATCATTGCAAGATCTAAAGACCCAACCTTTGAAGTTTTCTGAAGTCAGGTAGGGGAGGGGAGAAAGGTAGAAGAGAAAGCGGCACTAAATGATTGGCATCACTAGTAGTTTTGCTTCTTCATTTTTTACGTAAGACTGAGTAATTTTGTACAATTTGTACAGTTCCTTGGGTGATCTGGACCATGTGATAGTCTATAGATTATTCACCATTAGGATAGTGGAAATTTTTCTGAACCAGTTACAGGTATAGCACTAAGCATATTTTCAAAGCATGGGTTCTCTACAGAGGATTAGATGGGAAGGGGTTTCCAATAATGCAACCCTCATTTCTGCTGTGAAGGAAGTTGAAGACTCAAGGAGAATCACACACAGTTTTCCAGAGATTGTAGGCCAAAACTCAAGGAAGGATCGGATACAGTTGATGGCCCACTCTCCAGAGTAAGATGAGGTTCAATGACAGACACCAATGGCTAAGCCTAGGGAAATTGCTTCAGAAGTGAAGTACTTTCTATGAAGACACGAGGCCCTACCTGAAATCAGATAAAAAACTAGGTGTGGTATATGTACTTCTATTCCCAGCAGTAGGAGACAGCACAGTGGGGGCCTCACTGGCCAGCAAATCTAGCCAGCTGTCAGCTCCAGGCTCAGTGAGTTATCCTGTCTCAAAATATAGGGTAAAGAATTTCAGCCAGGCGGTGGTGGCACACGCCTTTAATCCCAGCACTGGGGAGGCAGAGGCATGTGGATCTTTGTGAGTTCGAGACCAGCCTGGTCTACAAGAGCTAGTTCCAGCGCAGGCTCCAAAGACACAGAGAAACCCTGTCTCGAAAAACCAAAAAATAAAAAAAAAAAGAAATTCTAATGTGAGAGTCACTCCTCTACAGTCACACACAGGTGAGTGTGTGTGCACAAATGTGTGTGCATGTGCGCACACACACAATAAATTTCAATAAATTTTTATTTTATTTTTCTTTCACTTAGATCTTTTTCTTCCCCTTTCCTCTTTTATTCCTTCATCATCTGTTAAATAATTATTCTATTTAGTTTTCTTTTTTAAATAATGTCTACTTACATTCAGAAAATACATATTACCATGAAAGGACCGATGATGACTTTTCACAAAGGTAGTCACTACCAAACAAGGTGGAAAACCTGTATTATCAGCATAAACCATCCGATGTTAAACCCCAGGCCTAGTTATCTTCTCCTCAACAATGCTCCTTATATCCCAATGTATATTAATGCTATAAAAATTTGGTTTTGCCTGTTTGTTGTCTGAAATGTAGGCAATGATACCTATAATATTCTATTTATTACATTATTTCTTTTGCTTGCAGAATTTTTCCAGGTTGTTCAATGTGTTGATAATAATTTTCATTCCCAAATATCTTATTATGTACATTTCAAAACTTATTAATTCTACTCTTTGGTGAGTGTTTGGCCTTTTTTCCCAATTTAAAGCTATTATTAATACTACTGTAGGTAATTCTACTAGAAATGATGGCAGTGTGAACTGCTATTATTAATAGCAATCCTGAAAGCATTCTTACACCTATCTGACAGAATGAACTTCTACACTGTGTTAGAATGCAATATCAACAACAGAATTGCAGGGTTAGAGGTGTATGTGTTTATTTATGAAATGTTCCAGAAGACAACACTCACATATCTCAAATAATCTACCCTTAACTAGTAATAATGGGAGTAGAGGGGTTTCTTCATCATGGTAATGTGCATATATGTATATGTATCTATATTTTACAGTCTCAGTTTGCATAATTTTGATAAGCAATCATCTCAAGTGTGGTTTTATGTGTATGTTCTATTAATTTCTTGTTTTTAATTCCATAGGCCCATTTTCTGTTATCCTTTCTGATTTTGGTATTGGTCTACATTACTTCTGATTCACCCTGGAACTGAGTGCCACATGCATTATTCTGAATGTCTCCAAGAACCTGAGTCAGTTTTCCTATGGTGTCAGTGTCTTTTGTTGCCCCAGTCTCAATTTCCACATACACCAACTTGTCTAATTTATTTTTTTTATATTTGGAACATTTCATGTGCTAAGTAGCACACTAAATGTTAGAGTTTCAATGAATGAGGTCTTAAATGTAATCTGCAATGTCTTTGCAATATTTTACTTGTAATCCATCTTAAATTTTGTGCGGTACAATATAAACGTCATTGTTTTCATGTGGTTGTCCAGTTTACTCATGTAATGCCATTATGCCATTTACAAAATGACTCTCTTTTCTCGTCCAATTTCTGTTTTAGTTCTTCCTCAGTTGAAATTACAACAAATATTCCAACAGTGTCTACTGAGTCCTTATTCTGATCTACTCCAGTATTGACTCCAGGTAAGAGAGATAAAGTAGTTACTGCTTTCTTGTTCTGCTCTAAGTTCTGTACTGGAAGCATGTCAGAAACAATTTCTGTTCTAACCTGTGTTCACAAAGCGATAATAAATAATAAGGGAATGTTAAATATGATTAATAATTTTAGCATACTCTGAATCTGAAGTATAAACAAAGGAAAAAACAGCAGGAAAATAAATGATGTAGAGAATTGAGAATTGTAGCAGGTGGTAAGGTTCGGTCTTACAAGGTAGGAAGTTCTCATTCAAAGAGGCTTGACAGACTATTCTATCTCCCCCTGTACATGTTTCTCCACACATTCACAGAGGCATCAGTGGTCTTCGATGAGTGTTGGACTGTTAGACAGCTTGGATGGCAGGACAGTAGGAATGACACTGAAAACAATCTGGACAGAGTTAGTGGTCAAACACAGGATGATCTACCTTATGTTTGCTGATGGTCTGAGGTCTTTTTTCTGTGAGTGTGCAATGAAAACTTGTTGGTGAGTTTGAAAAGAAAAAATGCAATCATTTGCTTTGTAAGGTTGTGTGGGGATTACAATGGATTCCATGGGATGCAGCACAAAGAAGACATTCTACTACAGTGGTCCCCAAGACACATAGAAGAAGGAAGCCTTGGGATCATCTAGGGAAGATTCATTACACACTTCTTTCTTGTCCCTGTGAAATGTAGGACTGTCTTTTCCAGTTAACCCAGACAACTATTCAATATTATGATGTAGAGTTATTTCCTAATTACTACGTGTGTTTGAAACCTGACTGTGTTTAATATGATGACCTTGTAAGGAAGAGGTCTTTCTCCTTTCTTACCTCATGGTAAAAAGCAGAGTGGGTTGTAACTTGGCATCTGAAAGCTAAGAGATCCTAGAAGGATTCAGGTGATACTTATAAAGAGGTGGACTTGTAGGTCTCACATGTTGTATTTCCCAGATTGTTGTTTAGGATTCTTGGAGACCATGGTTGTGTCATTAAGAAACAGTTCGGTTTGGGGGTTGCTGTGTTTTCCTTGCCATTTTCTCTCTGGTACCTTTGGTCATATCTTTCTTGTCCTTAGTTTTGCATCCTTTGAATGATGTAACCATAGGTGACACTCAGGGTTAATTTGAGGATTGAAAGAGCCATTCCACATGCTAATTGTAGAGATCATTTGAATTAAAATGAATTAATCCATTCAAACTTCTTTGATCCAATAGCAACCTCCTGTCCACTAATCTCTGTCATTACTATTCAGGCTGTCAACTTTTGCACAGCCATGGTGGTGAGCACAGTGTTTACCTAAATCCCTGGGGGAAAGCAATTCAACTATATTAAAATTTTACTCTTTTTCACTTTTTAAATTATATTTTTTAAAAAGAAAATAAACTTTTTTTCATTTTAGATACAAATCCCAGTTCCCACTCCCTCCCCTACTCCCATTTCCTCCGCCTACCTCTGCATCCCACCTCCCATCCACTCCTGAGAGAGGGTGAGGCACCTTGCTTTAGGGCAAGTCCAAGGCCCTCCTTACTTTATCTAGGCTAAGCAAGATATACATCCAAAGAGAATAGGACATTTAAGAAAGACAGTACAAGCAGTAGGGAAAAATTTTGGTGCCACTTCCAATGGCTCCACAGTCTGCCCCAGCCATGCAACTCTTACCCACATTCACCTATACTGTTTCCTTCCTTATCTGACTGAAGTTGGTGAGCCCCCATTAGCTCAAGTAAAAAGTTTCAGTGGGTGTCCCCATCATGGTCTTGACCTCCTTGCTCATATTCTCACTCCTCCCGCTCTTCATCTGGACTTTCGGAGCTCAGTCCCGGGCTTCAATACAGGTCTCTGCCTCTGTTTCCATCAGTTGCTGGATGGCAAAAAAAAAAAAAAAAGTTCTATGGCAATATTTAAAACATTCATCAGTCTGACTACAAGGCAAAGCCAGTTTGGTCACCCTCTCCTCTATTGCTTAGGGTCTTAGCTTGGATCATCCTTGTAAAATCCTGGGAAATTCTATAGAGCCAGGTTTCTTGCCAACCCCATAAAGGCTCCCTCAATCAAGATATCTCCTTTTATGCTCTCATCTCTCTCCTTCCTCCATGTCTACTATCCCTTTCCTTCAAGTTCTCCTTGCTTTTCCCCTTCTCCCCTCCTCTTCCTCTTCCACCCTCCTTTCTCCCCCCACCGTTATATTCCTAATTTTTTCAGGTGATCTTGTCTATTTCGAGTTTCCAGGTGCATCTATTTAAGTTTTCCTTAGGATTTACCTTGTTACTTAGCTTTTCTAGAGTCGTAAACTATAGAAAAAGCCTACTTTTAAGCAAGATGTTATTCCCATCTATAGTGCTAAAGACATGAGCCTTTTTTCCAGAGCCACTAGATGGCACTGGAATTCCTTTCTGCCTCTACCTCCTTCCCAACACCAGTTATGCAGTCGCTAGCCAAACTGATCCTGCATCTTACCAGGCTCCACTTGGGTAGCAATAAATTAGATTTCTGGGAAAATCTTAGGTCTCACAAGAGTGTGTGGGACATGAAATGCCTCATGGCCTTCATGATTGTAGAACTTTCTCTTCTCTTGATCTAGCTTTACTTTACCACCGCATAGTTTATCCACTTCCTTACCCATAGAAGACAAGAAACCAAGACAAAAATAGAGGCAGTAGCTAATGGGAGTTTTCAGGTCTTTTGAAACCCTTTTCCCAATACGAAAACACACAATTTCTGTTTGCAAACATGATGCATGATATGAGCCAAGCTGTTCCTGATGAAGTCATTATTAGCCTGCCTTCTCCCACTTCTATGCACCACCCACACCGTCCCAGCTTCCTTTCCATGTGGCCAGAAAACACAATACCCAGGATTCTCTCCCCATGGGATCTGTAGACATTGATTAGACAGGCCAATCTCCTCCAAGGATGAGACTCTTTTTCCACACAGCTCTTTCTCCCACTAACAACCACAGGGTAACCCTGCCCCTCCCCCATACAATTCAAAGACCTCAAGATCATAACCCTTCCCAGATGGCAGGTACTAAGAAACTTCTCATTTCTCTTGCCCATTAGCTTGTGAGCTCCAGTGTCGTACTCTCCTGGAAAAACTTAAAACAGAAAATTTCTGGATGTCACCAATGGTTGATGGAGCAGAAACCTTGAGACAGTCTGAGAATTTGCATTTTCACCACTGAAGTCAAGGCTGGCCTTCCTTCTTCCCAGGACCAAAGGGACTGTGCAATTCCATTGTTTCACAAGTGCAGAACCTGAGCTTCACTGAAGTGAAATGATTGCTCAAGGTCACAAAGTCAACTGAAATTAGCAAGGACTTTAATCCTGGAGTCTTTTAAGCACAGCTCTGTTAAGTCCCCATTCAAATATGGACTAGTTAGAAAATTTCTTTTCTTCCCTTTATGGAGAAAGGATTTGCTGAACAAATTTACAGATGAAATCAGATGGTAGGTGAACTGTTTAATCTGTAATCACTTAAAATAGAGTTCCATTATTTTTTTTTAAGTTTAAATTAAAGCACAAACTATGAGGAACCTGGTTCTAAATGCAGGGGCTGACCTTTCCATACAACCACCACAGTGAAGCTTTTTGTAGCAGCCATTGCACCTGGGCAAAATTCCAAAGAAACTTGCTCTCTTGATTTACTCCCACCCAAAAATTATTGTCAACATTTTTTTTCTTTTAAAACTCAATGCCATGCCAGAATGCTTCCTTATAATAGCTTGAACATTTTAGATTTTATAAAATGCAAATTTTAAATTTACTTAGAAAGGTTTTTTTTTTTTAATCTAATAAATTGCTCCAGAATTGTGGAGCTGTCAGCCATTGTAGTAAGTAACTTGATTATATAGATGTATGTATCTATGTGATAATCATTATAATAATATTATAAATTTATTTTTATGGAAACCTTCTGTTTTACTCAACAGATCCAGACTTTCTTTTTTTAATTAAGAATTTTTAATACAATCTTTTCTCATTTTACATAACTATTACCATTCCCACTCCTTCCCTTCTTCCTGCTTCTCACACATTTCCCCAACCCCACCTCCCATGTACTCCTCAGAAAGAGTAAGGCTTCCCATGAGGAGTAAAAACATTCAGACACTTCACTTCTAATCAAGACCAAGGCTCTCCCTCTGCCTACTATATCTAGACTAAACAACATGTCCCTCCAAAAACAATGTGCTCCTAGATGCCAGTTCAAGCAGTAGGGTTAAATTCTGGTCCCTCTGCCAGTGGCCCCACAGACTGCCCAAGCCTCACAACTGTTCCCCATATTCCGCTAGAGGCATTGAGCTCTCACTAGCTCAGGTCAGCTGTTTCTGTAGGTTTCACCATCATGGTCTTGACCTCTTTGTTCCTCTTAGTGCTCCTCCCTCACTTGCGCTGGTCTCAGGTAGCTCTGCCCAGTGCTTTGCTGTAGATCTCTGTATCTGCTTCAATCAGTTGCACATTGAAAACTCTATGATGACAAAGTAGTCATCAATCTGATTATGGGGAAGGGCTGTTTAGGCGTCCTTTCCACTATTGCTTACAGTCTTAGCTAGGGTCATCTTTGTGGATTCCTGGGAATTTCCTTAATGTCACATTTTGCAATAACCCTTTAATGGCTCCCTCAATCAAGACATCTCTTTCATTCCTCTCCCTCACTGTCCTCCCTTCTGGAGCATCCCATTCCCTCATGTCCTCCTCCTACCTTCCCTTCCACCTTCCCTTCTACACCCACCCTCCTAATTTTTTCAGGAGGTCTTGTATGTTTCCCCATCACAGAGGGATTCATGTATGTCTTTCTTTAGGGTTTTCTTTATTACCTAGCTTCTCTCGGATTGTGGACTAAAGTCTGGTTATTCCTTGCTTTACGTCTAATATCACTTATGAGTGAGTACATACCATGTTTGTCTATCTGGGTCTGGGTTAACTCACTTCAAGTTGTTTTTTTTCTAGTTCCATCCATTTGTAGACAGATTTCAATATGTCTTTGGTTTTTACTACTGAGTAGTACTCCACTGTGTAAATGTACCACATTTTATTCATCCATTCTTCACTTGAGGGGCATCTAAGTTGTTTCCAGGTCTTAGCTATTATGAACAATTCTGCTATGAACACACTTGAGCAAATGTCCTTGCGGTATGAGTGTGCAATTTTGGGTATATACCAAGAGTGGTATTGCTGGGTCCTGAGGTAGGTTGATTGCCAATCTTTTAAGAAACCACCAAGTTAATTCCCAAAATGTCTCTATAGGTTACACTGCCACCAGCAATGGAGGAGTGTTCCCCTTACTCCACATCCTATCTGGCATAAGTTGTCATTGGTGTTTTTGATCTTATCCATTTGGCCCAGTGTAAGATGGTATATTAGAGTTGTTTTGATTTGTATTTCCCTGATGGCATAAGATGTTGATAAATTCATTAAGTGTCCTTTGGCCATTTGTAATTCCTCTTTTGAGAATTCTCTGTTTCGATATGTATACCATTTTCTGATTGGATTATTTGGTAAATTGATGTCTAGTTTCTTGAGTTATTTATATATTTTGGAGATCAATCCTCTCTCAGATGTGGGGTTAGTGAAGATCTTTTCCCATTCAGTAGTCTACTGTTTCATCTTAGAAGCCCAACTCAAAGCTCCTGGCTTTCAAATGGTTTTGTTAATAATATAGAGTTTCATTTTTGCTCTATTGAAAAATAAACTCTAGCCAGAGCCAGAGACTGCTGAGTGTCTAGACATGAATCTGAGACCTTAAAGGAAGTAGACCTAAACCAGGACCCCTTTGGGTCTGGGCATGAGTCTCAGACCTCCCAAAAACTAGACCTGTGCCAGGACCTCTGCCAGTCTGGGTATGAGTGAATCTGGGACCTCCGAGGGAATAGGCAGAAACCAGAGATCTCAGTGGGGCCAGGTGTGAGTCTGGGACCTCAGAGAGAGTAGGCATGAGTCTAGGACCTCTGAGTAAGTAAGACTGAGCCAAGTCCTCAGCAGTTCTGGGTGTACCTGAGCCTCAGAACTCTGAGGCAGTAGACCACAGCCAGAAACCTTTGTAGAACCAACTCCAAGCCAGGGACATATGCAGGAGAGGATCCAGACAAGGATTTACAGAAACAGGTCAAAGCCAGTAACCTGAGCCAAAGTAGGCCTGAGACAGCAAACTCTGAGTAGCAGAGTAAAGCACAGGAGCGCTGAGCTATTTCCAGGAATACAAAGTAACTAACAAGGTAACTAGAACTGTGGCACTGCTATATCATGAGAAACAGCCATCTGAGCTTTAGATTCACTGGCACCTAGAAGATTAATCAACAGAATCTCAGACAGCCTCAAGAATATCTATTAGAGGAAAAGATGAGTAGAAAATGTAAGAACACACACAACATCACAAAGAGCAACACCAGTGAAACCTAAAGACTATAAAACAGCAAGACCTGAACAACCAAATACAGATAAAGCAGAAGAAAATGACCTAAAAAATAACTTCAAGAGAATGTTTGAAACTTTTAAAGAGGAAATGAGAAATTCCCTTAAGGAAATGGAGGAAAATACAAACAAAATTTGGAAGACATCAGCAAATCCCTTAAAGAAAACCAAGAAAAAGAAATCAAACTTATGAAAGAAATTATTCAAGACTTGAATACTGAAATAGAGTCAATAAAGAAAACACAAGCTAAGAGAATTATACAAACAGAAATCATGGGGAAATAATCAGGAACCATAAACTCAAGCATGAACAGCAGAAAACAAGAGATGGAAGAAAGAAACTCAAGTGCTGAAGATACAATAGAGGAAATGGACTCATCGGGGGCAGGGGAGAGACAGGGAGGAGAGCAGAGAAAAGTGTAGAGCTCAAAAAAATCAATAAAAACTAAACTCAACTTAATAAAGTACATCTAAAGGATAATATTTGAGATTAAAGACAAATTTACCCTTACAGTATTTGAATTCAAGCCATAAAATGTACCCATTACAATCTTCTTCCCTATATTTCAAACTGAAATTTATAATTGAGACAGGACTTTTGGAGATGTAAAATGAAGCCCAGTAGGTCTTCATTCATATGAATGATATTCTTACAAAAGGAGATGATGAGAAGACCAACAGTAAAGGAAAGCCATGCATCAAAGGAAGAACATGTGAAAATACAGCTATGAACAAACAAGGAAATTCTAAGAACTTTCTTGGAAAAAATTTCACCTGTTGACACCACATCTTGGACTTGTAGCTTTCAGAAATATGAGAAAACACAGTTCTGTCTTTTAAATCACCAGGCAGTGATAGTTGATAATTTGCAATGAAAACTATTAGAGAAAAGAACTTGAAAGTAATGCATATTTTTGGATGAGAAGAATGGGTTGAAACACAAAGATGGAAAGTATCTTTTGAGAGAGATGATATGTAGATATTCTTAATAATGAAGTGTATTTTGCCAAGTATACATTAAGAAGGTATTCTTAAAGGAGGGTGGATGTGCAATTATAGTTACAGAAACACCCACATGCAGCATTATTTAATAAAGGAAAAAATTTTAAAAGTCAACCATTGTGAAAGATTAAAGAATTTATGAATCTTCAGCAAATTATATTTAAAAACTCAAGTATATTTACTGTATATTCCTAAATAAATATGCACAGCTCCAGTAAAGATGACTTTGTGAATATGAGTGGGTATGAGATCAATCACAGAGGCCAGGTTTGTCGCTCCATTAGTGCAATTGCTGCCTAGCATGGATGAAGACCTGGCTTCCACTACCAGCATCACATAAACCAGACCTCTCCTACAGGCTAGGGGAAAAGTAGAGGCAGGAGTATCAGAAATTAAGAGTTATCTTCAGTTATATAGAAGATTTAAGGTCAGCCTGTGATACATGAGGAAAAGTGCATCAAACCAGTCGATCAATCCAATCATTCTTCAACAAAATAAATACATATAAATAATTTTTTTCCTAGGAACTTAGAGATCTTTAGAATTTCTAATCCCAAATGGCCAGTCCTGGATGGATACATGAGCAACACTGCATGGAGTCATTAGGTTGTTTATAGACATACACATACATAACACATACAAGAACACACACACATACACATGCATACAAACACACACATACATACATACACACATTTAGCAATAATAATTTAAAGAATAAAGCATGAGTTTGGGAAGAGGAAAATGGGCGGGAGTTACAGGAGGAGTGAGAGGCAGGAATGGTGTAGATGTGGTGATGTCGATGACATTTCAAAAACATGCAATCCAAACATGTCTTTGAACTTGAGTGACCCTCTGAAGATCAAGTAGGTTGGTATGAAGAAAAGAGGGTTTGTAGGATTTTGAGTTACAGAAAACTCACCATAAGAAGGGATTATTTCTTTGTTCTTTAATGTTTAATCTCCTATGAGCATCTTAGTTTTTAAAATCTAGGGGTTACTGACTTGATAATTATAGAATAAACAAATGTTAGGAAAGAGAATTATGAGATAAAATAGTCACACTTCCATTCTGGATTTCATATGATTTTATAGAAAGGAGATGAGCAGATTAGAGGATATTGCATTTCTATCTCCTTGATAACAATATTCCAGTATTAAAGATCACAACCACGGTGGTCTAATATGAAAACAATAATTGTATATTGATGAAATTCATAGATAAAAGTATTCTAAACAGGGCTTTTCCAGATATTTATGCATCCTGGGAGATTTCATTCCTATTTGCAATATGAAAGAGTTAAAAATCATCAAACTAATTCTCATTTTAGAAACCCAGAAATATATTTAAAAATAAGATATTCATTTATCTCAGCTATCTGGAAAAAAGTTTTGATATACTGTTCTCAATTTTATGGGCATTTGTATATTCTACACATTGGGTATCCTTTTAATTTTTGTTTTCCTACAGCTTTTAAAGTTTTAATTTATTTTAATAATTTTCACAGAAATAGAATTACATCACTTCCCCTTCACTGTCTCCTTTCTCTAACTGCCCCCAACTGCCCCCTTGAACTTTCCCCATGTCTCCCCACTCCCAAGTTGATTGTATCTTTATATAAGTTAAGGCATTTACCATTGTAATCACATCAAGCCGTTCAAAGCAATCAGGCGTAGCCTGCTATAGATGCATATAGAGAGGTAGAGACTTTTTCAGGAAGACCACAGCCTTTCCTGTGAAGATAGAACTGGTAGATACACAGAACAAATAATAGAGTCTACAACATTTTAATACTTCTACTTTCCCTACAGTTGTGCTAATACTGCACATGCCCATGTTTGAATATTCTGAAAACCAAGGAGAAGATGTTAATTTTAATTAAGTTTCAGTTTCATTTACTTCTAAGATTATAAATAGAATTTTGTGGTTATGGTTCATGCCATTTGTGGCTATTTGTTTTGAGTTTTTTGAATATTTTATTGCACTTTAAAAATGTTCTACAACAAATCTTTTTTCCCCTAAAAACAAATATGTTGATCATGATCAGATCTCTTGGTACGTGGGGTCACATTCAGTGAGTAAAATTATTGTAAGGGTAAAGACCCAAGTATGTTCTCTGGAAACCAGGGGGAAAAAACTGCATAATAACATATGCATGCAGTCCCAGGATCTAGGAGGCAGAAACAGGCAGAAGGTTTGTGTGTGTGTGTGTGTGTGTGTGTGTGTGTGTGTGTATGTGTTTGTGTGTGTGTATGTGTTTGTGTGTGTGTGTGTGTGTGTATACCTGACTGATGTGGGAGTATACATTTCTGCGTGTGAATGTGCATAGAGAAGCTAGAGGATAAACTGAGATGCCATAAACACGAACAACAAGATGCTTCTTCTCAAGTTTACTGTTTTTCCTCTTTTCATTTTAATTTCATTTTTGAAAATGGACATACTAAAATTTGCTTTTACTTGGATGTATCATTTTTACTAAATTGTCATATTGCTCTATGCATAGAGACAACTTTGTCCCCTAAACATCAGGTGCAAATGTGTCTTTCTTTCCAACCATGCCTATTTTTCACAATATGGGATAAGTGTATATCACGCTTTCCCAGTAGTGAGCCAGCAAATGGTACCTTTCTGTACCTCCAGCATCTTCTTAATTGGAAATAAGAGCACAGACCAGAAAGCATACTGAACAGGTGAGGTATCTGAAGTCACTTCTATAAATTATAGCACTTTATCACATGACCTTCAGCAATTCAAATAACTCTTCTGATTCCTTCATACTTCATCTATAAAATCAAAACAGTGTAATTGGAAAAAAGCTATTTTCACCCTAAATCTCCTTGGCTCATTTACACAGTCTGCAGTCCTATGAAACACCCACCACTCCTATAACTGTTACTAAGTTTGGAAAGACTAATTGTCCAGGAAACATTTTCCTTCAGTCTTTCTAAGTCAAAAATGGTCGGTGAATCTGTGTCCTCATAGCAGTTCAAGAAGCTGCTGAATAAGCATGTCAGATGTAAACGGTTGTTTTAAGAGTCACACAAACTATGGATTCTAACCTAAATACCTATGTTTAGGTAACTGAACTAAGAAATTTCCTTTTTATCTTGCACTTCAAGATACATTTTGATTCTACTGATATGCAGCATTCTAATCTAACTTTCTTTGATGCCCCATTAAATCCCTGTGTGTGTGTGCATGTATGCACTTCTGTGTGTTGTGTGTGTATGTGTTGTGTGGGATGTGTGTGTATGTGTGTTTGCATGTATGCACTTCTGTGTGTGTGGTGTAGTATGTGTGTGTGTGTGTTTGTGGATGTATGCATTTGTGTGTTGCGTGATGTGGTACATGTGTATGTGGATATGTGTGTGTGAGAGAGGGAGAAAGAGAGAGGGGTGTTGTACATGATTACATGTTAATACATAAGCCCAGAAACTATGGTGTTTTTTGTACATCATAAGAAACATCAACATGCCTTGAACACCAAATTCATGAAACAAACAGTAAAAATAGGCATTTTGAACATTTCCTATGATTCCTGGGTGTTGCTGGCATTGTGGAAGTAAGTTATTCCACTCTTTGTATCTGAACTCTAAATCTCAACTTTTAAAAGTTTAGGTAGCATCTTGGTCTCGTGCTATTTTGTGTGGGGTGTATGTTTTATCTTTTGTTATTTTTTCTATATTTTCAGTCAGTATTTTAATGAAGAGAAACTCTTCAGTAACCTAATTTCTATTTCTGAAAGCAGAACAATTTTATTTTGAAAACAACAGAAATGAATACAAATATATTGGTGCTAAATAAACTTATAATAATATGACTATGGTTATATTCATTAGTAATTATAAATGTAGAAATGACATGCTTGAGAATTCAAGAAAAAGGTGGTAGAATGTCTCTTTATAGAAATGTTTGTATTGGGGCATGCACTTGTGATTGTAGGTATTTCAGAGTTTAGAGTGTCAGATGTCCCTAGAACTGGAGCTACAGGTGAGTAAGTTATCCAACTGAGTGTGGAGAAACATCATTACCAAAGATCATGGGAAGGAAAGGATTTCCGTCACTCACAGTTCCAAAAAACTGAGTTCATCATCAAAGCAGTGAGAGCAGGATCTCAAACAGGACAGAAGTCTGCAGATAGCAGATGGGGCAGAGGCAAAACAGGAGTTACTGACTTAATTTTTATGGCTTACTTAGCCTGTTTTCTTATAGAACTCAGGACCGCAAATCCAGAGATAGTATCACCCATAAGCTAATCCCTCACAGGTGTGTCCAAAGACACATCTCCCAGATAATTTTAGATTCTTTCAAATTTATAACACTAATGTTGACAGAAAATATAAGAAATTATAGTGATGATGATAACCTTACATTTGTAGTCCTTTTTTGTTTTTGTCAGATTTCTGTATAATCTTGTTTAGAAACTATGCTATGGATTTTCAGATATATGTTATAAAGATTTGGATAGTTATGAATCATATCTTCTTGGATAGACAATAGCACCCACCCAACATATTTGAAAATCTTTCTGTGTGTGGTAGCTTAGAACTAGGATTTTACATAAAAAGGTTAAACAACAAGGGAAGAAACAAAACAACTAGCCAATGATCAGGCAGGTTGTTAGTGATGATGTAATTTCTATCACATGAATCTTCAGATTTTTTAAATACAGTAGTTATCAGTGGACTAAACCCATTTGTCCTTCAAAGTGTGACAGGCATTATCACATTTTCAAGACTCGAAGTCATGAATTTTTCTTTTTAAAATTATATATTTATTTATTTATCAATTGGCAAAAAGGAAGGATGAGGCATTCCTTTTTTTGTGTTCTATTGCCAGTGGTAAAATATGGTATAAATATGGTTATATTGGAACATTAAGATAAAAATTATGTAGAGAATTAAAAAATATAAATTAGAGACACTTATATCCATTGTAGTTTAAAAGAGTTATCGTTTTTATCAGGCTCATTGGACATTATAGAGCAAGATTGTGGGTAGACTGAGTACTGTATCATAGACAACATTAATGAACAATGATTTAGATATAGCAAAAGGCCTCTGTAGGAGAAATTTGTGATAATTGATAAAGGCATGTTTTTAATTGAAGACTGGCAGGGATTGTTTTCTCTGAAATCTAGTGCTAGTGAAGCATGCCATGTACAATTACAGAGAGTTTGAGCTAGAAGGCTCTAATTGTTAGGCTACATTCTGAACCTTCTATTTCTTTAGAAGCCTAAGGTTCTATTGTTTTTGGTTTCTAGAGTTCCATGTGGATTTACGACCATATCATGAAGTTATTGCACTGCAAGTTTTCAGTCTGATGGTTGACTACAATTGAAGGTATCTAGAAAGTGGTTCAATTACATGGCTATTCAGTTGGCAGTAACTATTGGGGAAAAAAAAATCAGTTTTGTAATACTAAATATCCATGGTATGGTTTTTCTTGTTATTTTAGGATAATTTCTAACTAAGAAAGAAACAGTAACAGATTTACACTGAAGTGAGAAAATGAGTATAACGTTTCTGGTTAGTGTAAGTTACAAAGTTTTCTATAAAAAGTACATAAATCATTATACATGCTATAAAATACCAATAAAAAAGTCCATAAAATATCTATGCTATTCAGGGATTTTAAATGGAGAACAGAAAGAAACCTTATGACAGGACATTACTATACCAACTTCTTTAATGGTTCATTTTCCCTAAGTGTGTTGGTTTAGAAGAGATAGTCTAAAATTTCTTTCTTTATTCATTCAAAATCAGATGCTTGTAATATACCATTTCAGTTGCTATGATTTTCTGATATCATGGAGCTGTTTCCTGTGGTTGGTCAGGACCATTCTTAGATCAGGACAGGTAGAATCACCCACAAGAGAACCCCAGGAGATTGGGTTGACTAAGAACAGTACTTGGTGATGGGAAGAGGTAGAATTAAAAGGTTCAAGACCTTCTGAAGATTCCCACAGACCCTTCTCCTTGGTTGTTGAATCATGTAGGGAATACTTTGGAATGGCATTTGACTGAAGTTAGCCAAAATAAACTTCAGTATGAATGTACATCATGCATGTGAGAGGCTAGTCAGCAGTAAAACTGCCAAGAGCAGTAGTCTGTCTTTCTGTCTTTCAAATTCTGCGACCATTTGAAACAATTTATCATGTTGTGATAACGCCCAATCATAATTATTTTCTTGCTACTTTACAACTGTAAGTTTGCTACTGTTATGAATCATAATGTAAATATTGGATATACAGGACATCTAATATACACCACTGTGAAATGGTCATTTGACCCCATTGAAGCCACAGGTTGAGCTTCACTGGTCTAGAATATATCATAGTGATATTGCTCTGCATCTTAGAAGTATCCTCTGGAAACTTTTGGTTTAACAAGCTGGACATGGATGGAGTTCTTCAATCTACTAATGCCTTCTCTGTGTGGGGAATATGTATGGATGTTTATGTCTTCTAAAAAAATGTCGTAAAGCAGGTAAATGCGAAGAAAACCCCATTTGTACAGTATTACTTTACTCAAACTCAAATGTGTTTTCTACTTGTTGTCTTTTATTCTTCTCCTTTTGCCATTTTGTTAAACTTAATGTGGTCTTTGAGGCCTTTAGAGATGGATCTCTGCAATACTTGAGTGAAATCATCCAGACTTGGCACATAGTCTGAAGCCTCAGCATTCTGTCGGACAGAACAAGGAAGACCATTGTGACTTGCTGCCTGCCATTATAACGTTAGGTTAGGAAGGAAGCCCTGTATCAAGAGAATTGGCAGAGAACCATAGACTCTCCTCCAGTCATCATGCTGCACAGTGATGTTTGCTCCTCCAGTGAGAGAGAGAGAGAGAGAGAGAGAAAGTTAGTAGTACCCACAGGGACTATAAAACAGATTCAAAGTCCTCTGGAGTTGGAGTTAAAGACCTTTGTGAGCCATCATGTGTTTCTGGGAACTGAACCCATGTCCTTTGTAAGAACAGCAAATGTTCTTTACCACTGAATCTTCTCTCCAGTTCTCACATTTATATTTTTATTTTAAACCTTTTTTCTAACACAGATACACATCCATCTGGCTACTCAATATGTACATGTAGATGTGGAACTGACCTTTTAAAATGAGAAGTTAAAAACTAAAATAACCTTTCTTCCTAAATCTACTAGACCCAAATTTTTCTCATCTGAGTTCTATGGTTCCTATTTTTGAAGTATTGCTCTTTCTTATTATCTGTCAGTCTCTGTCTTTTTGTGTCTCCATCTATGACTATTTGTCTCTCTGTTTGCCTCTATCTCTCTTTGTGTTTCTGTCTCTCTCCCACATTTAATGAATAGATTTTAAAAAAATCTCATTGGTGTTGGATCATAATACACCCTGAATTCATGTACCAGGCTGGTCAGTATCACCCTCATCTTACCTGGATTATGACACTATTCTGTCTTATTACTTTTATTCCCTTCACCCAAATCTGACAAAAACAAAAAAGGACTACAAATGTAAGGTTATCATGATCACTATAATTTCTTATATTTTCTGTCAACATTAGTGTTATAAATTTGAAAGAATCTTTATGTGAAGATCTAACTTCACATAAAGGTGATTCCTTTAAATATAAGTCATGCAGTATCACTTCAGTGTTCAAACTGCGTGGTCCCATATTTTACTCACTGCAAAAGCTGGAGTCATTCCAAGTATGTTCAAGGCACTGTTTCATCTATCTGCCACCATCACTGTATTTTTGGTACAACATTTATATCTCTTCCAGTATTTTCATGTTGTCTCAACTTTTCTCTAGTCTATTATTTTGCTTTTTAGTGACATAAGTACAGTCATAATTCAGAATCTTTGTATGTGCTGATCTCTTTCCTTAGAATTCACTTTCTACAGTGTTAGGAACTATTTGAGTCACCTCTTCAAGTATAACAAAATTAATGAATTGTTACCTCTTCATGGGTATCCTTTATATATTTTAATTAAGCCTACAAATGTGAGCCAGTGGGATGGTTCAGCAACATTAAATACCTACAATCAAGTCTTATGGATTAAATTCAATACCCATGGTGCACATGTTAGAAGGAGAAAACAGGCTATTCTCTAAACTCAGATGAGTACCATGACATATGCCCATCCCTAAGCACGCGCGCATACGTGCGCGCACGCGTGCGCACACACACACACACACACACACACACACACACACACACACACACAAGTTATCTGTTTAGTACATGCTTATATATTTGCCATTAATCTTTACATGATCAAATTACAACATATTTTTCCTGGGGATAAAAACCCTTATCTTTTTATTTCTAGAAGAGTATCTGTCACAGAGAAGACAATAAGTAATGACTGAATTCATGGGTCTGTGAGGAAGCAGTAGAAATAGTGATTATTAAATTTGGCTATAGAACAAAAGAATATTGATTTCTTGTGTGAAAATAATCAGTAAAAATGAATTAACTGTGTGAGTTTTATTTGTACAAATACTGAAACCTTACTTGGTAAATTTTACTAAAGAAGACCAATGGCATATCTCTTAAATTCATAGCCATTTCATGTTAAAGTTTTTGGCGAAATAAGTTATTGTTACTTTGAAAGTTTTGTGACAAAATACCATACTTAAGGTTTAATTATTTAGTTAGATTTACTGTTTCAAAGAGAGTCCATGATGAAGGAACAAGGACATGGTGTCAGGAACAGCTGAGAGCTTATGTTTTAATCCCAAATCAGGAGATGGAAAATACACTAGGAATGTCGTCAGGAGTCCATTAGAAAACTCAAAGCCAAAGTCTGTGACACAGCTATTCCAAAGAGGCCGTGTTTCCTAATACTTCCCCAACAGTTCCACAACTGGGAGTCAAGGACTCAAACATATGTGCTTATGAAGACCATTTTTTATTCAAACTAGTACGAGTAAAAATATGAAAGATTTTTGAAATGTGAATAATTTTATATAATTTGAACATAAATGGAAATCTAAATAATTCATCTAGAATTAGAGTCTAAATTAACATATAGAAAATTTCAAGAACAATTTTTAAAATTTATCTGCCAAAATTCTGCTAATTCTCTAAGACTCAGATTACATAAACATTTTTCTAAGAATTGCCTTTTTGTCTCAGTTAGCTGAGTTAAGTACTTCTAATTTACTGACAACTTAATTCCTCTGTTTAAGCTGAAGGCAAATATGGATCTTTATATTTAGCTGTGTGCTAAGACAATTCACAGGAAAGTCTTTCGCATAACATTGAAAGTAATAATTTACTCTACTTTCCTAAAACTCATTTATATTAAGGTTAAAGCTCTTCTATTTAAAGGTGTAATAAAATTAATTTCCTTATAATATATTAAAGTATCTCATTCTGATTCATTGATACATCCAATTTTGGTGCAGTACCCTAAGGTACTTACAAATTAAACCTATGAATTTTCTTGTATGGTCTCTTTCACCCAAGAACAAGAAACTAAAAGCATTGTTTAATATCTTTTAATTTTTGAGAAATGAATTTGAGCTTTTTATCTATTTTGTTTCACATAAAATCTAAAATGACATTATTGTGCAAGTGTAAATGCCCCCTTTTTGTTTTGCAAATGAGAAAACCGAGTCTCACAAATGTTAATTGATATCTTGAAGGTCACACATGCTGTAAGTGACAAAGCTAAACAAAGGTAAAATTCTAAAGCTAGTTTTGCGTTATTCCATTTAGTCATGATTCATGTGGCAAACTAAATGAACAAATGAGAAGGGACTGTGAATTCAGAATGTTAGAGAACAATGGTATGCAATAAACAGGTAATGATGAATGTCACATTGGGGCATAATTTGTAGAACTAATTCCACACTGCCACAAACAATTGGTTCTGAGAAGTGTTCACACTAAAACTTAAAAGACAGGGAGCTATTTTTGACTTTGTCTTGAGTAAAGAATGGGAGTCGTCAGAGGTATTTAAAGGAGGTTGCAATGCTATGGAGTAATGATGGTTATATAATTAAGTTTGACATCTTTAAAGATCATATCAGGTACTGCTAGCTAGATGAACTTTAAAAGGGAAAATTAAGTTAGAAACTACCTAAAGGGAAAGATAGAAAATTAAAATCTGTAGACTCCAAAGGAAATTTGCTTAAGTATAATTTATGAGAATTACCCAAGTATGGTAAGGAAACATAAAAAAAAAAGAAGGAAAGAGTGACAAAAGAAGCAAATTAGAGAGATGCAGGTATAGAAGTGAATTTGGATTAATGATGGTCCCTTGAAATTATAAAGTCATGCAACTCCATCTGTGAATGAACTATTTGTTTATGGGGTTGTGAAACAGTAAAAGGAAGATAAAACAAGGTTGTTTTATAGTCATATCTGTCTTATCAAATACAGTGTAATATGTTTGTGGCCTACAATCACATACTATTGAAAATAGTGACAGACACCAAAAATGTTCTCCCATTTTGACCAAAATACTTCTACTTCGTGAACAAAAATTTCCCAATATACTTTATATAATTTCTGGCCATGTCATCCAGCAGCAGATAGAGAAAAAAAAGGAAATTATACCAGCTATTCTTAGTTGAGTTTATAAAATCTTTCTAAGGATGAACCATCATAACCTTTCATTTGCCTGTAAATAAATAAGATATCTTTGCCAATCATGAGTGACTAAACATGGAAATTCAACATGGAAGTATAAGGCTCACTAAGCTGACCATCTTAGGGAGACTGGGATTTTTAAATCATTTCATCATGATGCTCATTTATACAATATTGTTTAACCAAATATTTGAGGTTTTAGTGCTGTATTGACCACTATATTCTAAGTAATGTAAGGATAATCTATTCAATCTAATTAATTAATGTAAAAGGATAAAGCAATCTTTCAAGAAGTTAAAATTATGGTAAAAGATTGAGGAACTGCTTTTAAATCCTTTTATGTGTGAAACTTAAAAAGTATAGCTAATAGAAGAATGGAGGCATAGAAGCATACTACTATGAATGAAGAGTAAATATGCTACTTATTTATGTATAAAATTTCATATTTCAACACAGAACATAGGCATGTGGCAATGAAGTTTCTATTTTCCAAGATTAGAAGAAGTCAATAAAAATTACATGTTACTGAATAATAATTATATAAATATATTAAAGCATACATATAAATAAGGGTGTTTTTATTCCTACAAATCTGTTCAATGTTTAGAAGTTTCTCATGAAATTTATTTTGTTAGTCATTATGTATTTATATATTCATCATATAAAGAAAAGGTTATTAGTGTTTTTAAATTGGCAGAAGAAATAACAAAACAATAAAAAATTGAAATAGCATAAAATACATACAAATTTAACATATATATATATATATATATGCTGTCTAGGTCTAGTTTCTAAGTCTTTGATTGATTTACTTGATATTATCTAGCTCATTTAAATATCTCTGCTTCAATTCTTTTATTGGGAATTATGAGTGTTGGTATATAGTCAGTATTGAAAGTAAAATACTTGAGCTACTTCAAAACACTATAAGCAAACATCGTGCTTTTTCATTATTGAATACATATTTATCAGAGTTGGTAGGCTGCTTCTGTCTTGAAAGTGCCAAGCACTGGCAAGACTGTGTCAAAAACTTACATTACTTAGATTACTTGAAAGACTTTGATATGGAAATTTGAGTACACAGCAACATGACAGATACATTTCTTGCAAGTGTGATTTAAAACATACTGAGCTATTTCTTACTTTGCACAGACAACAGAGTATCAGTTTGTTTTTCTCATTCTTCGGACCAAATATCTGACAAGACACAGTTTAAGCAAGCAAGGGATTCTCCTGGCTCAGAGCTTAAGGGTAAAGAGTTTGTCTTAATGGTAAATGTATGGCATGGCTAGAAAATCTTATGACTTTGTTTTCAGGAGAGGGAGGTTGCTTCTTCACAACTTAACATCCCAAGAAGCAGAGAAAGCTTCCTGCTAGGGCCCCATTTCCATTTTAAATCATGACTTGGTGTTGCCCACATTTGGAGCAGGTCCTCTCTATTCAGTTCCCTATGACATTGCCCTGATGGTTACATTTTGAAGTGCACCTCTTTATTGACACAGGTGTATCTGAATCAAAATGTGAGGACAACTAAAATTAAACATCATTCCTTATAAGCAAGAGTAGGGAATTTTTCTAAAAAATATGGTGATATTTCACTGAATACTTGTCATTAATTGTGTGGTATACATCACAAAGAGGAAATGCCTTTCTGTGGCAAATTCTCTGAAATGTTTTCAAGAGGACAAAAGATATTGTGAGATGTGTTATTCACCATTCCCAAAGCAGGGATTCTAAATTTTTCAGCTCAGAAAGGACACCAATAGACATGCTTAAGAAACAACTGGCAGCATCTCCAAACTGAAAGCTTTAACTATAAAAGTCAGCAGAGTTTGTATTTTTTTTTCTCTTCCATGGATGTGCTCTAATATTTTTGGACACAGCTGAAATTAAGACTAAGGTAAGGCGAGAATGTGCAAAGAAACTATGAATTAATGTTACTTATTTTCTGTGGAAAAAGCTGTAGTATGACAAAACCATGGTGTATGAGGTCGGTTCAGGAAACTTACAACAACTCCTACACACAAGTCTAATTGCTACAGACATTATTAACAAAGAGGCATTAAGACAGACAATACATTGATATTATGCATAATACATGGTCAAGGTCAATTGTTGTAGTAATGAGGATAAGCGGGCTGGCCGCATCCCGCCACCCGGCTCCCAATGCCTGACTAGCTTAGTCCGGGTAATAATTACACAGAAACTGTATTCATTGAAATATTGCCTGGCCCATTAGCTCTAGCTTCTTATTAGCTAACTCTCACATCTTGATTAGCCCATTTTTATTAATCTGTGTTCACGAGGATGTAGCTTACAGGCATGAGTCTAACCAGCATCCATGTTGGGCCAGAGAAGCATGGTATCTGCCACATTGCCTTCTTCCCAGCATTCTGTCTTGTCTACTCCACCCACCTAAGGGCTGTCCTATCAAAAGGTCAAGACAGTCTCTTTATTCAACCAATGAAAGCACCAGAAATACAGAAGGAACTCCTATACTAAGTTGTTCCATCATGCTACTTATGCTGCATGCAACTACTTAGGACAAACCTAACTAACATGAATTTGGCTTCACAAGAGAAGAGAAGAATTCAGATGAATGAGAACAGATTCAGTGGTTAAAATAATATATTTAACCACTCTTTACCTTTTGATGACTGTTTAATTAGCTTTCATGAATGAGTTGCATAAATATGGCAGTAAGTTGACTGCTGTAGGACAATGGTTTGTTCCCTGTCAATTGTATTTTAATAAAATGCTGATTGTCTGGTAGCCAGGCAGGAAGTATAGGTGAGATAACCAGGCAGGAAGTAGAGGCAGGGCAATGAGAATTCAGGATAAAAGGAAGTCCTAGTCTGGAGTTGTGACCCAGCCACAGAAGAAGCAAGATGTGATTGACTCTCTGAATAAGATACCAAGCCATGTGATGAGCATAGATAAGAATAATGGGCTAATATATGTTATAAAAGTTAATAAGAAGCCTAAGCTAAACAGCCAATCAGTTTATAACTAATGCAGACCTCTGTGTAATTTTTTTGGGACTTATTGATTGTGGGAACCAGGTAGGATAGAAACCTGGAGAACAGATGGTGCCCACGTGGACAACTGCATCCACATAAAGCCTGAGAGAGCTTGAAAAGTAATTCTAGACAAACAAAAAGAATAGAGTGAAGCACAGTTTATTGATAGCAGATTTTCTCTGCTGGAGACAAATGTGTCTTACTTAAGAGAGGCTTCCTGACTCAGCTTTAGCTGTAAAACCTTGCAGCTGTTTTAAGAGGCCCTGCCACAAAACACTTAAATGGTGTTGATGAAAAGCTAAACACATGCTTGTTGGTTTTCAGTCATAGCAGAAAAAAAGCTGCACTAATTTAAAATGCCAGTTTTCTGGGCCATCCTGCCATGCAAACTCTGACTCTTTTAGGCAGGAGGTCCAGTTACAGATCATTTGAGTGTGGTTTGTGAGCCGACTGCTGCAGCTTGCTTGCTGGCAGGGACCTTTAAATGCCATAGAGTTGTGGCAATAAACATGGCTTCAGCCAGTACTTCCGCCATGATGCTGAAGTCTCAGAAAGCTAAGAAATGGTATTGATCCAGCTGCCAAAGACATGGCTCTAACCTTAGCCATATTGCTTAGCAAACTAAAGACTCATGTGGTCAGAAAAAGAGATATACAGTAAAAAAAAAAGAGTCAAAGATGAAGAAAATCTCTAAAGGGTTTACAGTGTGTTAAAATACATAAAAGCTAAAGGTTAAAGTCCTTAAAATAGAAAAGAGAGTAGTTGGGTGTGGTGGCACACACCTTTAATCCCAACACTTGGGGGAAAGAGGCAAGCAGACCTCTGTGAGTTCAGGGTATGGTGGCACATACCTTTAATCCAAACACCTGGAATGCAGAGGCAGACAGATCTCTGTGAATTCAAGGTATGGTGACACACACCTTTAATCCCAGCACTTGGGAGGCAGAGGCAGGCATATCTCTGTGGGTTCAAGGACAACCTGGTCTACAGAGTGAATTCCAGGATAGCCAAGCATACACAGAGAAACCTTGTCTCAAAAAGATAAAAATTAAAAATAAAAGAAATAAAGGTTAAAATAAAGCTGTGCAAAGTTGAAATATAGAGAGAGTCTGGATACTGTATGTTATAATGTTTTCTTTCCATTGTTTGAATGGTGAGGAGGGCGCAACAGCTGCTAAAAGATATTTGTTTATAAATGATGCTGAATTAATCAAAGATAGGTATTTTGAAAATACCTTGACTTCAAAATTGAAGTCAAAAGATATGTTACTTTTGAGAATGTCGGGGACGTCGCCCCAACATAGAAACTGGTGTTCTTCCCCAAATGTGTCCCCGGAGACGCGTGGAAAGAAACAGGCTTTCACACCATTACAGCTTAAAAGGCCTCTTCAGACTTGTCCTATTCTTTAGCGTGGCCTTGTGTTTATTATATCTCCCTAAAAACCATTCTGCTCTCTAGGCTCTCTTAAAACCATTTCTTCTCTGAAACTGCTCTCTATTTTTGTTTTGCCATGCTCCTTTTAACCTATTTCTCGCTCTGTCCTTTTCTCTCTTCCCCTCTTGGGGACTTATCTATTCCATTCCTTTTTCCGGGGCCTCTCCCCCAGCACCCACACTTGCATTCATTCACCAGCTCAGAGATAGCTACCTTTCCTGGGGCAATATACAAATGAATAAGAGAGGCTGGAGTGAAAACCTCAGCTATCGTCATTCTAAATAGTCGGGCGCCAGGTACGAAACCTCATGGCATCCCCTGTCTGGCAGGTATCAGAGCCCACATTTCATTCTCCTTTATAGTTTTTAAAAAAACCCTGTGTTTTCTGTTACAGGACAGAAATGACCACGCCTGTTTTAGATCAAGTCATCTGCCTTAAATCCAAATTTCCCCGTCATCGGAAAACAAGCATCCTTGGCCTGCGACCTGTCTCAGGTGTTTGGGAAGGGGACGCTTTATATCCATCATTGACTGTTGGTCTCTGTAAAGAAAAAAGGAGAATGAGTCATTAAGCTCTGTGTCTTAATAGCCAGACCTTTTTGTCAGGCACCATCATAACGCCATTGTAATGCTTTATGAGTAAGTATGCTCCCAAAGATTATAGTCTCCTGTATTAAAGGACAGTAGAATCGCCCAAGTTGAAAGTTGCTTTTCTCCGCTGGTTAGGAAGCACCATTCAGATCTACCATACACAGCTCAAAGCATCTATTCTCTCATATTCAGCAGGTCACAACACTTCTGTAATTGTTAATCCTGACAAATCAAAAATATTAATTTTTTTTATAATTGGTCAATACTGAATTTTTTGAATCTCCTGTTGTTTGTTTCTGTACCATATTCTGTATTGTCGGTCAGTACCGACTTTTCAATTATATATTTTTTTACCATATTTTGTATTGTCAGTCAGTACCGACTCTCCAATTATACTTTTTTATAACAAACTATTTTTGTCGGTCAATACCGACCTCTTTCCAGATTTTTCTTTGGTCAATACCAACTCTTAGCACCATTTGGTCAATACCAAAACCTTTTTTTAAACATCTTAAATCATTGTACATCTCAGGTAAGAATATAAACATTTGCTGTTACAATACATTATTTTTAGTCTCTGAGCAGTGGTTTAGCTGCTCCATCTGTCCTTCCTTAAGTAAGGAAGGTTTTTATTTATTATGTGTCTTTCTTTCCCTAAGGGGAAAGCTTAAGTCTTAGTTCTTAGATTTAAATTTTCATTTAAAAGTGAGTTTTGTGTGTCATCTCAGCATTGGATCAAATTTTGCTTTTGTTTCCACAGGAAATGAGAAGCTGTGGATTAATTCTGAGTTAAGAAACATCAGTTTTGATCAACAAAGACCACCTGAGAAATCTCCAGTAGCAACAGATGGCCTGGATGTCTAAAATCTACATCCTGAGGAGATTCAAGACTGCTGCCTGAGATGATCAAGCCTCACAGGATACTCCAGTCATGACTTGATCATAATTCTAACTTTTTTGGTCCCTATAAGATTATCAGTACCCCCAACCAGCAGGACGTAGCCTGGAAAACAATGCCCAAATTTCCAATAAATGGAATATGGATATTTTCCTTTGTTTAGAATGTTGGTTACAAGTTGCTATGGATAATGGTCAGGAGAAAAGCTAAACAAAAATATTAGTTTCAGAGTTCTTGTTCTTTAAAAAAGGGGGGGAGTGCAGTCGGACAATGGTTTGTACCCTGTCAATTTTATTTTAATAAAATGCTGATGGCCAATAGTCAGGAAAAAAGTATAGGTGTGACAACCAGGCAGGAAGTAGAGGCAGGGCAATGAGAATTCAGGAAAAAAGAAAGTCCTATTCCGCAATCATGACCCAGCCATAGAAGAAGCAAGATGTGACTGCCACACCAAATAAGGTATTGAACCATATGATCAGCATAGACAAGAATAATGGGCTAATATCATTTATAAGTGTTAATAAAAAGCCTGAGCTAATGTGCCAATCAGTTTATAACTAACATAGACCTCTGTGCATTTCTTTGGGGGCTAAACATCTGTGGAACCTGGTGGGACAGAAAACCTCAGACAACAGCTGACTAAGATTTTCTAGTTCACAGTGCCATGATAGTTGGCAAATATGTTTATCTTCTTCTTTATAAGAAGAAGAAGAGAGTGAAAAAAAAAGATGCTTAGCTTCTATACATGAAGTTTCACAGATTATGTTTTTATGTGAATGACATGGAAAAGGAGAAACAGAAACAATTTTAAAGAAGAAATTTGACAATCTCAAGATACTGGATGCTTTCTTCAAGTTTAAAATGTGTTTAATACCCGTAACCCACAGTGACAACATACATTTATGAAACACAAAGGAAAGTTCAGATGTTTATTCTATTGTATCCATTACTGTTCTTGTTCCCATAATAAAATATCTGGCATACATGACTTAAAAGGTTGACATTCTTTTTGATGTTTATTTATTTATTTATTAATATTTTTTAAAAAAAATGATCTTTTCTCATTTTACATACCAATCCCAGTTTCTATTACCTCTCCTCTTTCTTCTCCCTCTACCTGCCATTCTATCCCATATCTATCCACTTTTCAGAGAAGGTAACGCTTCTCATGGGAAGTAAAGAAAGTCAAGTATGTGACTTTAAGGCAGGACCAAGGCCCTCCCCATTATATCTAGGCTAAGCAAGGAATTCATCCAAAGAAGTTGGGTTCCAAAAAGTATAAACAGTAGGGATAAATCCTGGTCTTACTTCCAATGGCCACACAGTCTTCCCCAGCCATACAACTGTCACCCACATTCAAAAGGCCTAGTTTTGTCCTATGCTGGGTCCCGCACTGTCAGGCTGTTGTCGGTGAGCTCCCATTTATTAGCTCAGGAAGCTGTTTCAGTGGGTTTCCCCATCATGCTGTTGATCTTTTTGCTCATATTATAGCTCTTCCCTCTTTTTAACCAAACACTGGGAGATCAGCCCAGTGTTCTGCGGTGGTTCTCTGCATCTGCTTCTATCAGATACTGGATGAAAGTTCTATGATGACATTTAAGATAGTCATCAAACTGACTACAGGGCAAGACTGAAAACTCAACTTTCTTAACCCCAAAGCCATTACTATTATTAGCTTCTCAGCTAGGGGTGAGGATTCATGAAATTTTTCCAACCCCCAGTCTATGTTTGGGCTTTAGTTGGCTTGTCTTTCTTCATTCAGTCAGTCACAGCTCTTGTGAGTTTCATATATGCAACGGTCACAAATACTCTTTCTCTGCATCTGCTACCTTTGGCTCTTACAGTTTCTTTTCATATTTTCTCTTGATGACTGCTAAGTTGTTAAAGGAAGGATTATAATATAAATGTCTCATATAGGGCAGGCCATACTGTAGAATCTTATTTTGTGTGCATTTTCCAGTTTTAAGTTTCTGTATTAATCTCTACCCTTTGCAAATAGAAACTTCCCTGATGAAGGATGAACTAATTTATTAATTTGGAAATAGGAAATTATGGAAGAGTTTAGTACTATGTACATTTAGAAGAATAATATAATACATTCTCCTTGGAGATCTGTGGCCTAACCTGTCCAGGGTTTTTGTTTCAGTTAATGGCACCATATATGGGTTCTACCTTATAGAGCAGGTTTAAACCCAATCACAAAGCAGTTGCTTAATCCCACAACGCGCAACTCTTTCAACAATGGCATTTCATTCCTTACCAGTTGTTAAACTAGTCCAGGAGGTTCATAGATGAATAAGACTATTGATTAGTGTTCCCCTATGGCAGTACAGACAGTGCCTGTCAGCATTTTGAAGCTAGTAGGATGAAGCTTCCAGGTCACTAAGAATTCAAATTCTACATGTCTTGTAACAGAAATTCATGGTGTCTTCGGCAATAGGGTTCGTCCATCAAGTTCTAGAGGACTATTTATAGCAACACATCTAAATTCCATGGCCCTAGGGTATAAAATAAAAAATCTGTTGCTATAAACAGTTTCTATTAACCCTTTAAATATTATAGACTACTAACATTTCTCTTTGCTGTCTAAGAACAGTTTTGGTTTGCAGTTTTAAATCGCTAAATGCTTAAGAATTTAAGCTGTGACATTTCTAGGTCAAAAATAGGTACTGTGGGCTTCTCCCGCCCAGTTTAGCATGGAGGAGCTGCTGTGCCTGAGAGGCAGTTGTGCCTCTGAGCCATGTGCAACAGTCCCCCTTTAGGCACAGAGCAAGCCCATGTTTCTATCAAGCAAGCCATAGCACTTTACTCACAAACCCCATCCAAATTCTCTGTCTCCCACAGGAGCCAGAGATTGTGCTGGCAGAAAGCCGACATTTCAAAACCACCACGGCTTTTTTACTATTGTGACTGCTGAATGAGGAAATTCCCTCTGTGGCACCCCACCAGTAAACAGCAAAATGCTGTGTTAAACTCTGTAGTGTGTGTGTGTGTGTGTGTGTGTGTGTGTGTGTGTGTGTGTGTGTGTCTTGAATTCCTTTTCAAGCCCTCTCAGATTTTATGTGGAGTTAGTCGACCATGTTGAGGTGCCAGTTCTTGATGGAGGGAGGGCCTGATTTTTTCTCAGCTGCCCAGATAGCATACATTCAAAAAAATCACAGAAAAACTGTATTCATTTAAACACTGCATGGTCCATTAATTTTAGCCTCTTATTGGCTAACTCTCACATCTTGATTCAACCAATTTCAAATAATCTGTATGTCACCAGGAGATCATGGCTTACTAGGAAAGATTCAGCATGTCTGACCTGGCAGTTCCATGTTGGCTCTTTCTCTGCCCTGCTTTCTTCCTCCCAGAATTCAGTTCTGTCTACTCCACCTACCTAAGTTCTGCCCTATTCAAAGCCAAGGCAGTTTCTTTATTCAACCAATGAAAGCAACACATAAACAGAAGGACCTCCTACACCACTTCTTCCTAATCTATGATCACATTTAAGTCTTCTTGTTTCCAATTTCTTTTTCACATAACCTGTGATTTTTGTCTTAACTTCACATTTGGAAAAATAATAGAAGACATATTAACACTTAAAAAATTAATAGCCTACTGACATACAAAGAAAAAACAGAGGAAGGAATAAGCAATCTATTTCATTTACAAGGGTCCCCCTAAATCTATCAAACAAATCAAGCAGGTTTAGATTTTAAGAATTTAGTTGAGGATAATGACATGAATGATGAACCAAATAGGGGTTGTCTTTCAGAACACCAATTCTCTCTATATAGCAAATATTTCATTATGTAGCCATTGGGCCCTGTGGCATATATACAAACAAAAATAAAATCAGTATTTATGTATACATATTTATCAATAATAATCAAAGAAATATTATGGATTTGAGATGAAAGTAAGTGGAGCACTTGGTAGAGATTGGCAGGAGGAAAGAAAAATAGGGGATGATATAACTATATTTTAATATAAAAATGATTTTAAAAATATGGTATTGATATACTATGCCTGTTAATTTGCAATGCTTTCAGTAGACAACTTTCTCAGAAAGATGTATATCCTTTGTAACAGTAATGGAATTTATGTTGCTCACCAACTTTTTAAAGCTATCTTTGTTTAATAATCATGCTATGTTACTTTTGACTTTTTACCTTACTATTTATAATTCCTTCCTTCCCTTATGGTACATGAAATTGAACTTTGGTTGTTGTTCTATACCTGAATTACAGTCTGTGCTCTGTATTTATAAAAATGCTTTAGCCTTGATTATTCCTGAAAAATCATCTGTGTATCTCTATGATTTATTCTATCAATATCCTAATCATATATAGGCAGAGTATCATTGATACACTGTGTTGTTATGCAAAGCTTTTTTGGTACAGCAACAGATATTGTACAGTATTTGAAAATAAACATCAAGATAGCCACAGACACTGTATCTAGAAGGGATCACTGACTTCAAGATATGCTATGTCGATAATTGCACAAAGCTTATGGGAATAATTAGCTAAGAACTGATTTTACTTAAGACCCACTCCAGGAGATGGAACTGAGTCAACAGCAGCTGGGTGATAAAGAACCTGAGGCTAGACAGCAAGGGGTCTAGAATTACACCAAGTAATACTGGTCTAAATTGTAAAATAAAAATGTAGCAACATAATGGTTATTAATAATATTCTTCTATTCTCATAGATCAGTGCCTTTTCAGCTATCATAACAGAAGCTTTCTTCTATAGCAGATGGGAAGAAACATAGTGACCAAGAGCAATGCATTAGAGAGAGACATAGAGAGAGAGTGAGAGACCATAGAATATTTAGGCCTAAATGCAATGTTTTATGAAATCTTTGTCTTCAAGCTCTGAAAACTCTGTGCAAGAGGAGGCAGAAAGAGTGTAAAAGCTAGAGATAGATGACTTCAAGAAAAGAAGGCCTTCTAAATTAACATGAGAAAAGCTCCTATGAACTTACAGAGTTGAAAGCAGCCTGCACTGGACTCACACCAGGTCCTGAGATATACATGTGAACCTCTAATTTAGTATTTTTATGGGACTTCAGAGTGTGTGAAAGAGTAGGTCTTTGATTCCTGTGCCTTCTCTTGGGCTCTTTTATTTCTGTTGGCTTTTCTTGTCCAACTTCAATGTAATAGTTTTCATTTTATCTTACTTTTTATTTTGTTGTATTTTAAAAAATGAATGAGTGAATGAATAAAAACCTAGTGAAGGGGTGTGGTCTCCACCATCCCAGCCTGTGACCACACCTCACTGCCACCCCCCTAATTAATTAATGGGGCAGGGTCACCAGGTCCCAGGAGGGGTATAAAATGGAAAACCCAGATGGGGAGCTCTCTCTGTGTGGGTTGCCGACCTGTGTACTTCGACGGAGGAGTTCTTTTGGGTATTGTAATCTGTGTGTACCTTGGTCTGTTAATAAATCCGTGTATCACATCACAACCTAACCACAAGGGTAAATGTTAACAACTGAACTTTTGTTCATATCTGCTTGAAGACAGAAAATCAGTTTTCTGCAATGGAGTGACTCTGAATATATCATTTACTCCAGGGCACACCTATTATTCATGAGTAGATGATTAAACATATAATGGACCCACAGTCATTTTCGTTTCACTATTTTATTTTTTTTTCTTTTTTGGTGTGGTGATTGTTTTCTGGTTTTGAGGGATTTTGCTCTAGTACTTAGTTTTTGTTTGCTTTTATGAAAAAGAATATAAATTTGGGGGTGTAGAGGGATACAGGATGTATATGGACTTGGGGTAGGGGGAGAATATGAAGAAAAGATATTTACATTTAAAGGTTTTTTTAAATAATAAAATATAATTTAAAAAGAATATTTGCATTTGTTTCTTGAAATAATAGTTATCACCATTTCTACTCCTTTTAATTAAGTTGCCTTGAAAAGAACAAGATACTTATCCCTGAAAAAATTCCAGGAAATCTTGAAATTAACCCAAAGTATATTAAAAGTGAAATTAGAAATCTCTTAAGATGAACTAGAGTATTTCTGATATATCATCTAGCATTCTGTTTTGTCTACGTTAGTAACTCAGGGTGAATAATTTAGTTAGCATCCTAAAGAACTTACAGTGAAGGATGGGAAAAGTCGCTTAGCTGTTTGTTTTCCACACTATAAAAACGAATGGAACGCTCTTGTCAGGAGGATACTACACAGATTAATTAACTGATGGATGCACAGTGATAAAGATTGTACAATATAAGGTCCACATAATAATAAAGACAGAAGAAAGGGCCAATAGAAATTCACCCAGAACTTTGTACTGGTAAAATTGGGGCAAAGGATGAAATTGCCAAAAACAATAAATAGACATAAATAAGGGAAAGGAATACACAGTGTGTATATCCAAATGCTTTAGCCACACATATGTGCACATGCACACATCAACTTAAGTAACCTATAAAGACCTCTGTCACTCAGTAGTCTCAAAGCAAGTTAACTAGACTGGATACTTTGAGAATATTAAGTCCTAATGAAAAAAAATAGTTTTGCAGATAGTGAAAATGTCTTAGTTTAGGGTATTTTCAAAGACTTTCTGACTTTGTAGTCTGTAAAATCAACTTTTAAGATTTACAGAAAAACTGCAAAATTAATTCACAGATTTTCATATGCCTGCCCCTTTTCCTCAATATTAGCATTTTACATTAGTATGTACACATGTTAAAATAAATGAAACAATGTTTGTACTTTTCTAACTAATATTCATATTTTATTTAAATTCACATGTTTTGCTTAATGTTGTATTTGTCCAATAGTACTTTCCCAGATACTTTATTATTTGATCACCATAATTCTTTAGTTTAATTTTGACAGCCACACTTCAGAAAATTTTTCTTCTATTTGATGATGAACTGAATTTTATTTCTTTAAAATTAGAAGGCCTACTGTCTAATATAATAGTATTAAATGATGGGACCTTTCTGGGGATGTGGTAACAGTTTTGATAAAGCCTTAGAGGTGAATCTTTAGTGGTAGTATTGATGCCCTTATGAGATTTTTATACCTAATCTCTCTCTCTCTTTTCCTTTCTTCCTCTCTCTTTCCCTCCTTTTTACTTCTTGTATAGAGGAGAAAAGAAGAAAGAGCTGATCATTTGTAAGTCTTAGAGGGACCTCATTAGACCTTAAGCATGTGGACACTATGATGTTGGGCCCCTAGACTACACCATGAGAAAATAACTGAGACATATAGTTTAAGATCTTTTGATATTATATCCAAATTGATTAGATAATATCCTTGATCACTTAGAGAGAATATATTTGGTATTTTGTAGAATTCTCTCAGTGAGAGTTCTTCCTCATGATTTTGGTGTGGGAGGTCCTTCTGTCTATGTGTTGATTTTATTGGTCAATAAAGAAAGAAATCTGGGACTGGAGAGATGGCTCAGCGGTTAAGAGCATTGCCTGCTCTTCCAAAGGTCCTGAGTTCAATTCCCAGCAACCACATGGTGGCTCACAACCATCTGTAATGAGGTCAGGTGCCCTCTTCTGGCCTTCAGGTATACACGCAGAAAGAATATTGTATACATAATAAATAAATGTGTTTAAAAAAAAAAGAAAGAAAGAAATCTGGACTTCTGATCTAGTCACCCCCACCGGAGAAGGGCCCCTGCAGCAGGCTCTTGGAGAGGGCTTCTGATCTACCCACGCCCACCGGAGGAGAAGTCAGCCCTTTTGACTGAGGTAAGCCCTTGGAGAGGGCATCCAATCTAGCCACCCCCAATGGAGGAGAAGGGCCTGAGAGTGCTGCGGGCCCTTGGAGAGGGCTTCCGGTCTACCCACCCCCACTGGAGGAGAAGGGCCCTGCGGAGCGCAGCAGGCCCTTGGAGAGGGCTTCTGATCTAACCACCCCCACCAGAGGAGAAGGGCCCGTGCAGAAGGTACTTGGAGAGGGCTTCCGATCTACCCACCCCCACCAGAGGAGAAGGGCCCAGCTGAGCGCGGCAGGCCCATGGAGAGGGCTTCTGATCTAGCCACCCCCACTGGAGGAGAAGTTGGCCCTTCTGACTGAGGAGGGGAAAAGATGGGCAGGCGCCAATCGAGGAATTCCTCCATCAACCTAAAAAGCAACATGACAATGCCAGAATCCAGCGAATGTGCAACAAGAAGACCTGAGCAACCTATTCTGGAAGAAGTAGAAGAAATCGACTTTAAACGTAACTTTATGAAAGTAATAGAGGCCATTAAAGA
>JAQHUG010000059.1:6194638-6207622 GCA_028555095.1 Dicrostonyx torquatus
GTTTGATTTCATGGCCAGGAGTTCACCAGTTAGGTCATAGTTACGCTGTTTCAGGGCCTAAATTTCTGCATCAAGGAGTCTGATAATGTCATACAACTTGAAAAACAAGACACAAAATATAATTAAGCCAATAATTTCCCAAAGAAGGCCAGATGGGAAACAGCCATATATGTCCAAAAGATAATCAGACATTGTATAAGGCCTAGGACCATTTTGGTTCAAAGGACAGATTAGCCTATTGATCGGTAAAACGGGTCACAGTGGTGGAAGGCATGTTACCTCAGCTCACCAGTAGATGTTGCAATGGAACAAGGTCTCCACAGGCTGAACCGATTGTCTGCTATGACCTTGGGCAATGAGCAGTCACAGTTCCGCAGTCCCGACGTGATACTGCAGTGGTGGGGCAGTCCCTAGACTCAGACTCTGGAAAACAGACCCTGAAAAACTCCAGAGATGACAGAGTGGGCGCAATGTCTGGAGTGCCTGAATCCCCAGTACAGGCAGCAGTGAGGGGCAGGTGCACACGCCGCGGACAGAAGCACAGGCGACAGGGGGGACGGGCCAAGCGCGGCTGAGCAAAGCCGGAGCCGGGTGGGGCAGGCTGCAGAAATCGTTAAGAAAGGACTCAGAACCGGCTCTGAATTTCAGAAAGTTCCAGACACAACGAAGAAACGCAAGAAAATTGGATCGGGGCAGGCGGAGGGAATTGGCTGGAGACCACATGCACAGGTGCCAGAGTGCCTCCGACCCAGAGCACAGGCCGGCGGCGGGAACGAACAGGCGTGGTGATCGAAAACACTGGGAAAACGCAGGACAAGAAACAGAGACCCACCCTGGGAAGAAATACAGCCCAACCCGAAGCGGGGAGGTGTCTTAAAATTCCTCATATGTGGGCACCAGGTGTGGATGTTTATTTGAGACACGCAGTTTAATAGGGACAAGAAACACACAGGTTACAGTACTGGACAGTGCTCCTCCAAAGACGCAGGCAGACCAGCGATCCACATAGAGAGCGCTTTCCACGTGGGCCTATCTTTTTATACCTCTTGGGACCTGGTGGTCCAGCCCCGTTAATTATTTAACAGCTAATTGGGGGGGGGCGGAATAATTAACTAATGGCGGGGTGTGGCTATAAGCTGAATAGGCTAAGACCATTCCCCTTCAGTAGAGCAACTATGAAAATGACTGATATTAACAAAGGAAAACACACTGTAATATTCTTCTTTCAGGCCAGTTTGACCAAAATAAAACCACAAATTTATTTCAATTTCTTTACCTCAAATACTCATGGATTACCACCCTACACATCTTCTTAATAAACAGAAGATATATATATATATATATATATATATATATATATATATATATATATATATATATATGATTGGGTGAGCGTATGAGTAACAACCTTTGAGAAACATCATACTAAGCATTTCTGTCTCACTTCTACAGAGTAGGCAGCTCAATTATTGGTTATCATCAGTTAAGTCAATTTTTTTGGGGATTCAATAAATTTTTGAATACTGAATTGTTATGTCTTACATATGAAGCTCCAGTTAATACTGATGTTTACCTCAAATTTCTGTTTATTTTCTGTTTTAAATGCTTGTAGATGCAGACTGATGGTGTCATGAGTGATGTATTCTGCTCAGTAATGTAGATCTGAATAAAATCCTGTTAATTACTTATCAATGATGTCCTTACACAAGGCCACATTGTGTCTTTATACAGCAAGCCTTAAAAGATCTTTTCCAATTCTGTAGGCTTCAGTTTTGTCTTGTTGACAGTGTTCATTGGTTTACAGAAGCTTTTCAGTTTCAAAAGGTCCCCTTTATAAATTGTTTCTCTCAGTGTCTCTGTTACCTGGGTTATATTTAGGAAGTGGTCTCCTGTGACAATGAGTTCAAGTGTACTTCCAACTTACTCTTCTATGACGTTCAGTATGTTTTGATCCATTTGGACTTGAGTTTTGTGCATGGTAATAGACATGGATCTATTTTCATTCATCTACATGTGAATATCCAGTTATACCGGCACTATTTGCTGAATATGTTTTCTTTTTTCTATTTTATATTTTTTGCTTCTTTGTAAAAATTCATAGGTGTGTGTGTCTTCGATTCATTTCCATTGGTCCTCCTGTCTGTTTTCATGCTAATATCAAGCTGTTTTTAGTACTATAATCCTGTAGTAGAGTTTGAAGTTGGGGATAGTGATGCCTCCAGAAGTTCCTTTATTGTGCAGTATTATTTTTGCTATCCTGTTTTTTTTTTTTTTTTGCTTTTTCATATGAAGTTGAGTACTGTAATTTTGAGGTCTGTGACGAATTTTGCTAAAATTTTAATGGGTATTTCATTGAATCTGTAGATTGCTTAATGTAAGATTGCCAATTTTACTATGTTTATTTTACCTACCCAATCAGGAACATGGGAGATCTTTCCATTTTCTGGTGTTTTCTTCAATTTCTTTCTTCAAAGATTTAAAGTTCTTGTCATACATGTCTTCTACTTGCTTGGTTGGAGTTACTCCAAGATATTTTATGCTATTTGTACCTATTGTGAAGGGTGATGTTTCGCTGATTTCTTTCTTAGCCAATTTATCATCTGTGTAAAGGGAGGCTACTGATTTTTTTGAATTAATCTTATATCCTGCTATATTACTGAAAGTGTTTATGAGTTGCAGAAGTTCCTTGGTAGAATTTTTAGGGTTGCCTATGTAAGCCATCATATCATCAGCAAATAGTGAAAGTTTGACTTCTTTTCTGATTTGTATCCCCTTGATTTCCTTTTATTGTCTTATTGCTCTAGCTATAACCCCAAGAACTATATTGAATAGATATGAAGAGAGTGGACATCCTTGTCTTGTTCCTGATTTCAGTGGGATTGCTGTCAGTTTCTTTCCATTTATTTTGATGCTGACTTGCTGTATATTGCATTTATTATGTTTAGGTATGTTCCTTGTGTCCCTATTCTTCCCAAGACCTTTATCATGGATGGATGCTGCATTTTTTCAATGACACCACATACTAGGTAACAAAACAAACAAGATTGGGTATTTTGCTAACTTGGCAAACACTTTATGGATGGATTTGCCTCAGCAATTTTTTTATGTTTCTCTGTTGTTTCTGCTGTAAATGATTAAACTCTTAAACATAGTTTTTTTTTAAAAAAAATAGGTAATTTTAAAAAGAAAATTACCCTTTGTAATTTAGTAATCCTGTCATTATTATTTATCACCCTTCTCTTCCAAAGATGAGAAAGAGAGAAGATAAAAACATAAAGTGTTTTCCAAGCTACAGTCAGGCTTTTGGATCCTCTGTTCAGTAACGTTTTTGGTCCTGATAATTGAAGACTAGATTTTTCAGAGGAAATGTTTGATATATGTGATTTATGCTGTAATGTACCTGCTGCTCATTTCTGGCCATGAATATATCTCTTGACTCCGATTTTACCTCCAAAGACTTAGATGTTACTGGTGACACCTCTGAATTCTCATGTTTCCAGCCATGACCTTACGTGTGCATCAAATGGCCAGGGTAAACAAACAGAAATCATCACTTGGAACAAACATTTGATTATCTCAGCAGCAACTGCTATGAAAACAGAACACGGGATAGGGCAGCTGTTTGCTTTGTTGATTTCATTCCAAGCTCTGATTGTTGTGGAATGAGGTGGCCTTTCTACCTGGCACTGGATAATAAGGACAGGTGGTGCCAGGTGGCATGGACAGTGGGGAAGAAGGCAAAACATCTGTGACCTATGCAAGTCCAGCTCAGTTGACACATTGCATGGCTTCCAGGTGTCCTACTGTGGAAACAATAAAAATAGAAGAAAGAAGGTTTCCGGGGATCCTTTTGGGATTTGGCTGTAGAAGTTAGATGTTCGAGATATTAAGCAGGATATTTTGCCTCTCTTTGATACAGACACATCAATGGTGAAATACTTAGTGCTTCCTCTTGTGAGACTTAATGAAAGTAAATGCAGAAATAAATTGGATTGAATAGATAACACTGTTTGATGGTAATTTAATCGAATGGAGAACAGTAGTTTTAATTCCTACTTTATTAGATTTCTCTGTTATTTTAAGAATGAATACATGTTCAAGTAACAATGTATTAGGTTCGCTGTATGAGAAGTATACAAATAAACAATTCCAAATATCAGATCATATTTTTGGTGTTAATAATTGAACAACTTTTGGATTCATATTAGAAGTAGGGCACAGGCTTTTTTAAAAGAGAACCTAGATTAGTCTAAATTTTTTAAGTGAGAATCTTAAACATTGTTAATGGTAATAGAAGGATGGTCTGTAAAATATGTGTAAGAGGAAATGAGAAGTGAGCATCATAAAGGAGAAAAATTAGAATTTTCTTTAGGTTTTGAAGGACCCACATTGAAAGTTTGGCACATAAAGGGTCATGGAAACAGTGCCCTGTGCTCTCAACAAAAGTCAAAACATGAGGGGATGAAAAAGTGCCTTTATAAAACTGCATGAGTCACCTGGGGTAACATTTCACAGACTGTTAAAGGTAACACAGTGATGCTAATCTGAAAGGAACTTTATGAAAAATAGGAAACGCAATGTGTCTTCACAAACAGGTGCTTTATGATACACAATGGAGACTATGAAGAGAAGGGATTTCATGTGCAATGTGAACACTGGATTTTAAAGAGAAACATTGCTCAATGTGCAAAACCACATGTTGTAGCCCTTCAAAAAATTGAAACTTCATTATATTTGATGAATAAATACTTTAAAGGCATTTCTTATAATTGCTGTATTCCTCTGAGCTTTCACTATCTATTAAATTTTGCTTTCACTTAGAAATTTATTCATTAGTTATAGCTAGAAATCACATAATAATGGTAAGAAGAGAGGACACTCTATTAAAAAATTGGTGCCCAACAATATCTGAAAAATTTGTTTATTTTTGTTTTTGTTAAAAATCACCAAAGCACAAGCATTGTTTATTTTATAGAGGAGAAGACTGAGAATTTAGAGATGCACTATCCTGTAGAAGACTGATATTTATAATTGGACTTATCTGATTGATGGTGCCAAAATTGTGCTAATGAAGATAGTCAATGTTACAGTAAACAGACAAAGTAATCTAGGTCTTCTAGCAAAATGCAATTTGATTTTGTATATGTTGTTATCTTCTCTAGTTTTTTCACATCTTCAAATACATAAATATACTTAATAAAAATGTGATCCATTCATGGAACATAATTGATGACTCTTTTGAATTTTCTAAAAAAGAATAGACCCTTCTAGATCACAAGATAAGAATATCAATTTGTAACATCTTTTTTGTTTTGTTTTGTGTTTTGTTTTTTCAAGATAAGGTTTCTGTGTAGCTTTGGTGCCTGTCCTGGAACTAGCTGTTGTAGACCAGGCTGGCCTCAAACTCACAAAGATGCACCTGCCTCTTCCTCCTGAGAGCTGGGATTAAAGGTGTGCACCACCACTGCTTGGCTAATTTTTAATATCTTTAGGGAGTTTGTTTCTACATTAGATTTGAATAATCTTGATCTAATATGGCCTTCAGGGCTTCTAATATTAGGCCTCAGTGAGTATTTGTCCACAGGTCTTTCTTTTTTTTTCAGACAGTATGCTGTCATTCATTGTGTGCAGGATTAGGGTTGAAGAAGTGGGGTGGATATGGAAGGAGCTCGGGAAGGTAACCCAAATCAGAGTGTATTGTATTATAAAATCTATTTTGTATTTAAAAAGGGGGTGTAGGAGGAACAGCTTAGATCTGGTCTGCTTCATGTGACCTAAGCCACCTTGGGTGGTTCCTTTTCTTTTCTGGGAAAGCGTGTGCGGTCTGTGTCAAGAGTCAATTCCTTATATCCTAAAGATAAGCATTTCTACCCTGCCTTCCTGACTCCTAGGTCATAATGTAGAGTTTGAAGTTAGCTGTTCTCATATTTCAGAATGATGCAAACCTTCCGAGTCACAGGCCTCGCCAAGAGTTATAGAAGCCATCCTGTCCTCCCTCCTAACCCTGAACTCAATTACTGTGTGGCACCAACACATTTGCTTTAATGTCCCTGCTTTCTGGCCATCACTCAGGGATGCTTTGATTAGCTGCATCCTACGGGATGACAAATGTTATGAATGAGCCATTTCTATTTTTGTGATGTTGCTGCTGTGTGATTAGATTCCAGAAGGAGGAAAATATTGTGGTGAAAGCTGAGTAACCTTAACCAAATCCTTTGGCAAATAAAATAAATATTTAAAATTGTCAGTGTTTGAAGACATCTATTCTGGGTCTGGACCACTCCTGCTTTTCAAATTTTATTTTAAACTTCTGTCTGCAGCTAGCAAGCCATGACAAATATATTATTTCCTCGTCATTGCTCAGTCTTCTATAAGTGCACCTGTCCTCCTTGTCATGTCTGAACATTGGATGGTAGAGGAAACATGGGGTGAATTCTTTCTCACAGAAGTCTCTACAATTTCTCAGATTAAGCCAGACTCTATTATCTGTGATGAGTGTGGAGGCACTAGAACCAAAATTAGACAGCAATAACAAGGAAGGACACCATTGAGAAAGACAGATATTAATGAAAACAGAGGTAGGGGCTAGAGAAGCAAGAGAAGAGATTAATAGGACGTAAAGGACAGCAAATAAGTATCGTTATTTAATATGCAAAAGTCTAGGAAAGGTGTGAAGGAACAATGAAGGAAGAAAAGGAGATGAAGTTTGTATGAAAATACTTAAAAGTTAGTAAAATAATCAGAACTGAAAGAGATTAAAAAGCATGAATATGGAACTGATACAGTAGGAAGTGGAAGAGGCAGAGAAGAAAAGAGAGAAGAGGGAGGGAAGGGGGAGAGAGAGAGACAAAGATACCTACACACAAAGAGAGAGAGAGAGAGAGAGAGAGAGAGAGAGAGAGAGAGAGAGAGAGAGAGAGAGAGAAAGAAAGAAAGAAAGAAAGAAAGAAAGAAACTTAGTTTACTTAGATTCTCAAGGAGTACAATGGTCATATGGTTTGTATATAATTCAGCAAAGAAATTTTTAAAAGTGAAAATGGAAAATTAATAAGAACAAAGCAATGACCAAATAGGAATTGACTAGTGAAATGGATATATGTGCTTCCTGATAAATACACCGTTTAAATTTGTAATAAGTTTAATGTATACTCCCACTTCCTTCTTGCTTTTTCTCAGTTGCAACTCAGTGTGAATGTGGTGCAAGATGAAGGGACTGCAGGGATGGGGAGTTGCAAAGTGTAAGATGTATATGGGAGCAAAGAAGGGTGAGCATGAGGCTGAGGAAATAAAGCCTATAAGTCTACTGAAGTTATTTGACAGAAAACCATTTTAAGTTCTCTACTATAACCAGTTATTTCCCCAAACTTTTCATTATGTCTTAGAGCAACATTGTGAGTAAAGTATTATTATAAGAATTGTGCCCTTGATGGAAAACCAAATATATGAATGCCTGAAAATGCAATTTCAGAATAAGCTAAGACATGTCTAATTCTACAATCAACCCTTATTTTGTCACCAAAATTCGTCTTTAATAATGCCCGTTTTTATTTCTAACACTACTCTTGGTTTATTCTATGCATTGTTTCTGTTCTTGCAGTCTTTGTACTTTATAAAGGATGAGCAACTCCTGTTCAAAAGCCCTCCAGTAGCAAACAGCATAGACCACTGAATTTATTATTTAATTTCCCAATCCCAAGAGCTTTCCAAATTGATTAGCCATAATGTACTCATCATTTCCTGTTAATCACCCATACCAAACTGTAGAGCTTTTGGTGTGCAAGCTAACTACCTTGGTTTGTGCCACATTTATCTGCTCATCTCCACTGGAAGGTAGAGAGAGGAGTGAAGAGAGAAACTCAACACAGTCTTCATAACAACAGACAAATATGTGACTGTGAAATAGGTCCACTGTCATTATCAAATGGAACAGTGTGGATATAGTCTAATGTGGCAGGAAGAATCCACTCTTCCAGTTAATTCTTTTTATTAACATCTATTTGATTTGTTGCCAACTTAGATTCTGATTTATAGGTACAGTTAAGCTAAATTTTCATCTTTTATTTTGCCTTTCTGGTTATATTTATAAATATATCTATAACATCCATATCTGTATAATCCATACCTATCTATCTATTCATCTATCTGTCTTTCTTCTCTTATGTGTTGTAATTGATAAACTTTAATGACTCTACTTTGTTATTTCCTTAGGAAATAGAAATGTAATTCTACTGATCATTGTCTAATATAATAGTTTCTTGATTAGTTCCTGCTTATGAATTTATCAATGTGATTCTGAAATTTCTTCATATAGTTTGTCTATATCATTTCTAAGCTGCTAACAATGAATATTAATCTTTTAAAATACCAAGAATACCTCTAAAGTCACAGACTACCTAACAAAAATCTAAGTAGTAGATAAGAGATCCTCTTCAAAGCTGTTAGTCAGGGTCTAATTTATACTCAAAACAATTTGGACCCTTTTTGTTACCCTAACTTGCCTCCCAGAATTTGAAGCTAAATTCCTACCTCTGCTCACAACATCCACTTTGGACACAGAACTCCGGAAACAAGCTGGGTCTTACATCGTAGTCTCTTCTATGAGAGGTGCTATGGATGTATTTAAGAAAAAAAAAGTACTGCTGATAAGCAAGACTGGGTGTTCTATGATGATGATGCCATAATTGGTTATCCAATATTAAGTAGTTAGTCCCCTAAACACATACATTTGAGCAACACTAGATGAGTGTGTGTGTATGAATTATGTTTGTAATATACATCTCCCAGAAGCTGAAATGTAAACATCTTGAGAAAGAGAGCACAGGTACAAATGAATAAGTTTGGAGAAATAGGAGGCAGTTGAAAAATGATGCAAATAATATTAATGTACATAGAGTTAAAAATAAATGTACTAAAAAAATTTCAAACTGCTGAGAAAATTTAAGAAAGCAAGCAATACAGAGATGACCTAGTCTAGTTTTGTCCTAATGAGCCGCTGAGATTTATAACTGTACTTCTCAATTCAGTAGACATCAGCTATTCACAGTTATTAAGCACTATTAACATATGTCATATGACACAGACACTAAATCTTTAATGCTCTTTAATTTTAACTTATTTATATTGGAAATGAAATAAATAAGACCAGTTTCTATCTTACTGGACAATGTGATATGAGACAGTTAAAGCAACTCAAAAATTATGATAAAGAATGCTACTTTAGTACCGCAGACTATTGCAGAGAAAAAGGTCATTTCTCTTGTTAAATTATCTTGGCAGTGGATAAAATGGTCTAGAACTAACAGGCCTAATTTAAATATTGGTTGATAATTATATCTCCAATTATGGTCTATATGAATAATCAGCCCTATTCTTGATAATATATATGAAAATAATATTTATGAAAATAATAATAAACTGATATAGAATATAACAATTCAATATATTTTTAATAAGAATGTGGGTCATCTAGACATTTCTGTTGGCCTGGGTGAAGTGATTCTCATGTTTGTACCAATAATCATCTGCTAGGGAAAGGTTTCAAACAATTGGCTAACACAACTCTGCCATCCACATTCCATACTCTTGCATGCTAAGGATGGAAATTCTCATAAGGACTAAAAAAAAAAAAAGAATTATGTACCTGGGACGTTTTACAACATTGTAAAAGTCCTGTCAACCAGAGCAAGGAACAAAGGAACATGACCAGATTTAATATCTATTTATCCATTTATTTATTTATTTATTTATTTTTCAGTGTGTGCATATGTGTTTGTGAATGTGTGTGTAACAATTGAGAATGAAGGCCAGAGGAGGGAGCTGGAGTTAAAAGTAGTGGGGAACACAAGTCTGTGGTTACTGTCATCTGAACTTAAAGTCCTATGACTTCACAGCAAGAGATTTCACCTTCGAGTGATCTCTCCATGTCCTAAGAAATAGTGGCCAACCACCATGTAGTTTAACTTGAGGTCCACACCATGAGAGGCAACCCATGCTCTACATGCTATGCATCCTCTGCCTGGATGTCCAGGAACTAGTTACTGTATAGCCCAGACACTTAGGGTGGAGCCAAACATGAATGAAAAAAATATATAAATGCAGGATTCCTAATCATATTCTGCTGTTCTCAGAGATGGGTGTCTTGTCCAGTATACTGTCATCAGAGAGGCTTCCTCTGGCACCCAATGGGAGCACGGACAGAGACTCTCAGCCAGACATTATGAGGAAAGACTTTGAATTGGAAGTCTACATTGGGATCTTTCCCACAGAGGTCATCAAGGAAACCCTGGGAGGAAGGGGAAGAAAGAATGTAGGAGTCAGAAGCTCTAGAGGACACCAGGAGAACATTGACCACTAAATCAACAAAGCAGGTCTCATGTAATCACAGAGAGAGAAATGGCCAGCACAGGGATCTACATCAGGTCCTTCTCACATGTTATGACAGTAAGGTTACTATTTTTATGGAGTTTCTAACAGCGCTAGCAGGTGTATCTCTGACTTTTTTGCCTGCTCTTGGGATTACTTTCCTCCTGGTGGCTTCCTTTATCCTGCCTGGATATGAGGGTTGTTGCATGGTCTTATTGTATCTTGTTTTGTCCTGTTTGGCTGTCATCCCTTGAAGGCCTATTCTTCTCTGAAGAGGAAATGAATGAGGAGTAGATATTGGGAAGAGGGGAGGTGGGGGAATATCTGGGAGAAATGGAGAAAGTGGAAAACTGTGGTTTTAAAGAAGAACCTATTTTCAATAAAAAACTAAAAAAACTGGAACAACAAACTTAAATAGCAATGGGTAAAATTGTGACCTTATTGAATTCAGTATGAAATAATGCCTCATAACATTTAATTTTATTCATATAAAAAATAACATTTAGGTCCGTTGATTATTTTAAGTACAAATTTTCACATCTTGTGTCATAAACATGTTACATTTATTTCAGAAAATGCTTGCTACATTCCCTTGATGATTTCAAGCTGACATTGGATCATGTGAATTATATGATATGGGCTTTTTGACAGGAAATTAGGCAAGGATAACATGTCACACAATGTGTATGTGACAGACAGCATGAGTCAGCAGTGTAAACGAAAGACAGGGAGACTAAAAAACTGGCAAGACTAAAAAAAGTGAAGCAGCCTTCACTTTTACATGAACTGCAAAATCATTTAAGTGCCAAACAGTTCTGATTTCTCTGTTCTTGTTCAGTTAGCCCTGGTCCAAATTTTGGGGTAGGAAGAAAGTGTTTGGGGAACCTGTATTTTTTTCTCCTCCCTGGGCCAATACTAATCATCATTAATTGCTAAGAAAAAGGCTCTCTATTGCAGCTTCACCTCACTTGGGCAGTCCACACTAGAATCACAGTGACAGCTTAATTATCATGTGAGACTTAGAATATCTTGCTTGTTGTTGTTCTCTATATCTTTTGTTTTAAATTTACAAACTCAATTATTTCTGACTACCTTTCACACATGACCTACCACCATGGGTCCATCATCAAAGTAAACATTCTGTCTGAGATGGATTCAGAGAGTTGTATCACTTCACTCATGAACTTTTGTGTTAGAAGGATTCTCTTCATATATTTTATCACTTTTATCCCAATCCCTCCTTACTCTTTTTACAATGAGAAACTGGAACAGCAGAGCCAACTTGAAATATACTATCACTATTAACCTATTACATCAGAGTCATGAGCCAGGCATTACTTGCTACAAATGGGGGAAGTATATTTCCTCATTGTCCATAAGTTATTAAACCTGTAAATTAAGCCCATAGTTATGCGAGAACCTTGTTCTGCTAACTGCCTAATGCCCCTGCCTGTCTCACTATCTCCATTTTCGATCCTTTCCAAGCTGCCATGTGATCCTTCTTTCAGATCCAGAATTTAGATTCTAACTCCTCCTAGTCTCATCTCAAACACTTCTCCTTCTACTTACTTCCTCAACTCTTCATCATTTTCCTTGCTTGTACTATTTTGTATAATGTTTAAATATCATTTTTGAAAATTTCTTACATGTACAATATTCAAATCATTTGCCCTTCATTCAACATTTCACTGTCTCTCTCAAATCTGGTAAATTAAAATCATGACCTCTTCTTTAATTACTATTGTTACACACACACACACTCACCACACACACACACACACACACATGCGCACACACACACACAATCAGCTGAGTCCATTAGGTGTTGTGTGTATATATGTGTGTGTTTAGAGATTGTCTTAGTCAATGTTAAATTGCTATGAAGAGGAAAAAATGATAACAGCAACTCTTATAAAGGAAAACATTTAACTAGAGCTGTCTCACAATTTAACAGATTTAGTCTGTTGTCCTCAGGGAAGGAAGCTTCTGCACATATTCAGACTTTGTGCTGAAGGTGCTGAGAGTTCTCTGTAGACAGCAGGAGGGGAGATAGACAGTGAGCCTGGTTTGATTTTCTGAAACCACAAAGCCCATACACAGTGGCACACTTCCTCCTATATGGCCACATGTACTCCAACAAGGCCACACCAACTAATCACTGTTAAGCAGCACCAAACCATAATGACCAAGAATTCAAATATATGCACATTTGGGGTCATTCTGTGCTTGTTTGAATAGGTATGGCCCTCATACACTCACATATCTGAATGCTTGACCCAGAGGGAATGGCAATATCAGGAGATTTGGCCTTGTTGGCAGAGGTGTGACACTTCAGGGATGGCCTTTGAGGTCTCATATATGCTCAAGCTATGCCCAGTATGGTTTCTCCTTCTGCTATCTGCAGATCAATATGTAAGGCTGTCAATTCCTTCTCCAGAACCATGTATGACAGGTCGCACCATTATGATAATGACTAAATCTCTGAAACTGTAATCCAGCTCTGAGTATTTAATTTGCAAGATCGATGGAGATAGAGCCAGAGACCCACATTCACATCAGAACAAGGGACTGAGCTACCAAGGTCCAGTGGAAGAGCAGAAGGAGGGAGAAGATGAGCAAGGA
>JAQHUG010000059.1:6210795-6255041 GCA_028555095.1 Dicrostonyx torquatus
GCACCATTTGTTAAAGATGCTTTCATTCTTCCATTGTATACTTTTAACTTCTTTGTCAAATATTAGGTGTTCATAGGTTTGTGGACTAATATCCGGATTTTCAATTCGATTCCATTGGTCAGTGTCTCTGTTTTTATGCCAATACCAGTTTAAAAAAAGACAAAAAAAAGAGTTGCCATGGTCACAGTGTCTGTTCACATTAGTGAAAACCTCACTAATGCACATTCCTATTTAAATGTCCACAGAGATGAAATTTGGAGTTTAGTCACATCACAGGGACCTTATCCTTAGTCCTTGAAGAAAATTGATTCTCCTTCTTTTAGCAGCCTGTAGCTATCTATTTAAGGGTGGGTCTGTGTTACTTCTACTTATATTTCAGTTAGGATTCAATGTCACTTCCATGATAACCTGTGCCCTTGCAGCCAAGTTTCCCTGTTGTATGTTTTTTTATATTTTTCTACTTTTGATATGTCACAATGAGGAATGAATAATTGACTTTTATATGCTATCATGTTTCTTCCAAGAATTTCTATGGGGAAATGCCTGCTCTTTCATATTTACCCTTTTGTTCACGTCTATCTGCACAAAGGAACCTAAGAAGTTCTCAAGCAGTGTTTGTATAGTAACTTAGAAAACAGTGAAGTAACCATGTAAGCATCTACCCAAAACGTTCACATGGATCCATCCTCTTTTTTGGCAATTGTACATCAGATGTATGTGGTTGGCTGAGTTACTTTGTTCGAGTATATACCTTTTGATAACAGCTTTAGATTTAAATGAAAGAAAGACTTTAGAGGAGGGAAGAAAGGGGGAAAGAGGGAATGGTGGAAAGAAAATGTAGGAAGTAAAGAAATAAGTAAGAGAAATGAGGAAAGACTAGGGGAAACATCAAAGTAAATAGAGTCTGGGAGAAGCGCGAAGCAAAAAAAATGAAATGGATGGAATAAATAAGGAAACATCAGTCAGATTACATTCTTGTCTAAGAAAAGTGGGATTTATTTATTTAGATAGAATATTTGCCTAGTGATTCCGTTGTGGTGTTTTGGTACCTAAAACCTGTCAAACTTCTGCTTGTGGGAACAGAACAGGCTGGGATTTGCTGAGATGAGAACTTATGATCATGAAAATATTTTTGGGTTGGTTTCAAAATGAAACTGTCTTTATTTCTCATAATAACAAAATTTCAGCTTAATGGGGAGGCAATCTTAGCAGCCAGGAGACCACAAAAGGATGCTTTTGAGTTCAAACCCAGGCTAGGCTACAATAGTCACTTCTAAAACTTTCTGAGCTGTAAAATGAGACTCTACCTCAAAATTGTAGTAGTTTGAATGTAATTGGCCCCCACAACCTTATTTGAAGTGGCATTTTTAAGAGGTGTGACCTTGTTGGAATAGGTATGGTTTTGTTGGAAGAAGTGTGCCATTGTGACTGTGGGCTTTGAGGTCCCTTTTGCTACAGCTTTGATTAGTATGAGGCACAGTAAATTCCATGTTGCCAACCAAGATGTAGGACTTTTATCTCTAGCAAAACATCCACCTGCATGCCACAATGCCCCCCCCCCATGGTAACAATGGACTGAACCTCTGTACCTATATGTGTGCCAGCCTCAATTGATTGCTTGACCTTATAAAAGTCCCTGTGGTCATGCTATCTCTTCAGAGCAACAGAAACCCTGACTAAGACAAAAAAGAAAAGAAAGCAAGACAAAATCCAAATTGTACAATGATAATAATAAAACTATTAATCAATATGTCATTATAAAGTTCAAATGTGTCAACAATGAAGTATAATTTTAAATAGTGTCTTATACTACCATCTAGATATAGAAAACAATACCATAAGTATGTACATTCTTGACTTAACAAATTCAATTTTGGTAACATCAAGGAGAAGCTTGGAATGTTATTTAAAACAAGTAATAAACATAACACTAATAGAATTTTTTAAGTCAGTTTAAATAACTAGATTATCCATTGTAATCATTTCCTTGCCTCTTAAAACATCAGAAATCTGTTGCTTCATAGTGCGTGGGGCTAAAAGCCAAATTAATCAAATTATTTATGGAATATGCTCTTAATAGATTCTAGCAGATATCCATTTATTTCTTTCCACTTCTGGTGTTTACTGGAATTCCTTGGCTCATAGATGTCTTTTTATGGTGATATCTCTCTGTGGTTATCTGCTCTAAGAATTCTTGTGTCTTTTTCTTTTATGAGTTCTTTTAAGAACAGTGGACACTGGATTACAGCACACATTGATGTAGCAAAATTTCCTGTAAACTAGTCATATCTGCCAAAACTTTATATATGTGCGAAGTCATATTTAGACTGTTGGATTGGTATTTATATGGAGAGATACAATTCTATTCAATTTGTCCGTGATGTAATGATTTATTACACAGATATCAACATTCATTATTAAGGAGTCTATCAGCTATATTTCTCTTATTTTTCTTATTCTGTATTGTTTCTTTACTTATTTATTTATTTAAAACAATATTTTCTCATTTTACATACCAACCAGTTTCCACTACCTCCCCTCCTCTCGCACCCCCATCATCTTCCCTGCCCCCATCCACTCTTCAGAACGGATAACGGCAGGACCAAGTCACTCCCTTCGATATGTAGGTTAAGCAAGGCATTTTTCCAAAAAGAATGGGTCTCATAAAGCCAGTTCAAGCACTAGGGATAAGTTCTGATCCCACTGCCTGTGGCCCAACAGAGTGTCCAAGCCACATAACTATCATCCACATAAAGAGGGTCTACTTTGGTCCTATACAGGTTAGCCTGTTGTCAGTTCAGAGTCAGTGAGCTCAGTTGTTTCTGTGGATACAGACAGCATGAACTTGACACCTTTGCTCATAGTAACACTCCTCCTTCTCTTTGACTCGACTCTGGGAGCTCGGCCCAGTGCTTAGTTGTGGATCTCTGCATCTGCTTCATCAGTTGCTAGAGGAAGGTTCTATTAAGACAATTAAGTTACTCATTAATCTAATTACAGGGAAAGGCCAAGTAAAGCACCCTCTGCATTACTGCTTAGGGTCTTAGCTGGGGTCATCCTTGCGGATTTCAGGGAATTTTCCTAATGCCAGGATTATCACTACCCCATGATGGCTCTCTCAATCAAGATATTTCTTTTTTTGCTCTCCCTTTCTGTCCTGCCCCCATCTCAATCATCCTGTTCTCTCATGTTCCCCTATCCTCTCCACTTCTCCCATTCCTCTCCTCTTCCACCCTCCCTTCTCCCTGCCCCCATGTTTCCAATTTTCACAGGAGATTTTGTTTAATTCCCCTCCCCAGGGGATCCATGTATATTCTTTTACCGTTCTACTTGTTACCTAGCTTTTCTTGGGTTGAGGAGTGTAGGCTGATTAGGCTTTGTTTTACATCTACTATCCACTTATGAGTGAGTACATACCACGTTTGTCTTTCCAGGTTTGGGTTATCTCATTCAAAATATGTTTTTCTAGTTTCATCCATTTTCCTACAAATTTTAAGATGACATTGATTTTTCAGTGCTGAGTTGTACTCCATTGTGTAAATGTCTCACATTTTCTTTATTCCTTTTTCAGTTGAGGGGTACCTAGGTTGTTTCCAGGTCCTGGCTATTATGAATAATGCTGCTATGGACACAGGTGAGCAAATGTCCTCATGATATGATTGATCATATTTTTGATATCTACACAATAGTGGTAGTGTGGGGCCTTAAAACAAATTGATTTTCAATTTTCCAAGAAAACGTCATACTGATTTCCACAGTGACTGTACAAGTTGGCACTTCCACCAGCAGTGGAGAAGTTCCCCCTTTTTCCACATCCTCTTCAACATAAGATATAATTGGTGTTTTTGATGTTAGCCATACTGATTGATGTAAAATGGTATGTCAAAGTTATTTTGATTTGCATTTCCATGAGGGCTAAGGATGTTGAACAATTTGTTAAATATCTTTTGGTCATTTAAGATTCAGCTGCTCAGAATCATTTTTTTAGATCTGTTCCCCAATATTTTAGTTAGACTACTTGGCATTTTGATGACTAGTTTCTTGACTTTTTTATATATTTTGGAGCTCAGTCTTCTGTCTGATGTGGGGTTGGTGAATATCTTTTCCCATTCTGTAGATTGCCCTCTTGTCTTATTGACTGTGTCCTTTGCTTTACAGAAGCCTCTCAGTTTCAGGAGGTCCCATTATTAAATGTTGCTTTCAGTGTCTGTGTTACTGGTGTTTTATTTAGGAAGTGGTCTCCTGTGCCAATGCATTCAAGTGTACTTCCCACTTTCTCTTTTATGAGGTTCAGTGTGGCTGGCTTTATGTTGAGGTCTTTGATTCATTTGTACTTGAGTTATGTGGATAGGATTATATATGGATCCATTTGCATTATTCTACATGTTGACATCCAGTTATGACAACACCATTTGTTGAAAATGCTTTCTTTTTTATTGTATAATTTTAGCTAATTTGTCAACAATTATGTGTCTATATGTGTGAGGATGTTTTCTTTGTTTTTATTCCATTGGTGCACCTGTCTATTTTTATGTCAATACCAAGCTGTTTTCATTACTATAGATTTATAGTGGAGCTTGAATTAGGGATCGAGATGGTTCCAGAACTTCCTTTCCTGTACAAAATTGTTTTGGCTATACTGTTTATTTTTATCCATATGAAGTTAAGTATTATACTTTCCAGGACTGTGAATAATTGTGTTGGGATTTTAAATGGTATTACATTGAATTTGTAGATTTCTTTCTGTGAGACTGCCAATTTATTATATTAATCCTACCGATCCAAGAGCATGGGAGATCTTTCCATTTTTTGATAGCTTCTTCAGTTTCTTTCTTCAAAGAGTTAAAGTTCTTGTTAGACAGGTCTTTTACTTCTTTGGTTAGTGTTACCTCAAGATATTTCATGATATTTGTGGCTATTGTAAAGGGTGATGTTTCTCTGATTTCTTTCTTGGTCAGTTTATCATTTGTATACAGGAGGACTACTGATATTTTTTGAGTTTATCTTGTACCCTGCCTCATTACTGATGATGGTTATCAGCTGTCAGAGTTCCATAGTAATATTTTTAGGGATATTTATGTATACTTTCCTTACATTTGAAAAAAGCAAAAGTTTGACTTCTTCCTTTCCAATTTATTTTGCCTTGGTCTCCTTTTATGGTCTTATTGCTTTAGCTAGAAATTTGTGTAATATATTGAATAGATATGGTGAGAATGGATATGTTTCTTATTGTTATAACAAAAGCAATTCAAAGTAAGGCTTTAATATGGATCACAGTCCACAGGTACAGTCCTTCATTGACATAGATTCTTAGTGGCACAGTTTGTGTCAGTTGATCAAGCTATATACTCTGTTGAGGATCAGAGAGCCAAGAATGACTGTGATCTGTTATTGTTGGTCCTTTTATGCAACCTAGGAACAAAGCCTAAAATATGGTAGCCTTCACTCTTGCAGTGGGTCTTTATGTCACATTAATCTAATCAAGATGATCCATCACATATATGCCAGAAGCATAATTATCACAAGTACTTTCAAAGACTTGTCTTCTCTGTTATTCTGATACAACTAAATAGATAATCACCATTGACTATTATTGGGAAAATAACTATTTAGTTCCCATGTACAAAGTACCATGCTAAACCTTCACACATTATATTGAAGTGGTCATCACTATTATATGATTACCACTATTGTATCATTAGAAAGACATTATTACTTCATTGCACTAATGAATTGGAGCTTATGACTAAACTGTGCAAGATGTCACAGGCAGAAAAACGTATAGAAGTGTAGAAACTACATATATTTTATCAAGACTTTTTCTGTGTCACTATGAAATAATTTAGAACAAATTGTAGTTATTTCATTAGTTTTACAAACCAATACTACTTCTGCCATTTTATAATACATACATATACATTTTTATAACAAAAAAATGAAGACTGATCCAAAGATATGTCAGGTTGCTTATTCCATGCCCCCAGTGTGTCAGTCATGTAACATTAAAAATGGTTACCAATCCATAGATACATGAGGCTGCTTATTCCATGACACCAAGTCTTAGTTTTCATGAGTTAAGAGATGATGATCACTTTAAAGTTTTTAATAATACTGGCTACATATTTTTCATTGTATACCACATATTTTTGCACTTATAATTATACATACAGAAAGCATGTGTAGATCTTATCAAACTTCATTATATTTATTTATGTCACTAGTAAAGTCTTATGGTAGAAGCTGAAAGAAATGAAATGTAGTCCACTTTGAACTATAGGTTTTGTTCTTCATGACAAAAACTATGAAAATCATTTCACACAATATTTAAGGAAAGAGATTTTTTAGTTTTTTCATTTATTTACCTGTTTATTCAATAAAAATGAAATGTTCCTTTTCTGCCTTCCTTGAATGTGTCTTGCATATCTAATATGCTATGATCATATTTGTATGTATAAGCATGAGAATTGGTTAATAATGTATTTAGACAAAAATGTGTAATGGATTGGGAAAATTTTATAGTGTTTATAAGAAAATATAATGTACTTAATTTAATATTTATGGAAATTTGTAGTGGAAAAATAACTAAATGAAGTGTGGAAATCTCTCTAATACTCTTCCCTCTGTAGCTGTGGTTTATTTATTCTTTCATTGGTAAAGCCCCTAAATATAATTTTCTTCTTGAAATTTACTCAGTTTTGTATCCCAGGACCCACCATTCCCTTGTCATATAGTATATATTCTACATAAACTACTTAAATTAATTGATGTAGTAAAAGTAAATAAGATAAATGTGAAGTATTTTCAAAAACGCACCATTCTATGCCACAGGGTTTGCTCTCAGGTGAATAGAGCTCTGAGCCTGCAACCAACCTCAAGCAATTGGAACCATGTAATGCTTTGTATGAGTTTTATTTTCCATGGAAGTCACTCAGCTCTTGGAGCCTTACTCTTTATGATAGTTCTCAATAAGTGGTCTTAATTTTTGCCTTGTTACTTTCAGAATCAAATGGGGTAATAGACACTTTGGATTTCAAGAGTGTTTTTCTCTTCTATGAATATTACATACCACTAATGCTGCTAATACAAAGATAATCACACGTCACAGCTTCAGCTGCATCCCTGTAGCATTAATTTACTATTTGCTTATTCTTTATTCATAAAGGTCATAGCTCAGTTATGGTTTTGAAGTCTTTGAAAAAGAAGTTTGTGTTTTCAACATTTAAAACTCAATGGGGCTGAGAAAAATGTAAGGTGTGTATCATAAAAATAACTATTTTATATTTATTAATATAATTTTATAATATTATATTTAACTTTCAGTAGACACTGAATAACTGCACAGATACATATTTTTGTACTTTCTTTATCATTGTAGAAGAACTAGAAAAATCATTTGTAAGTAAGAATAAACAAAGAAAAGAAGTCTTATAATACTGTCATCTAAGAGAACAATTGCTATAATAATTAGAGAGTATGTGCTCTAGTGTGCTTTCTGTTGTTATGATAAACAACATGAGTAAAATCAACTTGTGAAGGAAAAGTTGTATTTCGGTTTATTTTTTCAGGTTAAAGTTAATCACTGAGAGAATTAAGGACATTTCAAAGATTTACATCAAACAGTGATAGTCAGACTTGGGTGAAATTTTGTTCACTGTTCTCTTGTCTGTATTCTGTCTAAAATGAGCAGTCCATTGTTTTACGGATGCAAAGTTATACAATGATGATTAAGAAATTCTATTTGAATAGTTCAAACCTTATTTTTTCACTCTCTGAACACATTTATACCTGTGTTTGTTTTTTCAGTGAAGATAATTTCCAATATTGTATTTAATGACTACGTTATATTTCAGCAGTTTGTCTACATGGAGGCTCAGACCCTGTGGTTTGCCCTTGTCTGCTTTTCTGAATAGAAGGATTTCCCAGATGGAGTTTTCATTCAAGATTTTTTTTTGAAGAGCTACTGTATCACAATGCCTGTCTCTAGTATTTCCTTTCACAATTTCATTTTCCTCTGTACTTCCTAACAGACTATCACATGTACAAGGTTTAAAACAAGAGTGTCCAGTTATCAGTTAATTTTGTCAGTGGCTGTACTCTCAGGCTGCCATCATACTATCAATGAACCGTCAATATACATAGCATATGTTGTGGTATTTTCAAATAAATGTGTTTCATTTGGAAAAGAAGTTAAAGGCAAAGGGAACCCGAAAAAGTAGTGCCAACATAATACAAACTTCAAAGATATTTCATTTCTGATAAGTAAGGAAAATGTCCCTTCTGTGTGGACTAGCAGCTATGATTCTATATATACTTACAAATATTGGTTTATGTCCCAAGACAATGTTATCCAAGAGAAGTTTGCTGCCAAAGAGAATAACTTTCCATTTTAAATCCCAGAATGAATTCCAGTTCTTAAAATTAATTCACAAAATCTGGAATTGGTAGTGATGGGTTTAAGTCTTGAATTTTAAAATTATTGATAGTGGGATCCTATAAAATTTCAATAGCTCCTCTCAAAGTCATAGTTGTTAACTAGATTGAGTTAAATAAGGATACTTACAAACTGACCCAGTGTCTAGAATAAGGGTAGACTCATATTTATTATGTAAATATACCTTAGGGAATACATCATTTATTGTTTCCTAAAACAGTTTCCTACTTTGTTCAGTGGCAGCACCTTTATGTTTATTTTATCATAATCTGTCCTTTGTTCACATCAATTACTGCATGTATCTTTAATGGTCCAACAACCTTCTTTTCATGATCTAATAAAACTACTATAAAAGGAATATTTTCTTAGGATTATAGAGTGTAAACCTGCCATGAGATTGTCTATTAATATTCTATATACAGTGAAACAAGCACAGTAAATGATAGGGATGAAATGATTAATGTTTCTGGTTCCAGGGAAAAGTGAAAAAGAAAGAAACAAACAACGCAGCATGATAGTTACATAAACCAATACTTTTGTTTATCTTGTTTTTACTTTGTTTTAATTTCTTTTTTTTCTGCTGAGATTGTGAAAAAGGTAATTTATTGTATGTGAGTTATTCTTTGTCACAAATGAGAACAAAACCAATCCAGAATGCCAAGCTCCAGGGCAAGATACCAATGGGACCTTCTTTGGTTGTATAGAAGGTCGTCTATCACAGGTGGCCTGAGCAGAGAGATGGTGAGTCACAGACTCACCAATACTTATTACCGACAACAGCATACAGTCCACTTTCTTGTTCCTGTGTCATGGCTTCCAGCATGCCTTATTTCTGCTCTTTCTGCCTTCATGGGTGCACAAGATATTTTACTTGGATCTCTGTCTCATTTTTCTTCTCTTGCACTTCAGCCTGCTAATTCACTTCTTCCAGTTTGATCTCATAGCACTGGAATTTCAAGGAAGATGGCACTAAGGTCAAGAGTTTCTTGTTTCTCTTTTTAAAGGAAAGCATATAATGAATTTTCTACTACTTTAAAGTAAATGAAACTCAACCAATACATACACATTTTTTTTATCTTTAAAGGAAGCCATTTAAAAAAAATACCATTATTACCTCAATGCTTTTAACCAAGAAGGTGAAACCTCTGTTTGGGATTTTCAGATACAGACAAACAAAATTTTGTCATCTGTTACTGGTTCTGTTATTCATTATCTTTAGGACCTTGGGCAAGGCTCCCATTCTATGATGAGAGTTTGTCTAGAAAGAAACATTATGACCCTATGTCAAGAACTATACCTCAGAATCAAGAATCATTAAATAAATGTTAATGTGGTCAGTTGGACCTCATGCATTGAAAGATTGTTAGACAGCTATATTACTTGGAAAAGCAGTAAAACTTCCAGAAGGTGTAACCTGGGAGAAAGATATCAGGTCACTATAGACTAACAACTGTAGGTGACTCTGCAGCTGCTGTGTGTTGGGCAAACTTGTTTCACCACCTACTCTTAGCTTTGATATGCTGCTTTGCGACAGGTTAAGCAAACATGGGTTAAATCTCTGAGGTCAAAAGCGGAAGTAAACCTTTCCCCCTGCTGCAGACCATATCAAGTGTTTTGTGACAATGAAGGAAATTTTTCAGCTATTGAAAGACACATGAGGAGGCTGAATGTCTCTTACTCAAATGTTGGACACCAAAAATTTTTCCTGATTTGAATGCTTTTGAATTTTGGAATATTTTCATATACATAATGGGATAACATAAGGATTAGTCCCAAGCCTGACAAGAAATTCATTTATATTATATTAGATTATATTTATATTATATTTATATTAGATGCTTCAAGTGCATCTAATATAAGGATCCTAAAAGTAATTTTTAGAAAGCCTGCATTTTCACTCTCTCCTTTTTCATCAGGTCAGGTATAGAACTCTCCTCCATGAGCTGAGAGCACTGGGAATAGCTGTGGATTTTGCAGAGTTACAAAGTTTGATTTTTTGTTTGTTTGTTTAAGGATACTCAGTTGTTTAATGATGAGTTACTCTAGATTATTACTCGAGATCCTAATACCAGCCTTCTACATTTATACCTTTCCAATCACAACCCTTTGACCTGGGTGGATGATATGAAAACAAAAAGCTAAGGATCATTGAATTCTAATAGAGGGAGGAATAAACAGACTAGACCTTGACTGATAGAGCTCACATTGCCCTTCCACGATAGTGATTCTACAAATCACAACTAGTTGATGGCAGCAATAGTGTAATTAAGCAAGGAAGAGATTCCTATGCATCTACAGCTTTACTTGTTTGCTTGCAGCCAATGGAAATAGGGTCATAAATTTGACTGTGCTTAAGCATCACTGGCCTCCCTCCCTCCCCTGAGAGCTCATCTATTCCCCACTTATGTGAATTCCTCTGAGGGCAGAGTAGCAGCATGGAGGAGCACAGACACCACCCTAAATCACTAGCTTCCTGCTTCAGTCCAGCTGTTTTACTGTTGCAGAGGCAGCTTGGAGCACTGCATCATTGTCTCTGAGAGGCTTGGGGACAATGGATGACAGTGAGTCACATAGCTGCTAGGATCCATGTTTGCTTCTCCTCAGTGGAAGTTAGGTTTTCCTATTATCTCTCACTGTTAATCAATATAAAAACCACTGTGAGAGCTATACATTATAATGTAATTGATCCTGGGCCTGGAGAGATGACTTAGTGGGTATGAGCAACTGCTGAAGAAGAATGAGGACCTGAGTTCATATATCCAGTACACAAGTAAAAGTGGACAATATGTATGCATGCCTCTAAACTCATTGCAAGGGCAGGATTAGTCTAGAGACAGAGGCTCTTTGGTGCTTGCTGGCCAGTCAGCCTCACTAGAAATAAAACAAAAATAAAAACAGGTTCAGTAACAGATCCCATCTTAAATAAGAGGATAAGTCAGAAAATGATAGGTTCAATGTTCCCCTCTGACACACAGATTCATAGCTACAAACATGTAAACATCATATACACAACAAACTCTCTCTCTCTCTCTCTCTCTCACACACACACACACACACACACACACACACACACATACACACACCCTCCTATTTTCCAAGCTGAGAGTAAAATTCAAGGAATGGTTTTTCTGATTAGTGATTAGGAACATAGGGTCTGGGGTCAGGTAGAGTTAAGTTTAAATTGCATCTCTGCTGCCTTCTAACTCTTGTGATCTCAGACAAAAGTCTTAACTCTCTGTGTTATGGACCCCAGAAATGAGCTGAGAATGTATAGAACTATACTGATATGGTAAATTTGCATAGCACTACAAGTAAAAACTCAGCAACTCAAACGAAACCACTTCCTATAGTCATAATGAGCAGTTGTCTGGAGGTGAGCTCAGACAAGGGGCTGCTCTTCTGACAAATCAGAGCAGCTCATCCCACACTTGTTTGCTGACAGCTCCTTGGTCCTGTGTTACTTTCCCCATAGCCTTTGCAGGAGCAGGTTAACCAGAGCTCATTCTCACTGTAAGACTGAAAAGTCAAATGAGATCCTCTGAGACCATAAAGTGTCCCTGGGCCCAGGTTTGTATTGAGCACACTATTATAACTCCTTTATGTTATGAGCCAAAGCAAAATAAAACATCTGAGGATAGAAGTCAGAGGTAGAGGAGGAGATTGGGTCCAGGAATAGGACTATGGCAATTCTTCTTCTGGGGGGAGAAGAAGAATTGGCCCAATATCATAAATTTGATTTTTGGCATGCTTTTCTAACTCATGGCCTCTTGGCCATATGTAGCTAGGCACTTCTTTAGTGTAGCCAATAACAAATTGTCAAGTTAACTTAAATAAAATGAGATTTTTTCACCTAATATTTTAATAGCTGGATTTCCTGTTTTCCAATGTGAACACTCTCAGTGACATCACATGGCAAATCTGAGTTTAAGTATACTCTCTAAAGGAGCCTGTGAAATATCCATGTGAAACTGCCTACCTGAAGAATAGATCCATATAGATGGCAAATGAACAATTTATTATATCGTTTACTAGTTGGTTATCCCTACATTGTTAAGACCTCTGTACCGATCATTTAAATTCTTGTCATTACATCCACTCCATTATGTGAATCACCTGGAAAAACAGTATCGTATTTTCTAGGAGGGTTTACCCTTCTGTCTCTCAAAACATTAGTCAATTAGAAGACAACTAATGAAAAATAAACAGGAAACAACTGTTTGCCTCCCACAGTCTGTCCTCTGACATGCGTGGCTCATACACTGTATGTATCTCATCTTAGGCTTCTGTTCCCACTGGTCTGTTCCCAATACTATTGCATTTCTGGACTGTGATAACTTTACCTCTGATTATATACCCTGGTTTAAAGATGATAATGGCTTCTTTATCTTTGAATCCATAAATTGGTTTTGATACTTCTATCATGCTTTTAAGATTTATTTTCTCTCATCTGTTTGATCAGTTAAATTCCTTCAATTTGTAGGATGAAGCATTGTTTCTGTTGTCCTGACCAGTATTTCTTGTATTGCTGTGTAACAAGTTACCACTATAGTAGACAGTTAGACAAGTACCTCTTGTAATTCAGTCTCTGATGCTGGAAAATTCATGCAGGCTTCATTCCACACTCTGTCACAGATCTGACAAGACGAGTCAGTGTGTGCTGGACTTGACTCCCATCTGAGACTTTGCTGGGAGGAATCAACTTCTGACACATTTATAGTTCTAAAATAATTTATTTTCTTTATACCTCAGGTTTGAGATTTCCATTTCTAGCCCAGTGCTTCATTTGATCATATAGAGTACTCTGTACTCTACTATGTATTTCTACAGTACTTCTCACACGGTCTCCATTTCCATGTTCAAAACAACTACCCATCAAAATAATAGCTTCCTCATTTTTAAAATTCATTCCTAATGGTTACCTAAAACTCTATGCTCTTAAATGGAGGTTGGCTTACACAGGGAATTATCCTTAGAATACAGCACCATCTTGCTACTTCATTCAACTTTACATAAATACATAGCAAATTTATAATGTAATGTGCAAAACAACATGATCAATAGAAGGATGTACTGAGATCAGAGGTTTCAGGTAATAGAAAAGGACAAGGAATTTTGGATGGCTACTACAGAAATTCGGCACATTATAATGACTGACAGAATAAGGAACTCAATTCTCCATTTTCCCAGTAATGTTAACAGTATAATATAGTAGTTATAATATAGTAGTCCCTAGTATTTCTTGGGATCAAAATAGATAATATAAATTTTAAAGTAGGTAAGCAGATATTTCTAGAGCATTGTCTGCACTTTTCCAAGACTCATAACAACTCATAATATTCAGGGTATTTCATGTCTACCCATCTATCTATCTATCTATCTATCTATCTATCTATCTATCTATCTATCTGTGTATGTGTGTATAGCATAAATCTTGTCAGAAGACTTGAATCATACAACTTGATATGACCTTTGAAATTCACTCAAAACAGTTAAATAATTAATTTAAAAGCAGATCTCAAAAGATGTAGAATATGCTTTAAGCAAAATTGAAAAGCATGAAACTTAAATCCTGAATTTTGATTTCAAAATATATGTTTAAATATAAGGAAATAAGACTTATAAGTAGAATATTAAAAATTTCTTGTCAAGTTCAATATGTGTTAGTAATGTAACACAGATGCTTTCAACATTAAAACAATTGAAGGCTAAATTAAATAAGTGCAATGTTATACTCCATAAAAATTAAGTTTACTTTATGTTTTCTTTCTTAAAATGTACAAAATTTGAAGTACTATAATTTTAAAAGAGCTTTCCAAAATATGTACACATCAATAGGCATAAAATCATCATATGTGTAGTCTCTAAAAATTGCATATAAGAAAGTCGGGCATGAGTTGATTAGGCTAGGTAGAAAAATAAGCAATGAAAACATTATCAGATGATAAACTGTGTTGGTTAACTCAGGAGAGCCACTGTAACAAAGCTATGACAGGGCAATAAGTTAAATAACATAGTAGTGGTCACATGTTTCCCTCTGAGGTAGAAAGAAATCTTGATTAGATAGTGGTGATGATTATATATCACTATGGATGTATCAAGTGCTACTTACTGAATCAAAAGCTTTAAAAGTAATTGAAGTATTTATGTTATATATTTTATCAGAGTGAAGGATTAAAGTAGATGAGTTAAATACTGTGTCTGTGATACATGTACATTGTCCCCCCCCAAAAAAATAAATATAAGTAGCTTGAAGGGACTGCTCATACTTGGCCTTTCTTCAAAGATTTTCAAAAAGACTTGGAAAAATTAGACAATTGATATTTTATGCTGGAGATTCCAATTCTAAAAATCTAGAGGGATAGTGAATAATTAATTTCTTTAGCTAGTAGTTATTGACCAGTTAAGTAGGTCCTTGTACTTGGTTATCACTGAACTGGAACACTGACAAACATATGGGGACAGTTAACCTCAGAGTTTAAACTCTTCCTGAGCCTTGGCACTGACTGGAAAGTGAGTGAACCTAGAAGCTCTATTATCTCCATCAGTCACAGGTTTATTTTGGTATCTTGACTCCTATAAGAAGGTGAAATATTCTTCTATTACTTCTTGTGCAAATAATACCATGCCCAAATTGATTAGAGTTTTCCGAGGAAACACATGTTCATTTCCTAAATTTTTCACTGGTAATGTTTACGTGAGTAATGAGGGGTGGTAAGGAGTCATTGTAGCTTGGTGATTTAAAGCATGATTTAGCCACTCTGTGGGTTCCAATTCTGAATCTAGTATTGGCTGTACATGTCACTGGAACACATCACAAATTTTCATCTGTTGGTGCTGGCTCCTATTCCTTGAAATAGGATCAGATTCTGAAGTGTGTATCAAAGGCCTACAATGAACGTCTGAAGATGTCTAAGAGTAAGTATTGCATTTTGCTTTCTTAAGGCCAGAGTTTAATATCAAAATGTTCTAGGCCAGAATCAAGGCTTTGGGTAAGGCAGTCAAGAATATCAGCAACTAAATCCTCTTGGGTTTGTGATAAAGAGGTATTAAACATGAAGAAGTAATGTTGCAGGAGTCATTACGTACCTACAAATCAAAGGTTTAGAAAAAAGGCATAATTTTAAAATTATACAGAAAAAAAGCAAGTCAAATGTTAAATTGTGATATAATGCATTGTAAGAGGAATAAAAGGTTCGGATTTGGTTACAGACATCCTGTCCCTGAAGAACTGTGTGCCTCTAATGCTTAGTAAGCCTAGCCTGCAAACTGCCAGCTTTGGTTTAGCAGTTTTCTAACTATATTTTCCATAGCCCTAACAAAGGACATTAGACAGTCTAACGTGTTCAGCTGGAAAGATACCTTTTAGGCATTTTCCATAGTACTTTTTTCTTCAATTTAAGTAGCAATGACTTTTCAATTGTGCAGACTAGAAGCATGTTTTCTACCTTTGATTTCATACTTGCATTACACTCTCCTTCAATAAAGTCCAACCTAAGAGAAGTTTGAGGAAATACCTTAATTTTTCCTCCTTTCTTTTTTTCTTCCCATTCTGTTTAGATGATCTTCATGGGCATATGGGTGGAGGAGGAGAGAGTATCTGGGGATGAAGCAGATGGTCAGAGTTTAGCAAATTCTTCTATGATGGTGGCAGTGAGTTGTGAGAGTAGTGTGTCCTCATCTGTAAACGCAGCACGTGCTGCAGCTTGCATTCTTGCAGTCTGCTCTCAGTGTTCTTCCTCTACATCTGTCTCTCTTTACAGCCCCCTGCCTCACCCACAAAACTGTTCACACATTGTAGCCAGAAGCAATACCTAGACCACTAACTCATGTGCTGCAAAGTGTGATTCCCCATGGACTTGACCACAGCCAGGCCCTATTTCTCTGTTCCCACAGCAGTGTAACAATTAGCAAACTGTTATTTCTACTTTTTCAATATTGTTGAACTCTTCCCCATTTTCCATTCCTATATTTGAGATCATACTTTGTACCTCATTTATATATTTGTATATTAAATAAGACCTAGGTTTTCTACATATTGATTCCGGTTTCCTTCATTAGACCACATCAACTTAAGCATTAAATAAACTGATGACATTTCTTCCCTCTCATTGGTTTCTTTTATCCAAATATTAGGTGCTTCAACATTCCACATATTAAATATGTTGAGGTTTAAAATCCCAGCCCTGAAAAGTTGTTGTAAACACAACATTCCCACCCTAACCAGAAAATTATTTGCAATTTATATTGCTTGAACAGAAAAAATTATTTTTCCCCAATGGAGTGTCATTAAGTATATTAACCACAGTATAAGGAAGTCCTCATATCATTTGCTGGCCAGCACAACATGTACTAAATTTTGCTTTTGTTGAGTTTGTAGGCATTTTGTTTTGTTTTTCTAGTTAATTTTGGTTTCTGTTTTAGTTTTGTTGATGTTGTGCTGCTTTTTATTTGTTTTAATTTTAATTTTTTGAGGGGAAAGATGGAGAGAAATGAAATTCAGTAGGGATGGATTGGGGAGGATCTGGGAGAAGTTAGGGATGGAAAATGTGGTCAAAATATACTCCATAAAATTAATGCAACAAAACAGTGTTAAATTTATACTGTTGGTGAAACACAATTTCACTTCAGTGCCTTAGTAAATGCTTTATGTTCTAGTTCCTTCTTCATGCCTCATCTCTTGCTTGTTGCATATGATCATATGTCTTGAGTGTATGTTCTTTAGCATGGGTTCTGTCATAGAGTTTCATTAAAATTAATTTAATAGGACTTGAAGATAACTACCTTTTTCTACATCAGAAATATACATTATATATATATATATAATATCTTTGCTTCTTTTTATGGCATTTCTAACCATGCCAACCAAAACTAAATGGTTACTGAAGAGCCAATTTCTCCAAACTAACACTGTATTTATCAACATTTGTCATCAACTTTCTCTTTCTGCTGCTTTTTCATAGTTGTCACCTATCTATGTCCTCTTTGTCTTCATCTTCATCATTTGTATATATGCATGCATATGTGTGTCTGGGAATATGTGTATGTGTGTATGTATGTGTGCCTCTGTGAAAGTATTTGTAAATATTAATGTATAAGCAAATGTGTATATGTGTATAATATGCCTAAGTTGGCCGGTAATTATCTTCCATTGCTTTCTACTTTATCCTTTATGAAGCATGATTACTCAATCCATCTCACTGATATAGTCGGTCTTATTTATCACGTTTATGTTCTATCTCTGCCTTCTTGGACTGTACTTAAAGGTGAACAACAATACGCCCCAAACAACTATCTTACTCTGGATAGTTAATCTTTAGTTCTCTTGCTTACATGTGTAGTAGGAGGTCACTTGTCTGTTCCCTGCTGCTCAGAACCCCGAAATAATCAGACAATGTAGAAATTAGCTCAATTCTGGAAATAACCAGGCTAGATAAAGGATAAAACAATTATAATTTTATTTCTTATAAGGGGAAAACTCATGAAAGAGGATTGAGAATTCCAAGTTTAGCTGTGCCCTGCAGGAATCATAGAGAGAGAAGGGTCTTGGGCCCATTTTTCACTCACAGTCCTAGAAAGCCACGAATTAACTTGGATCCACCTCTTAAAGATAATTGGCTAACAAGGCTTCCCCATCACCTCCTCATTTTGTCTGAACAAAAGTGATCCAAACCGAATACAAAACTATATATAGTACAAACAAATATCAAATATAAAATTACAAGCAACATAAACAATATTAAGCAAGGAACACATGATAGATGTTTTAATAAACATTTTATTCCAAAGAGTCTAAAACTTGCATTAGAAATAAGCTTGGCTAAAGCACAAGAGGAAGGTAACTACAATTATCTGTCTTTAACCCCAAATAAGGCCAAATAAGGGATATAACATTACTTGAGTAGCAGGAAGTGCAATCAAGCAGCTTTCAAAGTGTGCAGTATATGATAGAGACAATTGGCTACATGAGCAATCACACAAAGTCTTATTTGCAACATTAAAGCAACCAGCTTTGGCTAAGGCCTAGCATAACTGACAGACCATTTTCGGTGACAGGAAAGATTTCAAAACCATCTTACACTGTTTTGGCAAGGTTTGTCAGTCCTTTTCCTTATGTCCTGCTTATCCAGTCCAAATATCATGTACTTTGTCATTCGTCAAGGCCTGGGCAGTTCCTTGCCCAAAGGCCAATTATTCCAAGAAGTAAGCAAAGTAATGAGTGGAGAGTCTTCGGTGCTCAACATTCTCTCAGAAATAGAGTGATACTGTCAGGAGCAAACATGTCTCATGACAACAGAGCCCTAAGCCATTTAAATGCCATGTTCTACAGATAATTGAAGTGAAGATTACCTATCTAGACAGAATACAATCACTATGTATCTAAAGAACCTAATTAATCGAACTATATGTATAACAAACATGAGTAACTATTGACCTATAATATTTAATACCTGTCTATAACTTAAAGACTTCATGTCAGAATATTAAATAATCTGTAAACAAATGTGCAGCAAATGATGACAGTGATGTCAAAATGTAAGCAATATATAAGTATCTTGTTCAGAGTTAAGAATAATATGTAATGCAATGTGAAAATAGATCCTAAAAGTTGTAGCAATATACAAAATGTCCTCAACAGTGATAAAAACATGCATATCTACAATCTGATAGAATAACTTTGAATATGTGTATAAATATTTTAAATAGAAATAACAAATATAATTTGAACTTGTATCAATATATAAAATCTTTGCTAATGTAAATTATCCATAGATAATAGCTCACAAGTATTCATTCTATTACCCATTATTATTACCCCCTTGCTTTTTTGGAACCTATATATTTTCCACCCCAACCTTCTACCTTATACAAATAATAGTCCACAACCCCTAAAAGTGTTCCCAACCCCGAGGACAAACTTTTTTTGGGAGAGGGGATTGCGTCCTCTAGAATTTTTTTTCCTGCTCTCATGGGGCTGATGTTTTCTTTATGGAATCCTGCAAACATAAAGTGATGGTTAAGTTTCAAGATTATTGTCTAGTATAGTTGCAAATAATTTTTGACAGTCAATAGGGTTTTATCCAACATTCTTATTTGGAGTTCTGGCAAGAACATCATGAGAAGGTGCACCATTTTAGCAGATGGTAACCCCCCCAAAAATTCTTATTATAGTGCTATCAGAATCACAATATCATCTCAATGAGTTAGATCTGTTGCTGTGGGGCCCCATCTTGTTCCTGGAAACTTCAAAGATTACTGCAGGAAAAGGATCTGTAAAAAAGTCTATTGTTCATCGTGGAAAACCTAAACATTATTCATATAGATGTATATTCAATAAAAATAGAATATAGACAAAATAGACATGGAGAAAGTAAAATTTTTCCTAAAGCCTTCCTTTTTCCCATACCAGATAGCTCCTGATATGAGACAGAAATTTTGAATGTTCCCTTTAACAACACACTTGGACTTAAAGAAGTACAGAACCATTGTCCAACTCCAAAGCCAGCTCTCTCTTCTGCCACCTCTCTCTCTCTTTCTCTCTCTCTCTCTCTCTCTCTCTCTCTCTCTCTATATATATATATATCAAGAAGACTTCTCTTAACAGAGTTGCAGCATTCTGTTAGCAAGCAGAGCCCATGTGAAACAAAAAAAAATGTGGTTAAATTTTGTTTTTTAGTGTTTAGAATTACTTTAAAAACCCTCTCAGGGTTTATGAGGATTTAGCTAGCACATGTTGGAGTGATAATTTTTATTTTTTATTTTTTTTTTGGCTTTTTGAGACAGGGTTTCTCTGTGGCTTTGGAGCCTGTCCTGAACTAGTTCTTGTAGACCAGGCTGGCCTCGAACTCACAGAGATCTGCCTGCCTCTGCCTCAAAAGTGCTGGGATTAAAGGTGTGGGCCACCACTGCCCGGCTGGAGTGATAATTTTTTGTAGGAGGCTGTTTGTTCCTGGCTGCTCAGCCCTGAAATAATCACCCAGAAACTATATTATTTGCAAAACTGTTTGAACAATAGCTGAAGTGTATTTCTGGCTAATTCATATTTTAAATTAACTCATCTCTATAAATCTGTATTGCCTCGAGGTTGTGACTAACTGGGTAAAGTTCAGGCATCTGTCTCTGGCAGAGCTACATGGCTTCTTGGACTCTGTCTTCTTTACCCCAGCAGTCAGTTTATTTTTTCCCACCTGGCTCAACCCTTTTGCCCTATCACAGGCCAAGACAGTTTCTTTATTAACAAATGGTATTAACAGCATACAGAAGGGAATCCCATATAACATGGAAATCTCTTTAACATCTAACCCATCACCCCAACCTGAAGATATGTTCTTATGTACCATGTGACTGACTATAAACCATGTTATATTTGTTGTTGTCTGCTAAATTCACTTCTACAAGATCTGTATCATTACCAGCTTTTTAAAAATGATTTAATAATCCATTATTGTAGGAGGGTCCGTCTTTATTTCTGTGCTTTGACTGGTTAAATAAAGACTCTGCCTGGCTTGTAAGATAGGTCAGCCCTTAGGTGGGTGGAGTAGACAGAACGCAAGTTCTTGGAAGAGAGAAGGAAGTCGGCCAGTCGCCATGAGGCTCCCATCGCAGATGGATGCAGGTTAGATATTTCTGGTAAGTAACCACATGGTGACTTAAAGACTTTTATAATGGGTTAGTTTATGAGATGAGGGCTAGCCAAGAAGAGGCTGGTGATGATGGGCCAGGCAGAGTTTAAATGAATATAATTGTCATGTGGTTATTTTGGGCATAAGCAAGCAGCCAGCGGCTGAGCAGACCAGTGGCTGGGGGCTGGGAGCTGGGTGCTGAGAACACAAGCTACACCTCTCGCCCTACTTACAACAGTTTGGCGCCCAATGTGGGGAATCTCTTTATAATCTCCTTGGCTTGTTGCCACGTAATGGAAAATTCTTTCTTCAGACCTTTACTGTTTACATGATGTTTTTATGAAATTCAGAAGCCTGTAGCACTCTTCCAATCAATAATTGGTCAATTTCTGCATTACCTTGTGCTAGAGGACCTGGCAGACACTTATGGGATCTGATTTGTGTTATGTACATAGGACAAAGTGTATTTCTAATAGTGTCTTGAACCTTGATAAACAATGAAGTCAATTCTGTATTGTCTGGTATAAATTCAGCCGTTTCAATATGTAAAATAACCCTTTCTGCATACTGCATCCTATCATATTATTTACCATGTCCTATTGCTTAAATTCTTAGAAACTCTTAATACTATTCATGTTCCCAATCTCTTTTAGTAAATAATACTTCTTGACTCCTATTCAAGCCCACCCCTTGTCCCTAGTTTTTCTTTTTCAAATTAGTATTTAAATATTTCTTAGTCTGACTTCTGTTTTGGGGTGTGGATATGAGATCTTTCTGGATATTTATGGCATCTTATCTCCTCAGAGGGGCCTATCTAACAACCCAGTTTCTTGACTTTGTAATCATATGATTGTTGGTAGCAATTACAATATTATCTGATTTGCATGACCACCATACTCATGTAAAGCATGTTTCTAAGTGTAGTTTCCAGTAATGTAGTATAATTAATCTGGAAATAGTGAGTCATTTTTCACATCATGATCTGCTCATTCTGTGTTTCCAGTGGCAACTTGGCATAATTTCCTTACATCTTAAAATCTAGAAGTCTTCCTTCATTACGTTCTCCTTTGTATTCAATTATTCTATATTTAAATGCTGTCAAATCATTTAATTTATATTTAAATGATTACTGAAAATTATTCTCTAGGGCTTATAACTTTTCTAATCATATGTTCTTGGTTTCACAATAATGGTGCCAGTCTCCTCACTATTACACTTCTCAAAGTATAATTATTTCCTTAGCACGTAAGGGAGTTACCTCATCATTGTTTTGGCTTAAGGTTTGTGTGATTTCATATGTAAATATTGTTTAACCAGGCAAAAAATTTGTTGTCAATCATTGCCTTATGATACGATTCATAAGACTCCCTTTACTGATAGAGGAAGAAGTCTCATATCTAAAAAGAGAAGGAATTTGGCTCTATCAAATCTGTAGCTGGGAAAATTATAATCACTTCTTCTATGTTCCACATATCATCCATCAATTAAGGTTTCTCCTGGATAGAATTAATACGGATTATAGATGTTTGTTTGTTCCTGGATACCCAGACCTCAAATAATCACACATAACCTACATGATTTAAACACTGCTAGGCATAATATCTCAGGCTTCTTATTAAATGACTCTTATATATTAAATTAACACATTCCCATTATTTTGAATTTTACCATAAAGTTATGATTTACTGATAAGATTGTGGGGATTCTGTCTCCTTAGGCAGCTACATGGTGTGTCTGTGACTCTGTCTATTTTCCTCTATCTCTTCTTGAAATTCCTGCCTTGTTCTATTTTGCACTGCCATAGGCTCAAAATAGCTTCTTTATTAACCAATGGTAATAAAACATATCCACAGCATACAGAGGGAAATCCCACATCAATGGAGCCACAAAGGATTTGAAAATTATAGTTTTCTGTGCTTGTTGTTTTTATTATTATGTGAGCTGTTGGTACTTATAATAAATTACTCTGCAATCCAATGCCTTAAAAGACAATCCACTCATCTTTCTTTAACTGGGTAACTTAGCTTAGACACTGCTGATGTATCTGTTGTTTTCAGGTATGTTTCTTTGTACACCTTTGTTAATCAGGGTAAGATAGCAGTTGTGCATCTAAGATTTGATGGGATATCTGCCTGCTCACTTTGTGGTGGTGACATGGACCTAAAGCTTTAAAGAATTGTGGTAAAAAACTTCCACCAGTACCTCCACCATAAATCTAGACTCTAAGAAAGTCAAAAAATGGGGCGAATTTAGTTGCCAAAGAGGAGACTTTAATCATAGTTATATCACTTCATAAATGAAGAACTCATGTGGTCAAAAAAAAAAGAAATATAAAGTTTCAGATGAAGAAGCCTCTAGCCAGGCAGTGGTGGCACACACGTTTAATCCCAGCACTGAGGATCAGAGGCAGTTGAATCCCTGTGAGTTCAAGGCCATCCTGGTCTACAAGAGCTAGTTCCAGGATTGCTAGGGCTATTATACAGGGAGACCATATCTCAAAAAAAAAGAACAAAGCCTCTAAATGGCTTAGTAGAGTGTGTTTAAGAATATACATAGGCTTGGGAGGAGAAAACAATAAAGTCCTTTAAAAAGAAGAAAGAAATAGAGTAGTTGGGTGTGGTGGCACACACCATTAATCCTAGCAGAGGAGGCAGAGGCAGATAAATGTGAATTTGAGGGCAGCCAGGTTTGCAGAGACAGTTTCATTACAGTCAAAGACACACATAAAATCCCATCTCAATAAAAAAATAAAAATAAAAGAAACAGAAAAGTGAAAAGGGATATAAAGACGAAAAGTACACAGAGAATCTGGATACTTTATGTTATTGCATTGCCTTTAAATTGTTTCACTGGGTTCTGAGTGGGCTTTTTCTTCCAAGACCGCCCTATTGACTTGGCCAGCGAGTGTCCCTTAGATCCCTGTGGATCCATCCAGACTGGTAAGTGGGTCCCAGCCCTGCTGCCCAGGTGCCCCGGGATGGGACTAGAGACACCCTCCAATCCCTGAAACTTTCTGGCCACTCAGGGGGCTCCCCCTTTACTGGCCTTTCTCCTTATCCAACCCAGCTTGCCCCCAAGGTCCCTTTCCATCTGTGGGGTCCTAGGTTCCCCAATACAGCCTGCTTTCCAGCTGAAGCGCTGGGGGAAAACTGGTGGCGAGTGCTAGGCTGCAGGGATTCATTTGTTCCGAAGGGGTTCTTGTTCCAAGACCACCCTTTTGTCTTGGCTAGCGAGGGGCCCTGATCCAGTGCCTGCGGATCTATCGGGACCAATAACTGCTCCTGATCCAGTACAAGGGAATCCATCCATACAACAATTGGCCCCTATCAATCCATCTGGAGGGGAAGAGACGGGCAGTCGGCAATCCAAGAATTCCTCCAACAACCTGAAAAGCAACATGATGACAACAAAATCCAGAGATTATACAACAGGAAGACCTGAGCAAAATAATCCAGAAGAAGTAGAAGAAATCGACTTTAAATGTTACATCATTAAAGTGATAGAGTCCATTAAAGAAAAAGTGAAAAATTCCTTTAAAGAAAAGGAAGAGAAGACTAACAAAAAAGTTAGGAGAAATGAATAAATACCTCAAAGATACCCTAGAAAACCAATAAAAATCGATCAAACAGGTAAGGGAAACAGTTCAAGACTTGAAAACTTAAATGGAGGCAATGAAAAGAACACAAACTGAGAGATAGCTAATTATGGAAAAGCTTGATATAAGAACAGGAACTACAGAGACAAAACAAACATCCACAGATATAAAAAAGTTGTGTCTTATCAAATCCCCAGGGAGTAAAGTTAGAATTTAATAACAATTCCATCCCCCAAAATTCTAAAAACTCATGGAAACTGAACAGTCAACTACTGAACCACTCCTGTGTCAAGGAAGAAATAAAGAAATTAAAGTAGAAATTAAAGTCTTCCTTGAATTCAATGCAAATAAACAAACCACATACAATAACTTATGGGACACTTAGTGACTTATCAACACACATAAAACCTCTGGAAAAAAAAAAAGAAGCAAATTCACTCAGGAGAAGTAGAAGACTGGAAATAATCAAACTGAGGGCCGAAATAAACAAAATAGAGACACAGAAAATAATCCGAAGAATCAATGAAACAAAGAGCTGATTCCTTGAGAAAATCAACAAGAATAACAAACCCTTATCCAAACTAATCAAAAGGCAAAGAGAGAACACTCAAATTAATAAGATCAGAAATGAAAAGGGGGAAATAACAACAGATACTGAGGAAATTCAGAGAATCATTAGGTCTTACTACAAAAGCCTGTATGCCACAAAATTGGAAAATGTAAAAGAAATAGACAGTTTTTTTCCCTTTTATTTTTTTCATTCAAAAATTTACACGTTTTCCACTTATCCCAGTCCCCCCACCCCTGCTCTCCCACTACCCCCTCTCCGCTCTCCCACTACTCCTCCTCCTTCCCCTGCTTCCTTAAGAGAGGACAGGGTAGCCTGCCTGTGGAAAGTCCAAGGCCCTCCTCCCTCCATCCTGGCCCAAGAAGGTGTTTATACAAATACACTGGGTTCCCAAAGAGCCTAATCATGCAGAGAAGATAGGTCACAGTGTCATTATCGATGGCTACTCAGTCTGCCCCCATTGGCAGCCACTTTCAGAGAGTCTGATTTGGTCATATGCTCCATCAGTCTCAGTACAGAAAGACTGAGTGAGCTCTCATTAGATCAAGCACACTGTCTCAGTGGGTAGACCAGCCCCTCGCATTCGACAGTTTTTTAGATAAATACCTTATACCAAAATTAAATCAAGTGAAAAATTTGAATAGACCTATAAGTCGCGAAGAAATAGAAGCTGTCATCAAAAACCTTCCAACCAGAAAAAGCCCAAAACCAGATGGTTTTAATGCAGAATTCTACCAGAACTTCCAGGAAGAGCAAATACCTATACTCCTTAAGATGTTTCACATAATAGAAACAGAAGAGACATATGAAGCTACAGTTATCCTGATACCAAAACCACACAAAGACACAACCAAGAAGGATAAGTACAGACCAATCTCACTCATGAACATCAATGCAAAAATTGTCAAATAAATACTAGCAAATCGAATCCAAGAACACATCAAAAAATCATCTATTATGATTAAGTAGGCTTCAGGCCAGAGATGCAGGGCTGCTTCTACATAAGAAAATCTATCAATGTAACCCATCATACAAATAAACTGAGAGAAAAAAACATATGATCATTTCATTAGATGCTGAACACGCATTTGACAAAATTCAACACCTCTTTATGATAAAGGTCTTGGAGAGATTAGGTATACAAGGATCATATCTAAATATAATAAAAGCAATATACAACAAGCCAGCAGCTAACATCAAATTAAATGGAGGAGAAACTCAAAGCGATTCCACTAAAATCAGGAACAAGACAAGGCTGTTCACTCTCTCCATATCTCTTTAATATAGTGCTTGAAGTTCTAGCAATAGCAATAAGACAACATAAGGAGATCAAGGGGATTCAAATTGGAAAGGAAGAAGTCAAACTTTTGTTATTTACAGAAGATATGATAGTGTACATAAGTGATCCCAAAAACTCTACCAAAGAACTTCTACAGCTGATAAATAACTTCAGTGACGTGTCAGGATACAAGATCAACCCAAAAAAAAAATCAGTAGCCCTCCTATGCACAAAGGGTAAAGGAACAGAGAGGGAAATCAGAGAAACATCGCCTTTCATGATAAAGTATCTTGGGGTAACACTACAAGGAAGTAAAAGATATATTTGACAAGAACTTTAAGACCTTGAGAAAGAAATTGAAGAGGATACCAGTAAATGGAAGAATCTTCCATGCTCCTGGATTAGTAGGATCAATATAGTAAAAATGGCAATTCTACGAAAGGCAATCTATAGATTCAATGCAATCCCCATCAAAATCCCAACAAAATTTTTCACAGACATTGAGAGAATAATAACTAACTTTATATGAAAAAACAAAAAGCCCAGGAGAGCCAAAACAATCCTATACAATAAAGAAACTTCTGGAGGCATTACCATTCCTGACTTCAAACTTTATCACAGAGCTACAGTAATGAAGACAGTTTGGTATTGGTATGAAAACAGAAACATAGAACAATGGAATTGAATCAAAGATCCTGATATTAATCCAAAAACCTATGAACACCTCGTATTTGACAAAGAATCTAGAATTATGCAATGGAAGAATGAAAGCATCTTTAACAAATGATGCTGGTATTACTGGATGTCAACCTGTAGGAGAATGAAAATCCGTATCTATCACCATGCACAAAACACAAGTCCAAATGGATTAAAGACCTTAATATAAATCTCACCACACTGAACCTGATAGAAGAGAAAGTAGGAACTAGCCTGCAAGACATGGGCACAGGAGACCACTTCCTATGTAAAACCCCAGTGGCACAGACAATATGAGCAACAATGAATAAATGGGACCTCCTGAAACTGAGAAGCTTCTGTAAAGCAAAGGACACAGTCATTAAGACAAAGGTATCCTACTGAATGGTAGAAGATCTTCACTACTCCTACATCAGATAAAGGCCTGATCTTCAAAATACACAGAGAACTCAAGAGTAAGGGGAACACTCCTCCATTGCTGGTGGGAATGCAAACTTGTGCAACCACTTTGGAAATTAGTGTGGCAGTTTGTCAGGAAGCTGGGAATCAACTTACCTCAGGATGTAAGATTTAATTAATTATTGCCCAGGCCAGCTATCTTTAAGATATACACTTTAATAGGAGTAAGAAATACAAGCAGATTTATAATACCAGACCCTGGATCCACGCTTCTCCGAAGATGTGCACCAAACCATGATCCGCAGAGAAAGAAAGAGAGCTCTTCCATGCGGACCCAGTCTTTTATACCTAATCAGGACCTGGTGGTCCAACCCCAAATAATTAGCTAATGGCTAATGGTGGGGGCAATAATTAGCTAATGGCTAATGACAGGGCATGGCTATTAGCCTGATAGGTTAAAACCTTTCCCCATCATCAGGATCCAGCAATACCACTCTTGGGAATACACCCAAGAGATGCCCAATCATACTACAAAAGCATTTGTGCAACTATGTTCATAGCAGCACTATTTGTAATAGCCAGAACCTGGAAACAACCTAGGTGCCCCTCAATGGAAGAATAGATCAAGAAAGTGTGGCATATATACACATTAGAATACTACTCAGTGGTAAAAAACAATGACATTTTGAATTTTGCATGCAAATGGATGGAAATGGAAAACACTATACTTAGTAAGATAACCCAGACCCAAAAAGATGATTATGGCATGTACTCACTCATCAGTGGACTCTAGCCATAAACAAAGGACATTATGCTTATAGCTCACAAGCCTACAGAAGTTAAAAGCAAGGTGAATCCAAAGAAAAACATATATAGATCCTCCTGGTAAATGGAAGCAAACAAGATCGCCGGAAATTGGAAGCAGGGGTGGGGGTAGAGGTGAAGGGGTAGGGGAAGAGGAGAGGGGGAAGGAGAAGGGAGAAGAGTAGAAATGGAGAGAGCTGGGGGGAGTGGGAGGGTGGAGATGGAGGAAGGGTGGATATTGGAGAAGGGAATAAGATATCCATATTAAGGGAGTCATTTTAGGATTGGCATGATACTTGGCTCTAGAGGGGATCCCAGGTGTTTACGGGGATGTCCCCACCTAGGTATTGGGTGGCAGAGGAGAGGATGCCTGAACTAGCCTTGGCCCATAGCAACATTGATGAATATCTTGATCATCACCATAGAAATTTTGTTCGATGGGTGGAGATAGAGACAGAGATCCTCATTCACATCAGAGCAAGGGACTGAGCTCCCAAGGTCCAGTCAAAGAGCAGAAGGTAGGAGAAGATGAACACGGAAGTCAGGACCGCGAGAAGCTGGTCCACCCACTGAGACAGTGTGTCTGATCTAATAGGACCTCACTAAATCTAGCTGAACTGGAACTGAATGAGCATATGAACAAACTGGACTCTCTGAATGTGGCTGCCAAGGGGGGAAGACTGAGATGCCATCGATAATGGCACTGGGACCTATCTCCTCTGCATGCATTGGCGTTTTGGAAATCTAGTTTAGTTTGATGCACACCTTCCTGGGCCGGGATGGAGTGGGGAGGGCCTTGGACTTCCCACAGGGCTGAGCACTCTGCCCTCTCTTAAGTAAGCAGAGGGAGGGAGGAGGGGTAGTGGGAGAGCTGGAGAGGATTGGGAGAAGGGGAGGAAGTGTAAATTTTGAAAATTAAAATGAATAAATTGTTTCACTGTTGTGGAAGGAGCATCAACAACAAAAAGACATTTGATTCTAAATGCTGCTGGATTAATCAACATATATTTTGAAAATGCCTTGACTTCCAAATTTAAGTGAAAAGAAATGTTACCTTGGAAATGAGGTTTTGCTTTTTTCCCACATGAAATGAGAAGCTACGGATTCATCCTGGTTTATGAAAAATGCGGTTTGATCAAGAAAGACTTCGGAAAGTTCTCCAATAGGAAAAGATGGCCCAGGTGATTCAAAGTATCAGAGTACCTCTGCTGAAGTTTCCTCTGAGTTTTGCATCTAGAATAGCTTCATGACTGCTGGGTGAGATGATCCAGCCTCAAAGAATATTCCAATCAGAAACTGACCATAATCCTAAAATTTCTTTAGATCCCCATAAGATTATCAGTGTACCCAATCAGCAGAAGTAGTTGAGAAAAATCTATTCACATTCCAAAAAATTGGATGATTGTTTAGAATGTTGGTTGCAAGTTGTCATTAGTAACAGACAGGAAAACAGATATCCAAAGGGAGTGAGATTCAGAGTTCTTGTTTTGAAAATAAATAAAGGAGAAATGCTTTTGTACCCTGTAAAGATTTGTATTGGTTTAATAAAAAGCTGATTGGCCAGTACCCAGGTAGGAAATATAGTGTGGTGACCACACTAAGAAAATTCTAAGAAGAGGAAATGCTCCGTCTGCAGTGCCCACCGAGATGCAGAGGGAGCAAGATGAAATGCTGCACTGAAAAAAGGTAGCAAGCCATATGACTAAACACAGATAAAAGTTATGGGTTAGTTTAACTTATAAGACGTATTTAACTGAAGGGGTGTGGTCTTGGCCATTTCAGCTTATAGCCACGCCCCGCCATTAGCTAATTATTCTGCCCCCTAATTAGTTGTAATTAATTAATGGGGCTGGACCACCAGGTCCCAAGAGAGGTATAAAATGGTAGGCCCACGTGGAAAGTGCCCTCTCTGCGTGGATCACTGACCTGCCTGCTTCTTCGGAGGAGCTCTCTCTGGTATAGTAATCTGTGTGTATTTTGGCCTTTATTAAACTTGTGTGTCTTAAATAAAACTGTCACATTTAACAATACAACTGAGCTAGTAGCCTAACATTTTATAATTGATATACACCTCTGTGTGTTTCTTTGGAAGTGAATATCTGTGGGACCAGGTGGGATAAATATTCCATCTACAGAGATGCCAGTAGTACCTGGTTTCTCTGACTTTGATCTGTCAGAAATCTGGGCCAGGTTTTTTCATATTATTAACAAATGATTATGAAAACAATAAATGCAAAATTAAAAAAAAATCTTAAATCTTAGGCAAATTAATGACACACTGTCTTTTCCTCCACATCAAATGGTCAATAACAATGACTAAGACAACCAAAGCATAGCAAGTAGGGAAGTTAATAAAAAAAATATTACAGGTAACTTTATGTTTCCCCCAATCATATTGTCTGATTAAAATGTGATAGACAGGCATTAAGAAACAATAATATCCATCATTTCAGATCTCTGGGGGTCACACAAGGCTTTCTGTATGAACCATGTGCCTGTATAGCTCCAAATCACCTGGATCAACCAGTACTCAGATTAGCCAACTTGATGGTTTGGCATTCTATAGATCAAGTATCTAAGCAGATTGGAATTGATGCATTTGAGCTACAATGTGAAGAAACCAACTGAGCTCGGGGGATGTCAGTTGACAGGTTGGAGCTGCCTGGCCTGCTGCTTGAGACAGATGGGTCCCACTGGCCTACAGACTTCTTTCTGAAGGCAATAGACGTGGAGTGATGGCATACAGAAGAAATTTTTTTCAGTAATACAATAAGTATCAGCTGGCGGCCTTCAACAAGTCAGTGCCTGTAAGCACTTTCCGTGTAAACATATGCTGCCTCCACAGAGAGTTCTGCCAAAGAGTTCTTAGTAAGGGAACCATTACTTTGTTCTTCTTGTTGTTTTGTTTTGTTTTTGTTTTTCGAGGCAGGATTTCTCTGTAGATTTGGAGCCTGTCGTGGAACTACCTCTTGTAGATCACATTGGCCTCGAACTCACAAAGATCCGCCTACCTATGCCTGCCAAGGGCTAAGAGCCATTTTTTTTCATTCAAATATTACCACACTTTACAAAGCCCTTTTCAATAAACTGTCTTATTATATTATGTCTTTAAAGGCTTATCAACTTATCATAAATGAGAACACAAAAAAAACTCTGATTCATCTAATATCATTTAGAAAGTTGCTGAAAAAGACTTACTACATAGAAGTTTAAAATCTGAATTATGGTTTCCCCTTTCAGAAATAAGGGACCCTAGACATAGGACTGACATAATAATGAATAAAGGGAATTCAATATTGATACGCAGCACCTAGAGAGGGAAATTTAAAAATACACTCAGAAATTTGTCATGGCTGTTTAAATCAGAGTTATATTAGGTACAACCATTCTCAAAAAACAGAATCTCCTCCACTTCAATAGCTACATTAATTCAGGTCATAAAGAAAACATATAACCTATGGAAACTCATAAAAATATTGAGAAAAAACCCAGTAATTTTATTTTTTAAATTTGAATATCAAACCCAGAATTTTATACACGCTGGGAAGTCACTGTATCAGGGAGCTACATTTATTTATTTCTTATTTATTTATTATGTTGTTATTCAATACATTCCCATCCTAGCCTTCCTGACCTTCCCACCGCTCCTCTCCCATGGCTCCACTGCTCCTCTGTTTCCCTTCAGAAAAGACCAGGCCTCTTAGTGCTCTCTTTCAAACACAGCATAACATAATGTAATAACACTAAGCATATACCTTCACATTAAGGCTGGACGAGGTAACCCAGTAGGAGGCAAAAGGTTTAAAGAGAAGGCAATGTGCTGTTAAGCTTTGTTAAAGGAGCTGGTGGTGGTAGAACATGCCTTTAATCCCAGCACTCAGGAGGCAGAGGCAGGCAGATCTCTGTGAGTTGGAGGCCAGCCTGGTCTACAAGAGCTAGTTCCAGAACAGCTAGAGTTGTTCCAAAGAGAAACCCTGTCTCGCAAAACCAAAACAAGTAAAAAAAGAAAAAAAAATGAAGATTTGCTGAAGGAGACAAAGCTAGAAGAAAGCTCCATTTTCTCCTCCCACTCCCTCTGGGAGCGTCACATCATATACCCTAATCCCATTGATTTCCCAGTCTTATCACATCTGCCCTCCATTCTTGTATCCTTCCCCTGCAAAAGAAAGAAAAAAGCAAAATTAAAAGTGATTCCAAACAAAACAAAACACTCGTCCCTTCTTCCCTGCCTCTCCATCACATGTTCACATGTCATAGTTAGTAGCCCTGGGAGCTGCAGTGTGTCACGCTCTATACCCTTTTGCTCAAACAACTTTACTTGCAAATGTTCACTGGAATGATTTGTTGGTTTGATTCAAGAACTCTGGTTACAGCATCGATACTAGACCCTCATGGAAACTTCTCTCCGCTGTTGCCCCAATCATGGAGATCTTGCCAGGACAGATCTGTTCACATGCTCTATCAGGTAATAAATGGATTAAATGCTGGTGTGGGATAACTCAAAGCCCTGTATATGGGCCTGTAGCTGAGTTGGTCAGTCAGGGCCTCCATTCAGACCACCCTTCTCAGGGGAGGGACAGGACTAGATCTCCCATGTGCAGTGCCAGCTCTCCTCTTACTGCAGTAGGGCCAGGGGACAGTTCTCCTCCATCCATGCCATGTCAATGATGCCAGTTCTCCCTGGGTGGGGGGAGTTCTCTCCATGAGGCAGCAAGCAAGGGTTGGCCAGGACAAGGTGTCCAGCTATCTTATGGTCTTTGATCTTTGGTAGTACCACATTCCACAGACCAAGACATGGCCGTAAGTTGTAGTTTAAGCCTGGCTTTGTTTGGCATTGCAAGACACTGAGATTAGAATGGCCTTGTGGCAATATGGCCTTTGTATCTCAACATGGCCTCAGGTGGCAGCCTATACCAAGGGCTTGTCTATGGCTTTCAGTGATAACATAGACACAGACTCTGGCATGGTAGGGCCATGGAGCTACATTTCTAGTCAACATTTCATTTTTCATTTTGAGGCAATGTCTTAGTAAAATTCTTAGTATGTCTTTCAACTTACTTTATAGACCATAGGGCTTTGAGTTTATGATGCCTTTATATCAGTACTGATTAGCTGGCATTACAGTTCTATCATATATATATTGGTTAAAGGGTGCAGGGGAAAAACAAGACTCTAGAAGCTGGAGATCAAAGAAGCTGGAAACTAGCCACATGCCACTTCCCACTGCCTGACTCATTCTGACCACCTGAGAGTATGTGACTTCTCTCTCTCCTTTTAAGAGATCACAGACAAAAAGTCACAACATCAGTTTTGACTTCAAAACTACTATGTTCAGAAAAACAACTGAAGATATTTAATATATAAAAACATCGTGCATGTGTGTGTGTGTGTGTGTGTGTGTAAATTGAAGACTGGAATAAAGGGAAGAACTGGTAAATTAGGATACAGTTAAAAGACACAAAGAACAATTCCCAAGGTACATATCTCTAATCAATTGTCAACAAAATAAACAAACAAATAAATAGACAAGTCAATCCATAATCAGCTTGGTTTCAAAGGTGATGAATGCACTGATCTGTTTATTATTCTACTTCCCTTGATGGGTGAAAGTGTGTTACATTAGAGGCTTTTCTTAAATTCTTAGCAATTCTCCAACTGCTGACAGTTCATTAATAACATTAAAAATTCACACACTGGAATTATTTAATGCATATAACTCAGCAAATGCCACAAATCAACATTCCTATTTCTAGAGAATCATGGCTAAGTACTGCTGGGGAAAACCTAGGACAAGCATAAGTTGTGCATTCCCTCTCTCATGCATGCTTAATGTCTTGAGATTATAGGGACAGACTTGCTCCTTAGTTTGTCAGGCTTTAAAGATATCTTGTGTGTATGTGACAGTCATTTGGAAAATGATATTCTGTTAGATTTCAATCAGAAAAGAAAAAGAGAATTTGAAGAGGCACAGTAATCTAGATGTTAAAGAATATACTTTTATATGTATGTGGTTATATATGAAAGTTAGCTGTTAAGACTTATATAAGAAGTACACAATAAAAACAACCATGGAGGTTATGTATAGAGTAAGGGACTTGGGGAGGGAATTGGGTTGATCTAGGGAGGAGAAATAGAATAGGCAGTTATGAATCAATTAGGGAGCTGGAAAGGGAAAATTAAATGGAAAGAGGAAGGGAAAAAAGAGCCTAGGAAATTAATATGGAAAGGGATAGCTAAAACTAAGAACTATTTCAGGGACTGAGTAAAATATAATATAGTTGAAGCTTCCTAAAATACAGACATATATGAATGTGATCTAAATGGAATAAGCAAAGGGGAGAGATGGAACCTCAGCTAGACATCCCCTATTGCCAAATGAAGACTTCAGTTTTGGGAATGTGTTCCATCTAATAGAGTTGTTGATCAAATGTGCCCATGAAATCTCCCAAATAACCCAAGGTATTGACTTTTGTTTGCTCTTTACAAGCTAATATTAAGATTCTATTGCTAAAGAAAATGTCCACACAACTCATTGAATGTGGAGAAGTAGTTCACAGCACATAAAGGTGTTCTACATGCTCCCAAAGAAGAAAGGTTAAAAAACAGTCCAGTTCCAAACTCTTTGAACTTCAGTGGGGACCTGCATGCAAGATGCACTAATGCAATAGTGTGAGACTAATGAACCACTACTAATTGGGATTAAGGCTTACTCCATGTATTCCATGAGTAAAACCTTATCACCAACACTGTTTGAGAGGTCATGAACCTGAGACTTGATAGGTTAAGGGCCTAGAGGAAAAGCTACTGTTCAGATAAAGAACATATGAACAAAATGACTCCTAACCATATTCTGCTATAGTTATAGATCAGGGTCATGCTAAGTCATAATCACACAGTAGATAGGAAAAAAAGAAAGTCTCAAAGCTGGACCATGTTCTGAGTGTTAGAGACATGGAGAAACCCATTTCTAAAAGGAATGTCTTCATTATAAGTCACACCCACCACTTTCAAAACTCACTGAATCCTTTGAAAGAGGAGACAGAGAGATTGTAAGAGCCAAAAGATATGGATTACACCATGAAAAGATGTTCTAAACATAGCTAGCTCAATGCACATATGAGCTCACAAAGACTTTGGCAGTATTCACCATATCTGCAGAGGTCTGGACCTGTTGGTGTCCCAGTGCTGAAAGGTAAGGTGATCAAAAGTCCCATATTTTAACACAGAAGCTATTTTAAATAGATATTTTTTTCACAAAATGAAAACTTACTTTCTCAGACAATGTATTGAGTATGCAAACCATTTTAATTTCTCTGATGGCTAAAGATGTTGAACATTTCCTTAAATGTCTTTCAGCCATTTTAGATTCATCTGTTGAGAATCCTCCGTTTAGGTCTCTACCCCATTTTTTAAACTGAATTATTTTTTCTTTGGATGATCAATTTCTTGAGTTGTTTGTATATTTTGGAGATCATCCCTCTGTCTGATGTGGGATTGGTGAAGATTTTTTTTCCCATTCTGTAGGCTGCTGTTGTTTTTGTTGTTGTTGTTGATCATGTCCTTTGCTTTACAGAAGGTTCTCAGTTACAGGAGGTCCCATTTATTAATTGTTTTTCTCACTGTCTGTGCTACTGGGGTTATATTTAGGAAGTGTTCTCCTGTGCCAATGCATTCAAGGGTACTTCCCACTTTCTCTTCTATGAGGTTCGGTGTGGTTGGCTTTATGTTGAGACCTTTGATCCACTTTTGGGTATATACCCAAAGGATGCTCAATCATACCACAAGGTCATGTGCTCAGCTATGTTCTTAGCAGTGTTATTTGTCACAACCAGATCCTGGAAACAGCTTAAATTCCCCTCAATCAAAGAATGGATAAGAAAAATATAGTACATTTACACAATGGAGTACTACACAGCAGAAAAATAATGAAATCTTGTGATTTGCAGGCAAATAGATTGATCTAGAAGGCGTCATATTGAGTAAATTAACTGAGATCCAAAAAGTCAAACATCATATATACCCACTCATTAGTGGCTTTTAGACATAAAGTGAAGAAAACCAGGCTACAATTCACAATCTCAGAAAACCTAGACAATAATGATGGCCCCTAAAAGAGACATACATGGGTCTAATCTACATGGGAATCAGAAGAAGACACAATCTTCTGAGGAAATTGGGAACATGTGGACAATGAAAGAAGGTAGAAGTAGAGGGGAGAGAAAGGGAGTGGAGCAGAGAAAATGCATAGCTCAATAAAATCAATGAAAAAGTTTTAAAAAGCAAGCCTATTGCTAGCAGTAAATGGCAAACATAAAACAAACTCAGTTATATTTTTAGAAGTTTCTTTTGTCTCATAATGTTTTGTCCAAGCATCATTCATCATCACATCATCATCACGTCTCGTGTCATCATTGCCTTCTTCTTCTTCTTCTTCTTCTTCTTCTTCTTCTTCTTCTTCTTCTTCTTCTTCTTCTTCTTCTTCTTCCTTATTTTTCTTTTTCTTCATGTTTTCTTCCTCTGTGGGTCTTTGGCTATATATGGTTTCCATATTTGTGTTTTTATGTAATTTGTGTGCTTCCAACATTTATGCCTGTGAATTTATATTTCTTATACTTTTTTGTTAGCTCTTTGTTTTGTTTTGTCCTATCCAAAATGTTTTTTAACTTATGTTTTTTTAGATGCCTACAAGAAAGGGTGTAGACTTTGGAAGGTGGTAACCTGGGATTGATCTGGGAAAAGTAAGAATACAGTCCAAGAAAGAAAAACTGTTTTCAATTAATAATTGTGTAATTTTTGAAAAAAGCATGCAGTTTGAAAGTAAAATGTTTCTTAGTGTGTGTATGTATATGTATCTAGTTATGACATAAATACCTACTACAGATCTTTGCCATTTGCTCTAGTGAGAGGTGAAATGTTGCATCATCATCTTCCTGAATCTGGCCACTACAATAAGGGTAGAAATGATATTATACCAGTAGCAGAGCTAGTCATTAAGAACATTAATAATTTTCTCCCTACATTTGAGATGCTTCCTGCTAGTACAAAGGTGTACTTCTCCAAGATTCTAAGACATATGAGGATGCTGTGAAGCAGTACTCTGTTTGCTGACTCTGTTGAGCTTCTGGACAAAGGCCAACATCAGTACCCAGCCATGGGTAGAGTATCATAGAGTTTCAGCCCAATAAAGCCCCCAGAAGACTTGAGATGCAGCTTATGCTGTGTGAAGAAAAAGAACTTCCATGATGAACCCCGAGATTCTATAGAATTGTCAAAGAAAATGAATTGATGCTTATTTTCAGAAATAAACATTTGGAATGGTTTCTGTTAAACTGTGCATAAATGAAACAACCAAGACTTGTCCTGTTTCAACTAATGCTGTATAGAATGGATGCAGGAAAGTATCATGCTCTACTTCAAAATTTAGTTTTACACACAAAGACATGGATGTCTTAATTGGGGTGAAGCCCTTTATGTAACATTACAAATAATGTTAATTTGTTAGTCAAGGTCTTCAGAGAAATATAACCCATAGAATGAATATGTACAACCATGGAAGTTATTAGATTGGCTTATTTTGTATTCACTTGGTAGAAAACAATGATTATATGTACACTACGGAGGCTGAGAACCAGGTATTTGCTCAGACAATAATTCTGGATTCTTCAGCAGTTTCCATTGTGGTAATGAGATCTGAATGAATCCTAAAGGGAAACAGGTCATAGATTTAGGTTATACTGAAAGGTCTAAAGAAGTTTGGTTTTGAGTATCAGCAGAGGATGGCAGAAGGAAGAGTAGATACACTTAATAGCAATGGGTAGAAGAGGGCATACAGTACAACAGTTTTGGTTTTTTTCCACTTGGATAAATTTATAACTGGATTGATACTGAAAGATGCGACTAATTCAGGGGAAGAGTATTCTGCCTTATTACTCCTTCTAGGAAATACCCCAATGAACCCACAAAAAATTGTGGCTTTTAGTTAATTCTATCTACAATCAAGTTGACATATCCATCACAGTAAGTTCTATGTTTTACAAATTCAATTTGGTATGCATTTCTTTTCATCTGATTCCTTTGATTACTTCAAATTCATCCTTTATAATTTATGTATTATTTTAGTATATTTTATATTGCTTCAACTTATTCTGTCTCAAGCTTGTCCTGTAAGTTTGTAAGCATAGAAAACATGTGAAGATTAAAACATGTATTCATCACCTCTACCTGTAGCATTTAATATTCCTCTAGACACATCTTGGGTAAGAATAGTACTCAAAAAGATTTCTTCATAGATTATTTTGTCTTAAGCATTTCAAGCAGCATATGACTTAGTAAATAGACTCATTATTTGATATTTAGTAGGCATGTAATTAGATTCTTCCATTTGTAAATACATTGAAGATCATTTAGTGTTCTTTAAAAAGAAGGCTATGTGTTTATGGAAAGAGGGTTTGTTGTGTGCTGCTTTGGAAGAGGATTCAAGTTAATAGTTAGGTTCCCCAAATACAGAGACCTACAGCCAGATACTTTATAGAGAAAGAGAGAAACAAAGACAAGACAGAGTTATAGAGAGACAGACAGATAGAAAGGGGGGAGAGAGCGAGAGAGAGACCTTGGATAATCTAGTTCTAAATTAGATGTTTCTCTACATCTTCTCTCCTCAAAATTCAGGGAGCCCTGTGGAAATAGAAAGAGTGTATAATCCAGCTGGATGGTAATGGCACACACTTCTAATTCCAGGACTTGGGAGGAAGGTAGATCTATGTGACTTCAAAAAAGTCTATCTGGCCTACAGAGCGAGTTTCAGAACAGGTACCAAAGCTACACAGAGAAACCCTGTCTGTTATCTTGTAATGAGAGACAGAAATGGATTGGATCTGGATATGAGGGGAGGAGGACAGTCACTGGGAAGAGTAAAGGGAAGGGAGGAAGGGAGTCAGAATAGTCTATATGAGAATATAAACTATTTTCTTTTATTTTTTTCTTTTTTTGAGACAGGGTTTTTATGTGTAACTATGTAGCCTGCTCTGGCACTTGCTCTATAGACCTGGCTGGCCTAGAACCCACAGAGATCTGCCTGCTTCTGCCTACTGGTCGCTGGGATTAAAGATGAGTGCCACCACAGCACTGCAAAAATTTTTTTAAATAAAAGAGTTTAGTTCCTAGCTTCAATGTTAGATGCAGAGAACCACCTGTAACTGTAGCCAAGGGAAACCTGTAGCCTCTAGGTCAAGAGCATTCACATATACATACTGTCACTCCTCAAAGACACATACACACATAGAGACACACACCACAAGCAAATTATTGAATAAAAACATTTTTAAAAGTAAAATATTGCATGTTATATAAATTTGAATATATATGAAAAGAAAACATATTTTGTATAAAAGATCAAATGCAATATTACCTTTTTTGCAGATAAATAAACATACAACTTAAAGCAGTATATTTTTGTGAAAATTAAAAAAATCTCATTGCATAAATTCTGTACAAAATCACCATATAAGCACTTATAAATTAAGACATCTCACACTTTCTACAAAATGTTTTCTGAGTCATAAGAGAAGGACTAAGGAGTCTATTTCAACTAGAAAAATGAGGATAATTTTTGTTTATCAATAACTCAAAGCTTACATGGAAAATTCATATGTCAGAATTGATATCTGACTGGGCCTCCATGAAGGATTGACCAATAACACGTCCCAAGAAGGAAAAGTGAGGTGGGGAGAATTATAAACTGTACCAGCCCAGGAAAAACTGTTGCTGAATTGTGGCTGACTCCATCACAGTGTAGAATAGTTCACATACATGTTCAAGCAGGCTTTACTAATTGCCTATATTCCTTACATGTTGAATAAAAATCCTCCCTTTCAAATTTCCAGACAATTAAGTTCAAATTTCCTTCAAGAAGTTTTTCACCACTTGCTCCATCCTACTTGAAGTATTCCTTATTTTCAAACATTAATGATGCTGACATAATGTGTGCTTTGCTTATTTTTAATTGGAATGCATTATAACTCATTAAATTTTCACTGTGTCAGGCATCATTGAGGTATATTAACCTACTTAATCTTCCTGTAATTTCTGTAACTCTATTGAATAAAGACACCTTAGCAAAGTAAAGTTATGTAACTTAATCAGTGCTTTCTCTCAGTAAGTTCCCATAAAAATCACCTACTGAGAGTCTACTCACTGCTGCATAACTTTGTTAATAATTACTATAAATTTGAGAATTTATAGTTTGAAAATCTTGAGGTTTAATGCTTTATCCTATGTCAGTAAATGCAAATTCCTATTTCAAAAAGCTATGTGTATTTTACATTAATCAATATATGCAAGAATCCAAATGGAAGTACAAGTACGTATTGTCACCTGGTTTTTGACAAAGATGCCAAACATGATCACTGGTGAAAAGTCAACGTCTTTAAGAAATGATTTTGGGGAAATTGAATCTATATGCAGAAGAATGAAATCTGGCCCTTCCTTCTCACTCTCAATGCACATCAGTTACAAGCAGAACAAAGATCTGAATGATAGATTCAGGAATCTGAAACTTCTAGAAGAACAGGACTTCTAGAACACTTTTGATTATAGGTTTAGATTAATGTGGCTTTCAGACTTCATCAAAGAAGTTCCTTTGTACTTTACACAGTGGTTAACATAGAATCTCACAACTTCTCAAAATACAATTAATAAGTCATTGAACTGTTTGTATGACAAGGCACAAATGGGACCTATATGACACCCTCCCACAAAACAAAGGCTCTGGGACTATGTCAAGAGGAGGAAGAGAGATTGTAAGAGCCAGAGGGTGAAGCCTTCTGGAGCAAATCATTTCTTAGATATGACTGGAGTGTAGCATTCATGAACTGATAGAAGCTTTGGGTGCCTGGCCAAGACCTACCACAGATCAAGCCAATCTTCACTCTATCATGAAGAGGGGAGGGGCTTATGATATTCCACCCATAACTATGGAGCTGCAGACAATTGTCAGTTCCCAGAATAGGCAATTCAGTTTTCCTTAGGTGTGTGGTTCCGGGTAAATTGACTGTGTTCTATTGGATGACCCCACACAGGAGTATATAGGCAAAATGAAATGATGGATTATTAACTTTTAAAAAGGGACATGAAATTGGAAAGATATGTGGAATGGATTTGAATGGAGTTAGGGTGAGGTATGTACGTAGAGTACAGACCTAAACAGAGAATTCTCAACAGAGGAATCTGGAATGACTGGAAGACATCAAGGAAATGTTCAACATCCTTTGTCTTCAGAGAAATGCAAATCAAAACAATTCTGAGATTCCATCTTACACCTGTAAAAATAGCTGAGATCCAGAACACTGATGACAACTTATGATGGAGAGGTTGTGAGGTATAGGGAACACTCCTGCATTTCTTGTGGGAATGCAAGCTGTACCCTTTTGGATGTTAGTGTGGTGATTTCTCAGAAAACTATGAAACAACCTTCCTCAAGACCCAGTAATACCACTTTTGGGTATATATCCAATGGATGCTCAATTGTGCCACAGGACATGTGCTTAATTATGTTCATAGCAGTATTGTTTTTCATAGCTAGATCCTGGACAACCTACATGCCCTTGGACTGAAGAATGGATAAGGAAATTATGGTAAATTTACACAATGGAGTACTATACTGCAGAACAAAGATAATGACATTTTGAATTTTGCAGGGAAATGAATGGAGCTATAAAACATCATTTTGAATGAGGTAACCCAGAGCCAGAAAGACAATTATCACATTTACTCACTCATAAATGGTTTTTAAACATAAAGCAAATAAAACCAGACCACAAATCACAATCCCAGAGAACCTAGACAACAATGAAGACCCTAAGAGAGATATTCATACATCTAATCTACAAGGAAAGTAGAAAAAGACTAGATCTCCTGAGTAAATTGGAAGCATGAGGACCAGGGAAAGGGTTGAAGGGGAGAGGAGAGGCAGTGAGGGGAGCAGAGAAAAATGTAGAGCTCAATAAAAGTCAAAAAAATATATAAAACACATACAAAAACTAGCTGTCATTTTACAATGGAAAATCATACTGTGGTAGACTTTAATTCTTAGCCACACTCATTCTGAGATTGGTTCTTGGTTTAATAAAAATTACATGAGGAATAACTAATAGATGTTAATCAATGGATCTATTTTTCAAGGCTGGCTGTTTCTCACATTGTTTAAATGACTTACACTTGTACATTTTGCTTTTTCCCCTGGCAATTTCTAGGAATACTCATAAAGTAATAACAAAATAAATCAGCAGATACATACAGAAATATGAAGAAAACATTATAGACTATCTATGAGTGAAATATTGTAATCAGTGCAACATTGTATTTTGGATAGTTTTTGGTGATGCCAATGGAGATTTAAAGAGCTGCCAAAGGGAAATATTATCTCATATGTATCTTTGTCAGTAAGCTACCAACTGGTGTACATTATTAGCCCTCAGCTTTCATCTTGTGTTTATATATTCTCTTTAAAATATATGCACGTGTTTCTCCTGTGCCTTATGGTATCTATGCAGAGCTCAAAGTAGGCACTACTCCACCTAAAACATACGCATGACTTTGCTTTTATAGTTAATATTCAGATCTTAGAAGAACTTTTCTATTTTTGGAGAATAATCAGCGGGACTCATTGGCTTCCAGCAAAAAGGTTGTCAACTCTTTCTAATAGTTTACTTTTAAACAGCTGATGAGGATGAAGAGTGAAGGATGGGGCATATCTAGGTCAACCACCTGTATAAGTTTGAAGGAAGCAGAAGAACTGAATAGCATCTTTGTCACCTAACCTTGACACAGGGCATTTTTATTACACTCCTCTTCCTGAGCCAGACCCAGCAGTGAATGGATATTGTTTAGGGTCAGTTTTTCTAGAAAACTAAGTCACCAAACTGACAGATAACTGCTTTGGGAGATAAATTATACTTTTAATTTTGCAAATGCATCTGGAACTATAAAAGCATACACATCTCAAAATAAAATTAAAAGCAATGCCGGAGATTAAGTACCTTCCTAATTTGCATTCTGCTGAGCAGGACCAATGGACACAGAATGAACTGAGTCTCTCATTTTCTGCTATTTAACATTCTGAGTCCTAGTGACTATGCTATTATACTTTATTTCCCAAGTCACAATGGAAACACATTTATTTATCTTTAATTAAAATTTTTAACCTAATCAGTAGAGTAGAAGGATATAGATCAAAAGATTTTATTCTGCAAATGTTCCCCAAGGTTAGAAAGTATTATGTTGAGAATATGTACTACAGAAGGCTTCTCTAAAATCTTGTATTTTCTTTTCTTGATTCATAAACAGCAGGAGATATCACATCAACCATAAAATTTGTTTGTCAACTTTCTGGTTGTTATAAAATAATAAGCTAAAACAACAGTCAGCTATAATAGCAAAACAAATTTATGGTCGAAATGGGAAATAGAGAAGTCTATTTGCTTCCTATTTTAGTTACCTATTTTTTATTGTTTTAATTAAGATTGAGATGAAAAACTAAAATCATAGTCATACTTGGCAACACAATTCATATATTCATGCATGACTTTATCATGTTTTTCTATAGCACATTCCAAACACATATGATCACAAAAATTTAGCAGCCAATTCGTGTGTTTTACGTATTCTCAGATTACACACACACACACACACACAGAAAACCTCAGACATGAAGATCTATTGGGAGCTCATCAAATCCAGCTGGACCAAGACTGAATGAGCATATGACCTAACTGGACTCTATGAATGTGACTGCCAGTGGGGACTGACTGAGAAGCCAACGATAATGGCACTGGGACCTATCTCTTCTGCATGTATTG
>JAQHUG010000059.1:6266812-6278689 GCA_028555095.1 Dicrostonyx torquatus
GATTGGGTTGAAGATTGGATAAATGTACTTAGTTACTTTCTTCTCATGTCTTGGCCAATTTATTGATTGCATAAGAATTAAGCTAGTTGACTGAGATTGAGGAGGGAGGGCCTTAGGCTTCCCATAGGACAGGGTATCCTGCACCATCTTAAGGAAGCAGGGGGAGGGCAGTGGGTTAGGGGGGGAGCGGGAGGTCTGGGAACAAGTGGAGTAAATGTAAATTTTTCTTTTAACAATAAAAAATTAAAAAAAATATAAAGTTGTAAAAGAAAGCTGTGTATCCACAATGGCATTTTAGAAACCAGGAGAAATGTGAAGAGAAGTGTAGTCTGAGATTGCTTGCTTTTTTCCTGGCTGCCCAAACCCAAAATTACTGCAAACTTGTCCTATTAGCATCAGCTTCTTTTTAACTATTACATCTTAAACTAACCCATTTCTATTATTTTGTATTTTACCATGAGACTCGTGGTTTACTAGTTAGATTCTAGAGTATCTGTTTTCTTCTATAGATACATAGGATCTCCTTGACACTGCCTACTTTCTCTATATCTCTGTTCAGATTTTCTAGCTGGATATATTCTGCCCTGCCATAGGCCCAAAGTAACTTCTTTATTAACCAAGAGTAATAAAAAAGTATTCATGGCATACATAGGAACTCCCACATTACCTCCCATTTTTTGTCTAAATAAAAAGGAAGGTTTTGACTTTAACAAAGAAAAATTACATAAGACCAAACAGGTATCAAGCAAGAATTATGGTTACATTATTTGGTCAATTTATAAGGCACATTAAGAAAAATACTCCATCATCAATTCTATTTTTGGGAGTCTAAAGTTTTATATCTAATTTATCTTTTATAAGTATAACTATGATTTTTCAACACTATGAAAGTCTCCAAAAGAATATAATATTAGCTAAGTAAACAGGAAGTGCATTGTAAGCAACTTCCACTCTAGAATTGAGAGAGACATCTCACTATCTGGAAAGTCACTCAAACTTCTTCTATAATGTTGCAGTATTCATCATTAGCCTACAGGCCAATAGTTTTTGGTAGACTTTTCCATTAGAAGGAAACTTGAAAGTCTCTTATGCCTTGTTCTGGCAAAGCTCACCAGTTCCTTTCTCCTGTGTCCTGAAAATTTTCTGGTATTTTTCTCATGAAACAGGAACCACAAGAAACCCTCTTATCATCTTTAGCTGTTTTTTTTTAATCATGCTTTTCCATTTCATACAGCATACCATCAAGCTGTATAGGCAAGAGCAGTTTCTTGCCCAAATGACTATCCTTGCCACATTGAAGGCAAATTCCATAATGAGTTTCATCAATGCCCATCAATCTTTCTGAAATAATTGGTGTTGCCAGGACCAGATATGTCTCACTGTCAAGAAAAGTCTAAATTCTTAAAACATTTGAAACGCCACATTTTGTAAGTTTTTTAGAAGATTTGAAGAATATCTATCCATCTGAAATATAACTCTGTCATCTAGAAAATCTAACATGACTGCAAGCTTGACTATTGTTTGATGTGGGATTCCCCTTTATATGCTGTAAATACCATTGGTTAATAAAGGACTGCTTTGAGCCCATAGCAGAGCAGGGCAGAAAGAGCTAAGCGGGAAAAACTAAAGTGAATGCTGGGAGAAAGGAGCCAGAGTCAAAGAGAAGCCATGTAGCCCTACCAGAGACAAATGGACAAAACTTTATCCAGGAGGCACAGCCATGTGTTGATAAACAGATTAATAGAGATGGGTTAAATTATGATATAAGAGCTAGCCAGAAAATAAGAACCTAAAGCTTATAGGCCAAGCATACATAGTTTCTCTATGTTTATTTTGGGGCTAAGAAGCCAGGAAACAACAAGCAGCTTCCTCTAAAAATTCTTGATAACTATCTATTAACCTAAATTGCTTAATTATACAATACATTTTAAAATATATGTTATATATATATAACAAAATTGACCTTAAATTTGTATCAATAAACCAATAGTCATACCAATGCAATGTATTTACCTCTATAGCATATCTCCCTTTAAATGTAAACAAATATTCATAAAAAATCATTTAGAGAATTTGGACATTGTTCTCCTGACTGCTTCATCCTGATTGGGGGCCTTTTAAACAAGTCTTTCATGGGCTAGTTTTGTGGCAGGTCCATCTCAACTACCAGTCCTGAAGCTTCTCATGGATTTTGGACCATCTGGGCCATTGCTTCAGGGAGTCTTGTTTGAGCAAGCCATATTAGCTGGTAAGGAATCCACAGGTTTTCATCCTCTGTGGAACCAAAAGCTGAATTTCTTTTCCAAAGCAACATACCCTTAGACCCAAATTTTGAAGTAAACATACCTTTAAAATATTTATGTTGATTTATCTTAGCATCCTGTAAAATGAAATGTCTCTCTGTACTTAATTCATTCACAGTCAAAAAATTCAAAGGAAACATAATAGTATACATAATCCAGACTCACTGGGTATAGTCCATCTTTATGCTACTTATTATATTTTGTATTTCTTTAATCTATGACTGTCAGTATTCTGTCTCTGTAAAGACTTTATTTATTTTTTATGTTATCTTTTTGTATTTATTGTTAAAAGAGAAATTTACATTTACTCCTCTTGTCCCAGGCCCTCTCGCTCCCCCACCACCCTTTCTTCCTCCCCCTGCTTCCCTAAGAGGGGGCAGGATACCCTGTCCTGTGGGACGCCCAAGGTCCTCCCCCCTCCATCCCGGCCTAAGAAGGTGTGCATCCATATAGAATAGGTTCCCAAAAGGCCAATACATGCAGAAGAGATAGGCCCCTGTGCCATTATCATTGGTTTCTCAGTCAGCCCCCATTGGCAGCCACATTCAGAGGGTCCAGTTAGGTCATATGCTCATTCAGTCTTGGTCCAGCTGGATTCGATGAGCTCCCAATAGATCAGGCACACTGTCTCAGTTGATAGGCCAGTCCCTCACGGTCCTGACTTCTGTGCTTATCTTCTCCCCACTTCTGCTCTTCAACTGGACCTTGGGAGCTCAGTCCATTGTTCTGATGTGAACGTGGGACTCTGACTCTATCTTCATCCATCAGGCAAAATTTCTATGGTGATGATCAAGATATTCATCAATGTGACTATGGGACAAGGCTGGTTCAGGCACCCTCTCCTCTGCTGCCCAAATACCCAGCAGGGGACATCGCTGTGGACCCCTGGGATCCACTTTAGAGACAAGTCCCTTGCCAATTCTAAAATGACTCCCTTAATGTAGATATCTTATTCCCTTCTCCAATATCCACCCTTCTGCCATCTCCACCCCCCCCGACTCCCCCAAGCTCTCCTCATTTCTTCCCTTCTCCTTCCTCCTCTCCCTTTTGCCCACCCCCACCCCTACCTCTACCCCCATCCCCACTCCCCTTCTTCCAAGTTTTGCCTGGCAATCTTGTTTGCTTCCGATATCCAGGAGGATCTCTCTCTATATATATTTTTTTTTCTTTTGGTTTACCTTGATAATTAGCTTCTCTAGGCTTGTGAGCTATAAGCTTAATGTCCTATGTTAATGGCTAGGGTCCACTAATGAGTGAATACATACCATACTCATCTTTTTGGGTTTGGGATATCTCACTAAGGATAGTGTTTTCTATTTCCAACCATTTGCATGCAAAATTAAAGATGTCATTGTTTTACTGAGTAGTACTCTAATGTGTATGTATTGCATTCTTGATCCATTCTTCCATTGAGGGGCACCTAGGTTGTTTCCAGGTCTAGCTATTACAAATAAGGCTGCTATGAACATAGCTGCACAAATGATTTGTAGTATGGTTGGCATCTCTTGGGTATATTCCCAAGAGTGGTATTGCTGGATCCTGAGCTAGGTTGATTTCCAGTTTCCTGAGAAACCACCACACTGATTTCCAAAGTGGTTGCTGCAGCCTAGAACTCACCACCAGTTTCTATCCCCCATACCAGCCTGCCGAAGGAAGGGGTGCTTGGAAGGAAGCTAAGTTGAATAAGGAAAAGGGCCAGTAGGGGTGCCCTCCCAGGACACCTGGGTGGCCCGGCTGGAACCGACTTACCGGTCCGAATGTATCAGCAAGCACTCAAGACTTTATTTTTTTATTTTTTAATAACAGTTATACTCTTTTTTCTCTCTCTCCCAAGTCTGTGTACATTTATTCAACACTGTGATCCATTCAGAGATTTATTGTATCTGAATCTGTCTTTATTGTGTATCTTTAATCATTTTCTGGACAGGAGTGTCTTTTTCTAATCAGGAATGCCTACGACCAAATCGGTGACCCTGCCTGCTTGCTCTATCCACTTCGACATGAAGGAGGCATGTTTACTGCCAGTTATATGAGCCACGCATCTGCCCCAGATCCAGAGATGCAGTGGGTGCATTTTGCCATCAATCAACCTGTAGCACTCTGCTCATAAACCACATTCAAGTTTTTAGAGCTGGACCCCCTGAAAGAGCCATGCCAGCACAAACCAGGTAGCTTTCCCCTAAAGGTGTTGCAGACTTAACTGCCAATGTTTATTCAGAAAGATCTCTCTTAAAGGATCTGCAGCACCCCTTCTCACTGCTAGCAAATAGAGCTCATCTGGAAAAAAAATGCAGCTACTAAGAAGCTGCACTGAACTCTGTTCTCTTGTGTCTAGAATTCCTTCTCAAGCTCTCTTAGGTTTTATGTGGATGTAGTTATCCCATGTTAGGCACCATTTTGTAATAAGAGATTGCTTGCTTGTTTTCTGGCCACCCATACCTGAAATAATCACACAGAAACTATATTAATTAAAACACTGCTTGACCTATTAGCTCAGGCTTCTTATTAACTAACTCTTGAATCTTAAATTAACCCATTCCTATTATTTTGTATTTTACAATTAGGTTTGTTGTTTTTCTGGTAATATTTCAGGACATCTGTCTCCTTCAGCATCCACATGGCATCTCCTTGACCCTGCATATTCTCTCTCTCTATCTCTGTCCATATTTTCTGCCTGGCTATATTTTGTTCTGCCATAGGCCCAAAGAAGTTCTTTATTAACCAAAGGTAATAAAAGATATTCATAACATACAGAAGGAAATCCCACATTAGAGAAAAAGCTATGTGTGTATAAGTCTCCGATATGTAAACATAGACATCTTGGACATTCTAATCTGTTTGAATACAGTTGAATGAATAATTCCAAGGAAAACCATCTAAGTTATACATGATCTAAGAGAATATAACAAATCAAAGTTGTTATAAATCACTGGATTGAGGACCAGCATGTGACACATTTGGTTACTGGAATTTTTAAACTGTCTCACCATTTTCTATCTTAAAAGAAAGATTTTTCACAAGACAGAGGTCAATATATTTTTAAAACATGACATCATTAAGAGAGAATTCTTAGCAGTTTTGGGTTTCACTGCTAAAATGGGTTTACTTGTTTAATAACTTTGTGGGAAAAATAGTCAACACATTCTTTTAGGATCCTGCAGCTCAACACATCACATTTCCCTTCTTACCCAGCTCATCTTTTCTCAGCTTTTATTTCCCACACCAATTGTTGAAATGCAGAGTTTTGCCTTCCCATTCTCTTGCTTCCTATCTTTTCATGTATTTCTCTGTCACAATCAAATATTTATTGTTTGTTCTTTGTTAGTTGATATTTTTGAATTATAATGAAATGATACGAAAACATACACTTATAAATTGTACATTGCAAATCCACCAATGTGGCAAATATGAGAAATAAATGGGTCTTCCATTGAAAACACCACACCACTTGACAGCCAGCTACAGTTATGTAATTAGCATTTTCTTTCACTACATATGCATATATCTTTATGCATAAATTTAAAGTAAAATATGTAGCACGTGTTAATTAAATGTAATTTGCATGAGTTTCTGAAATTATTTATGATTATAAATATGGATGTCATACATCTCAGGTTCTCTATGCCAGTAGGTGTATGCTTTAGATATTCTGATGTTTTCATGTGTATGTGTGTATATATACTTGTGCTTATAAATAAATATAGATGCAGCTATAAAATATGCATGCAGAGAATATGCATACAATTCGAATGAATTTATGGTGTGAGCATATATGTATATGAACACAAATAATGCATATATGATAAAGGACTTATTTAAAATAATTAGGGAATTAATGAGATGTTCAGTGGGTAAAGGTACTTGCTGCCAAATTTGTCAACGTGAGTGGACCCTAGAAACCCATAAGGTGAAGTGAAATAAACAACTCCCTCAAGTTTACCTTGATCCAGCAAGTAAAACCACAACAGGTTTAAACGTGGTTCAGAAAATATATCGAAGAAGAGACTAGCACCTGAAAGTTCTCCTCTGACTTTCATATACTTACCATGGGACATGCAGTCCCGAATACCAATATATTAGTAAATTAGTTTTTAAAAATAAAAATTTAAATTTTCTCCATATTTTCACCAAGTGAATACTCGTGTTCTTAATTTAAGCATGTTTGCCTGGACTCAGTATTCTATGTATTTATCTGCAAGCTTATTTCTGAACTGTGATATTGCTACAGAAAAACATCAACAATCACTTAAATAAATGTATCATACCCATCAGTATCATTATGAAGCCCTTAAAGAAGAAAATACTGGCAAGGGAGATGTAAATAAGCTAGTATTTAAGCAAACTGAGCGCTGATATTTTAGATTACCTTTATGGAGACAATGAAATCCCCAATCAAGGTGTTGGATAACACCATTTGACCTCTGAAAGGTGCCACATGAGGTCCTCTAATTAAAGACAAGTGTATTTCTTTGAAGCCATTGATGACATGTGTACCCTTTCTGGACTGCTAAATGTGCAAGCCCAGAGTTAGCATCCATCACCAGTATGCAATGAATTCCTTGCTTCCTTTCCACACTGCACCCTTAGGATGCCATAATGGGTAATGTGCTTTATTTTTCTAGGTTTAGCAATCACACAATATAATGATGCTACAAAGTTGCCATTGTCTTACCTCAGAGACTCCTGGCTGCTCAATATGTTCAATGGTTGTGCTTGGGAGGTCCCAGTCTCATCAAGAAATTCCAACCTCAAACAAACCAGCAACACTTTTCTGTAATTTGCTGTTTAATCCTCAATGCAAACTTTTTAAGCATCTGAAACACACTCAGAAATCTCCCAGTTTACTAATCAGCCTGGTTATAAATACCGTGTAATGCAGCATTTAAGAGGGCTGTAACAACAAAGTGTCTCATCATTGCTAGTCATATGTGTGTCTCAGTTCATTTTCTCTTTTCCATAAAGACAGAATGCCATTGTTAGCATCCCTGTTTCAAAGATGATAGAATGAAGATTCACAGTAAATTGAAGTTTTCAAAACCGGAATATCCAAACCAAAACCTGAATCTGCCTTACATACTTTTTTTTCAAATATTTATTTTATGCTTCTCTTGTGGGTTTTTGTGCTTGTCTGTGTCAGTATATGACACATGTGTGTGGGAACCCAAGAAGGCATGAAGTGTCAGATGCCAAGAGTTTTGTGAGTTTACCAACATGAGTTCTGGGCACCAAATCCGGGTCTTCTGCAAGAGCTGCCAGTGATCTTATCCACTACTAAGCAATCACTTCAGTCCTGTCTTACTTACATGCATGTATTCTTTCATCAAGTATTTGTAGTTCATATGCTGGGACACACACTAGTAGCTAGGATTTTAGCATTTTACAAAGTCACCCAAGGAGAGACACTTGAATGTCATATTCTGAATATCATATTCCATTTCATGGAAAGTTTAATGGACAGGAGGGATAGGGGTACTTCAGGAGAGAACATCAGTGAGGGATCAGAGAAAAGAAATAGGATAACTTGCATTTATAAATTTTATAGAAAGGAGTAATAGGGGCCAAATGAAATTCATAATGGACCAGAATTTTTTTTAAATGTCTTAAGTAGCTGAAACTTCTGAAAAGTTAAGGTGTTGACAACAGACTGGGAAAGAGATACTGAAAAAAATCTAAGGTTTCTTTTTTCAATATCAGCTTAGTTGGAAAAGGTCAAAGATTCTGCAAATATACAGATATGACAATAGAGAAGTTGTAGCTTATAGAAATATTCACGTCTATTTGCTGTGATTATGTTCTGTGGGACAATGGTCTTGTATTGGTTTAATAAAATGCTGATTAGCCAGACAGGAAGTATATGTGAGGTAACTAGAAGAGGAGAATTCTGGAAAGGGGAAAGGCTCAGTCTGTAGTCATCATAGAGGAAGCCAGACATAGAGGAAACAAAATGAGAATGCTTCCATGACAAAAGGTACAAAGCCACATAGCTACCACAGACAAGAATTATGGGATAAGATGTAAGAGTTAATACAAAGCCTGAGCTAATAAGCCAACCAGTTTATAATTAATGTAGACTGCTCTGTGTTTCTTTGGGACTGAATGGCTGTGGGAACCAGCAGAACAGAAATCTCTGTTAACAATTATGCAATAATATAGCACATAAAATGAATGCATGATAAAAGAAAGGATATAGACAGAGTGGGAAATGCAAGCCTGTATCAAATAGGAAAGACCAAGGAAGGAAAAAAACTAACTAAATAAATAAATATGTAGCAACAGTCTTTGTCTAAATATTTAAATATTAGGATTAATACATTATTCATTTAATAACCATATGACTCTAAACTTAGTAAAGTCAAACTTTCATTTCACCATTTAAACAATGCATTAAATTTTATTAATGACATGGCCTTACAGTACAAAAATAACTTTAGGTGGTTAAAACTGTTATACTAATGGTTTTCTCTTATGTGTTTATCTCAAGTCATTTCATGACTTTATATGTTATTACATATATTAACAAAGTCATTATTATGGTTTTCTTGTGTTTACCACATCATTGCATATTTATAGAATTATTGCATTTCAAAATTCTCCCAATTTTTCAGAGGAAGAGAAGCTACAAAAAGTTTAAATGAATTATTTAGAAGTTTCCAAGGCCTCTTTCTCCCTAACAGAAATGGAAGGCAGCTGATTTATCAAGGAAAAATATATCGAATGGGAAGAAAGCAAATTGTCCTCCTGGAAACTTACCATTATGCTCTAGTGTTTCTATGACAATTTAAGTCTAATGACATTGGAAGATGATAGAGTTCAGGGGCTTCTGAATGAAGAACTGCCAGCCACAAGAGATAAAGATAGAAACTTTTTAGCGCACACAGAGATCCCACACTGAATATCAAAGAGAAATAAAGAATGGTACAACTGCAGGTATTATGGATGTTTTTCTAAACCACCTATGTAATTGCAGGCAAACAGAGGAAGGTACCAAGTCTTTCTTTAAGGAAAAAGCTGAGATAATAGGCACTTCTTCAAACCCCGAATCTCACATTTAAGTATGCACAACACATTCTAATTACCATCACTGTTGCAGCATTCATCACCAGTCTGCATTGTAATAAGAGGTAATAGGATGCATTGTCCCTCTCTTACATTAAATGTGTCAGGTACCATAAATAGGACAATTGGCATAATTGCTGTAAATCCCAGGGTGTGTGTGTGAGAGAGAGAGAGAGAGTGGGTGGTAGTAGGAAAAATGTTCACCTAACCCTCACTCACAATATTACAAGATGAATTTACATAATTGTCTCTAAAAATGGTATGTCACCATTAAATGTTCTCAACAGTGATGCTCTGCCTCTCTTTCACCCATCCCCCCTTTCAAAGGAGGAAGTATTGCTACCATTTTCATTGCATTCCTTTTAGCCCTTTTATTTTAATTCTGGGAACTAATTAAACTCACAAAATAGGGTTGGCATTATTGGAAGCAGAGTGATTAAAATTGTTAAAATAAACCTTCTTTAATTACCTCGAGGTAAGAAAGGAGGTCAGGAAACAACATATTTTCCTGACAAATATATGAAAAAGTGAAATTAAAATACCATCTATAATATTAATATTTCAGAACATGCCTTGACATGTAGGAAGAAAGAGGCCAAAATAACCTATGTGACAGATATTTCAAACATTGATCACTAGAAAAGACATGATGAATTTGTAACACTATCTTAAAAGACCCTAAAGCAAACAGTGGGAGATATATGAAGTAAGATAAGCCCTTTTTCCTGTCCAAAGAAATGATATAGAAATGGAACAAATTTATGATATTTTTTCTAGAAAGTGGAAGGTATGGATACACTGGAGAACTGACCACCGTGGTATGATATTGAAGTTAATCTCTCACCAAATATTATTTACCTGTTCAGATTATTCTCAACTGCAAAACATGTCACACATTCATAGACAGTCTAATCTCATGCTGCAAAAATTAATTCTTTATTCTTTTAAATATATTGATGTTCAAGCTATGTTTCTTGAAAATTAGATTAGTGCTCTATTAAAGTAAGGCCTGTCATAAATTATTTTTAAAATTCCCTAAAAGGGGTCGACGTCACAAGTGTTCCATTTTCAGCACAACTTCTTTTAAATTCTTGTGCTCATTTTGATTCACTTTCAACAAATATTTGCAACAAATTTCTAAAAGTTTAAATGTTCTCTCCAGTCCATTGCTAAATCATTGCTTTATGATCTTCTTGGTGCTGATAGGAGAGAGTCAAATGTTGATAGTAGATTTTAAAGGCTCATTTTAATCTTGCTATTGTCTAAGGTATACACTTCATTGCTAATCTCCCTTCATATCATACCTCTCACATAGATGTATTTGCCTCTAATTTCTCAATTCTAAGGGTTTTTCCAACCCTTCATCTCCTGTTCCCCAATAAGAATATTCTCTGGCATGAGTTCACAAAGAGGATTCAATTTACTTATGAAAATAATAACATATTTTATCAATTACATGACTAATTGTCACGAAATACCTGACAACAACTTAGGAAATTTTTATTTGGCTCCACACTTGAGCATACAGTCAATCGTGATGAGGATGGCATGGCACTCGATGTCATAGGCAGGTAGTCATACTACATCCACAGTATAGAAGCAGAGAAAGAAATTAATATTCATGCACAGTTCACTTACACCTTTCTATGCAGTCTTAGGGTCACAGCTTATAGACTGGTACCACCTACATTTAAAGTGGGTCTTACTACCTCAATTAACTTAATCTATTAATCGTTCACAAGCATACTGTGCAGCTGGTCTCTAAGCTGATTTTTTGTTCTATCAAGATGACACTCAACAATAACCACTAGATGCATGTATACTGGATTTTGCGTACCTCTTAGGTTTCTAAACTAGTTTGGGGTGGCTACACCTCATCATCAAGGAACCAATTTTTCATATAATTATCAAGGAAACATTTGAGTCTAGTTCACTCTTTTACTATGTACCTATATAATATCCTTTAGTTATCTTTATTTTCACACTGTCAAAAATACATTTTGCATTTTTTCCATGTCTGAATTCTATGGGATTAGAAAATGTTTCTCACATATGATCACTGTTGGAATTACCTTCCTTTTTACTTAGGATTTAAGCAAGATGAATTGTTCAATAAACACCTATATTATGAATGAACAGCAACTATTTACATAATTAAAATTGTTTGTTGAATTTGTTTCTTTCCAAATATGCTTTTTCTGGTGGCAGGATCAGTGCAAATCCAGCATTTTCTTTAGAAGTTATCTTACAGAGTTTGGGTTTTTATTCTTTATTTACTAAATTAATATCTTTGCGATGAGCTTGATTTTAGCAATTTTAATCCAAAATGTCTGATTATTAAATTGTAATTCAATAAATCTTTTTTTTTCAATTCCCTTTAATTTTTTTTTCTTTTAATTTATTCATTTATTTTTGTTAAAAGCAAAGTTTACATTTACTCCCCTTGTTCCCGGCCCTCCCGCTCCCCCACTACCCCCCTGCCCTCCCCCTGCTTCCTTAAGATGGTGCAGGTTACCCT
>JAQHUG010000059.1:6311126-6336385 GCA_028555095.1 Dicrostonyx torquatus
CAATGATAATGGCACTGGGACCTATCACTGCCCCATCTTAAGGAAGCAGGGGGAGGGCGGTGGGGTAGTGGGGGAGCGGGAGGGCCAGGAACAAGGGGAGTAAATGTAAATTTTTCTTTTAACAATAAAAAAAAAGAAACAGAAACAGGAAAAAGTCATTATCCTGTTCATTTAAAGATGCCAGAGTAAGTTTTGTAACCTAACCACATAAATGCCAATGTATTATGAATTATAATTGATCTTAATAATGAAAACCCAGAGTCAGATGTAGGGATTATTGCTGAAAGAGCAGAGAAGCAGAGCAGCCAGCCAATAGTCCTTTCCTCTACTGAATCCTTAGACCAAAGTGGCCATGCAGTCCCTACAAATCCTCTGACTGTATGCTCTAAGATCCTATCTTCTACTGCCTTAATATTTCTTTTACTGTCCAGCTATATCCCTTCCTGTCTCCACCTCCCTAGTGCTAAAATTAATGCTGTGTGACTCCCAAGTATGGGGATTAAAGGTGTGAACCACCACCACATGGTTTTGTTTCTCTTTGTGACTGGATCAATCTAGTGTAGCCCAGTGTGGGTGGCCTTGAACTCACAAAATCCATCTGCCTCTGTCTTCAGGTGCTGGGATTAAAGGTGTGTTTCACCACTGCCTGGCCTCTGTACTCTGATCTTCAGTCAAGCTTTAGTTGTTAGATCACAAACAAAATATCACAACATCCTAGGTAGGAAATAGAATTACAAACTAAAATCCAGTAAGAAAGTACACAATAAATTTTTTGCTAACCAAATTCCAGAATTCATGAAAAAGAAACATGTCCTATGATGAAGTAGTCTTCATCTCAAATACAAAGTGATGGTTCAATATAGGAAAATTAATAAATGTAATCCATCAAATGAGCAAAATTGAAAAAAAAATCTCATCAGAAGAAAAAATGGTTTTTGACAAATCCAATACCCTTTCATGATAAAAGTCCTGAAGATACTCTGGGTAAAAGCAGCATTCCTAAATATAATATAGGCAATTTCCAGCAAGTTTGTAACCAATACCAGCAGAAGTGGGTGAGACTCTCAAAGCAGTTACACTAAAATCAGGAAAAAAACAGGGTTGTTTACTCCATATATATTCAATATAATACTTGAAGTCTTAGCTAGAACAACAAGAAAACTGAGATCAAGGTGTTAAAAGTTGGAAAGGAAAAAGTGAACATATTATTATTTGAAGATGATGTGATACTATACAACATTTGTGACATGAAAATTCCTCTTAGAAACTTCTACAGCTAATGAATTACTTCAACAAACTAGATGGATAAAAAATAAATTGAAAGATATCAGATGCCCTCCTAAATAAAATTGATAAATCAGCTGAGAAAGAAATAGGGAACCACATCCTTCAAAATAGCCACAAATAATGAAATTAAAAAAAGAACCCATATGACAATAACTTCCAGCCTTTGAAAAAAGAAATTGAAGAAGATATCAGGAGATGGAAAGATCACCCATGGTCATAGATTGATAGGATTAAAAGTAAAAATGACCATCATACTTCAGATTCAACACATTTTGCATCAGAAACTGGACACAATTCTTTATAGACCTTACAGGAAAAATACACAATTTCATATAGAAAACCAAATAGCTCAGAATATATAAAACACACCTGTACAGTAAAAGGACATCTGGAGGTATCACCATCCCTCATTTCCAAGTGTATTACAGAGCTGTATTAATAAAAATTACATGGTATTGGCCTAAAGTCGACAGGTGGATCAATGGAAACAAATCAAATATCCAGATGTAAATACAAATACATACTGATTTTTGATAAGGAATTAAGAAGCATACAATGGAAAAATATTTTCAACTAATTATCACTTTCTAACTGGATGACAGCATGTAGAAAAATTGTAAATAGATACATATCTATATCCCTGTTTGAAACTCAAGTCCACAGGAATCAAAGCAATCAACATATAACCAGATACATAGAACCTGATAGAACAGAAAGTGGGGGATAGCATTGAATTGATTGACAAAGGAAAAAGCTTCCTGAACAGAGCAATAGTCTCAGAGTCACTAAGACAAAAGAGATTGGCAAAACAGTATTGTAATTAATATAGTTTCTCTGTGATTATTCAGGTCTGAGCAGCCAGGAAACAAGCAAGCAGTCTCTGACTACATTTATTGGCACTGCATATCTAACTATCTGGTGCGTCCAAGGGCATTGCATACCTCTGGTACACAAGCATACCTGCAGGCAAAACATACACACATAAAATAAAAATAAATAAATAAATATTTCCAAAAAATCTTAGTAGATTTGAGTACTGTATAAGTTAAATATCTAAGTAACTCTGCACATTTCTGCTCTATTTTCAGTGAACTAGTACTAATTTGAGCAATTAGTGTTTTTTGTCATAAAATAATTAATTTGACATAAAGAAACTGCTAAAATTTCTACATCTAGAAAAATGTAAGTGCAAAATTCTTAATTATTTTCATGGGATTATTGCACAACCTCATGTTTCTATACTATAAATTTGTGTCAGGATTAAATTGAATAATATCTACTGTTTTAGAACATTATGTGTTCTCCAACATGTATTTTCTGATGTATGACTCTAATAGTGTAAAACCTCTTCAGTTTATAGTACTGTTTCCAGGAAGACATAAGTCTCTATAATCATTGTGTACACCTAAGTTCACCTACAGCAGTGCTGACCTCAAATAATTTGCCCAAACTCTCTGTTTTGACAGAATAATAATCAATACTTCACAGTCTCATACCTTCTTCTCTGTTTATTTCAGGGCTTAGTTCATGGAAGGGGAAAGGCTTTGAAGTGATAACATCATAAATAGACCTTTGTTTCCTTCTCCATTAACAATGTAAGACAGCACTCAGAACAGTCAGGTCATCATTACCTTCAACAAAGGGTCATTTCAGACGAAGAAAAGACCATTATGCTTTGACAGACCCTCCCATTACGGTTTCAAATATGTTTAATTTTTCTGAAAATAAGGTTTTAATCTTTTTTGACGAATGGCTCTTATTTCATTATTTCATATGGCATGAAAAACAAGGTGGTACACTTTTGGTCATTTTGGAGGTTAAGGATGGTGTATCTAACTGAGACATATAAATAATAGACAACTTTATGAGGCCTTTGAAAATTTTCACTTGATTAAAGACAGCGATCTGCTGACCAATTTGCCTGAATGGCAAATACTGCGTTAAGAATGGAGATAAATTGCTACAGAGGACACTGAAGATATAACTCAGCTGTCATACACTCATGGCATAGTAGGAAGGAGCTACTTGTTCATCCCGACCACTCAGAAACACAATAACCACACAGAAACTGTATTAATTAAATCACTTCTTGGCCCATTAGTTTTAACTTCTTATTGGCTAACTCTTACATGTCAATTTATCCCATCTCCATTAAACTGTGCATCACCACGAGGTCGTGGCCTACCAGCAAAGTTTCAGCTTGTCTTTCTCCAGACGCACCATGGTGTCCTGACTCTGCCCTTCTTTCTCCCAGCATTCAGTCCAGTCCTCTCTGCCTACCTAAGTTCTGCCCTATCAACAGGCCAAGGCAGTTTCTCATTTTTTTAATGGTAATCACAGTGCACAGAGGAGAGGGGACTCCCAGACATCACTCATAGAGCCTTGTAAATGTTGATAGGACTCTATCTAGCTAACTTCAAGGGGATTCTCAGAAAGAGACATTGAAAAAGTCCACTCAGCCTTCCTTGTCCTAAGGATGTCCCTTTTTATACCTCTCTCCACCATGGTATAGCCCTCTGTCTTTAGCATTAGTTGCAGAAGAGGGCAAAGATAGTGCTGACACAGTATCATTTCTTCCTTCCTGAGACATCACATGTCACCCATTAAAGCCTCCATGTAGGGGTGCACATTCTACTGTCAATATGATAATAAAAATCAAGCAACTTCTGAGTAAAAGTTTCCTCCTGTGAACACAAAAGTTACTCCCTATACTAATACCTTCTGCCATCTCTACCAGAGTGTAGAATTTCTATTTATTTTATCTTCATAATTTCCCATTATTTTATATATATTTAAATGTTCCATTTTATCTACATACACTTTGAAATGAAAACCATTATTCTGGATGTGGGTATTCTGTTAGATAGTAACAACAGTTATAAGTTATAAGGAATTAAAGTCAGGAAATAGAGTTAATAATCATAGAGTCTACCTGGAGAGTTGACTGATAGTCACATCATGGAAGCAGGGGCATTGTTAGGAATAAGTTACATTTCAGAATAAAATACATTGTGTATCCTCAGGAATGAAGAATGTTTTACTGTAGCAGTCAGCTGTGGCTATGAACACTATGGAAATACTCAGTTTGCTTGGAGGGGTATCACAGGCTCACGGCAAACTCCTTATCAGGCACTAAAGACAGAAGTTTCAAGAGCATGTTGAGAGGAGAGTCGGTGGTTATTTTCCAACATTATTTTCATATTGTCTGCTGTCAAGTCCTGGACACTCTGACTCAGTGGTACCACTTCTCTTCATTTGCTTGGTCATACTTTACAGCAGGATGCTCAACCAGCAGTAGTTAATTATAATCCCTACATATCCCTTGTAAAGTTTAGATCCCTTTAAATGTCTTGCCAGTACTTATCCTGAGTAGGTGCATGAGAACAGAAACAGGCTTATACATTAATATACACACAGAAATTAATATTCACAGACAAATACAGACACCCTAATAGAGACTCACACACAGAGAGAATCACATACACAGAGACTCACACACACCGACCCCCCCCAATCTCCCTCATATACACAAACACACACACTCACACATAATAACACATATATGAATATACACACAAACACACACATACATAAGTTCATAGAAGTATATACACAAATATTCAGATACAAAAACATTAACATTTTTGTATGACATATCATGTGCTCATGCAAGATGTCATGAACTTTTATTTTTTTTTGGTGAAAGCTTTTTTTATTGGCTAGAGAAATCGAGAACTGAATTTTCAAATTCTGCTGCCAACATTCCCTCCCCAACTCATCTCAACAAATAAACATATGCTTCCTTTTATCATCATGTACAGCTTATTATATACATATATTGTGTATAAAATGACCATATCCATATTCACAACTATGTCACTATGTGCTTAGCCTACTGTGATTCTTTAATATGATAATAGAAGAGACAATTTAACATAACCTCCACTCATCATAGCTATGAACAATAGGCATTCTGTAATTGAAGTGTGAGCAAGCCCAATATCTGCCGAGAGTCAGACTTCTGCTTCTGGCCTGAAGCCAAACTCAGCTTAATATTGCTGCCATGAGCATTACATTCCAGCATGAAGTGTGGAGGAGACACACCCAAGCCATAGTTAAATAATTATATGGGCTCTTTATTTTCCCACTTTCGTTGAATTAACAATCACCTTGGTTCTTTAACTTACTTTTCAACACTTTTTTATTTTCAATAAAATCAACCCAGAACTTCTGTGCTCATGAACAACACAGTATGCCCACTCATTCTGGGAAGTACCCACTTCTGGTTGCTTTTATTCAGCTGTATCCTTTTCCTACATTTGAGGAGAGGCTCACAGCCAGTTTCTTGAAGTCCCTTTCATTATAACTTGAAGTTTCTAATTCTTTTTATTTGATTTTATCTGCTGTTGTACACTTTGGACCTTCTGGGTTTTTTTTTTCTGTTTAGTTAATACCTTAGAGTACTTGCAGCACATCTTCTATTGCATTTTTCAAGCCTATTTATCCAGCAACAGTGATACAATTTAGAATTATAACATAGAGAGAAAGCAAAAATCAGACTTCTTGGTGTTTTCTGGTTCACAACATGTTACTATTTGAGATTTCAAGACAATGCTAATCAGTATTTTTAATATTTCTCCTAAATACCAAACTTATAACACTTTCAATATACTTCTAATAATCTTTTTTTACTATTATTTAGAGAGCTAAAAGTTTTGATTAAAGAATAAAATATTCTAAAATTAATAGCACTTGCAAAGAATTCCAGCCTATTAGAATATTCCAACAATGAAAAATGCAATGGAAAAAACAGATCTCCCAGTAAGATAGCAGCCTTTAGTGGAGTCACATGTGGACACTGGCCACTGAAAACCTAATTTTACCTTTCAAATGTCTAATGCCCTGTGAATTCATTGATAAGCATTTTGTTTATTTTATTGCTCTTTTTGTTCTTCATCCTTAATATTATTCTACAGTCCCACACCAGTTTATATACCTCTGTGCTTTCTTTCATGATTCCAGTGAACACATTTGAGGACAAGTGTGTTCAAAAGTATTTATTCTACTGTGATGCACAATTATAGATGATCTACATTTAAATTTTCTTCGGCAGGATTTGCAGTGAAATTCTTCCATGGTATTCTCATTCTTAAATTTCTGCTGTCATTCAGACATGAAGCATTATGCCCTTGTACTAGTAGCTGGCTGGCAGTCTAATGCTGTGGTTCCTTCTGCATGGCTGTGTCTTTGTTGTGGAGGCTTATCCATGGTAACTTTAATGAGCACATTTTCCCATTCTTCTGAGAAAACACCTATTGAAATGGTTGAATATAGGATCAAATGTTACTATTTGTATTGGGATATATATATATATATATATATATATATATACATATATACACACAAATATATACAATAATTTATATGTATATACTTATTTGAGTATATAAATATATGTTTTACACAAATATAATTTCCTTGACTGATACTTTCTAACCCCTGTATATTTGGAAAAATTTGTTCCAGTGCTCTGCAAAGATTCCAGGTCTGAGAATGTTTGAGTTACATATACTCTAGTGCAGACTATAAATAACCATTGCATAACATTCTATATTGAAACAATCTTTAGTGTATATAGAATACATAACACAATGTGAACAGCATTTACAGTTATTAACCAGCTCCATTCAGGGAAATATTGAAAGGAAAAACATCTGTACATGTTCAGGACATACACAATTGCAGATATTTCTGAATGCCGTCAAGTCAAACAACAGATGTAGAATTCTGCCATGAAGCCCAGCTCTCTCCATGTGTTAAGCTTTCCAGATTTGTCTTCTAATACTCTTTCATTCATGTTTTGTGTGACTTTATCTTTTATTACAATATTCTGAGTAATTTTCTACAATAATTCTTTTGTCCAATGGAGAGTAGTAGAAAGTCAGACACACTCCATTGTGACTCCGGGCCCCAAAAAAGAGAGTCTCAGTTGACTTAGCACTTGCTGTCTACATTAATCAGGAGGCTCTCAAAATTACAGCTCCAAAGATTGCTGACAAACATTCCCTCTTTTTTGACAAATGAGGCTAGAGGGCAGCTTTGGTGAAATTATAATTTGAAAAGGTAAATCCATCAGCAACCAGAGTTATGCAGTGGATTAGGAGCTATATGTTCTTACATGTACAGCCAGGAAGGGGTAATTTTAAGAAGTTCTTAGTTATGTTGATTTTTTTCTTTTTTCTGGTAATGAGGTGCTTTACCTGATTTTATATGAAGGTCATATTCTTTGTAAGTGCCCATAATGACCTGTGTCTTTAGCTTCATTAGCACTTCAGCCATCTCTACAGTTAAGGAGAGAAAGATAAAACTTAAGTTGTCAGAATATTTTATTTTTAAAATTCTGTTTTTTCTTAATACATACCCATTGATTAAAGAAAATTAGCACTTTCATACGGTAATTTTGTTTCCACTTCTTTTTTTGTATGCTATTATTAGTAAAATTCATAACATTCCTAACACGATTTCACTGCTGTTGCATTGGAAATTCATGCTGTTCACACCTTTTTCTGTTTTCACGGCTTAAGCTCTTTCAATAAATCTGACATCATTACAACTTTATTTTTTGCACTAAATCTATCAGACAATTTAATCTTCAAAAATCTTAATATTATACTAATTTAACTCCATTGAGTCAAAACATTGTCATTTCAATATATAATCAACACAAATATTTTATGCACCCGTTACTGACTCATTATGCTTGTTGCACACTCAACACTTACAGTACTTCTGAACCCTAACAACCACATTCAGTGGTTGGAATCTGTGTGAGGTTATTGACTGTGGAACCAGAGTTCTAAATTTTATCCTTAACTTTTCTTTATGTGTATACCATCGTAAATTAAATTCAAATATATCATATTCCTCTAACTGTGGACCCAATCTTAAAATGGGTTCTTAACTGTCAATTTCTGTGTGAGCTTTATTTTTTAAAAAAAAAAATAAGAATTAACATGCAATTTTTGAAGTAATGAAATTGGCTTTTCAAAAACAATGAGCTTGGGAATCTTCTTTCCCTGGGAGTTTTAATGTTTCATAGTATTGTTATCTGTTTTATTGGTGTTGTTATTTCTTGGTTTGATTGATTCTCTAATTTTTTAAACATACTGAGCTCATGACTTCCTGCTTGCCACTTGTTTTTCATCAGAAGTCGGGTGTCACGATAATGCCTGCAAATCCAACAGCTCTGATTCTGAACATTAGAAGCTATCCCTTGACTGACATTTCCATCTGTTACTTTTCTCTCTTTTGTCCTTTACTTTTTTTTATCTTGGTATATTTATATATTTTTGGTTTCTAAATTTAAGATTTTTTTCTTTGTTTTTTGTTTGTCTCTCCACTCATTTTCTTTCTTTCTTTCTGTTTTCTCATCTCCTCTTCCCTCTTGTCTTTCTTTTTCTTTTCCCATTTCTTTCCTCTCGTTTTCTTTTAGTACTGTTGAATGTGATTAATTAATCCTCTGCATTCTTTATTTCCTCTACCTCCCTATAATTACTTCTGACCAAACAAGGATATTGACTATGTCCAATTTTTAATAAAATAATTAATTGATTTTTTAACTTTTAACTGAAATATAATTACTTTAGTTACACTTTCCTTTTCTACTGCAGGTCCCTCCTTCTAACACTTTCTAGGCTCCCTATTCCAAATTGGTAACTTTTTTTTCTTTGAATACATATATGTTAGTATACACAATATATAAATAAAACTTGTTAAGTAATTTTTCTTGTTTGTGTATACATGCTTCTCTGGCTGGCATCTTTATATTTTATAATCAGTAGGTGATTGTTCCTAGGAGGTAATTCATCATCTCTGGAAATCACTAACTCTCCCCTTTTCAGCAGTTATTAGTTGTTTGTACTCTTTTCTATGGGTGAGACCCCATGAGGTTTATCACCTTTCATATTAACATGTCTATTAATATTGTCATTCCATTGGTCTTGTTTATGCAGTCATTTGAAAGAAAGGCAGCCACACAATAAACTTCTCATATGTATTCTAGCTCTTATTATCTTTCCATAAGCACTCCCTGTTTTATAATATTCCCTTGTTATAGGTGAAGTAACTGTGGTACAGATGTATCCGGTGGGACTGGACGACTCACAATTCACTCACCTTTGCATTGTGTCTAATCATGGTTTTCTGAGGTTTCTTTTGTTAGGTCTCAAATCCAGATCAAATGACGAACTGAGATGCCTATTTAACATTTCAAAGTGAACCTCCCACCATGTTTTTCCAGCATTCCCAGTGGTCCCTACCTGTTAAACAATATGGCTAACATATCCCACCCCCTATTTTAAATTTTTCCAGTACGTAGGCTGGACTGGGCTACCTTTCCCTAAATAATCCAACCATCTTGTTTACCCAGCCCCTTTGTTTTCCCTGTACCCTCGTGGTCTTTTGGTCTGGCTCTTCCCTTTCTCCTTCCCACTCTCCTCACACAGCCCAGCTCAGGACCATGATCACTCTGGACTCTCCCAGATGTCTCTGTTGCTGGCTATGCTATCCCTTTTATCTACAGTAAACTTCTTTCCTTTTCTCTACTTAGGAGCAGTTATTTCCTTCCTTTGTATTTTTTTTTCATTCATCTGTGCCTTAGAAAGAAACTTCTTTGATTAGGGTGACAGCTATACTTATCTGGGAGTATAAGCAAAATATTTAGAATATTACTAAAAATTCTGCTGCTTCCACTGAAGGACTGAATGAGTTTCTTTGAAGCTAAATGATTTCACTATGTCAAGAAGGTGGCTACATTTCTAGTAAGTACCAGGAATGACTTTCTTTCTGTTGAGTGGGCCTTAAATATAGCTGTGGAACATTTGGTAACCATCACCATGCAAGTACTGTCATTCCACTTTTATGGATATTTTCATGCTGGTCTGTGTTGTGGTTCACAAGTGTCACATCCGAGTAATGGCATTAATCATTTCCCTCATTTGCAGCTCCCATAATGTTTTCTGAAACTATAGGAACTAGAACACATAAAGGGAGAATTCAGGTTAGATGAAAGTTGAAAGGCTAGATACCTGTGTCTTAAAAATATGTTGCCTTCGGCAATAGGGGCTTACCTTCAACCTCTGAGAGGCACCCAGGAGTCACATGCACAATCTATTTTTTGAGTCATTTTGAATACCTTGACTAACATTTTGAAGAGGTTACTCAAGACTGATGACACTCCCAACTTGAAAACCCACAGCTCTGCCCTCTGCTTATCATCGTCTTATATTAATATCCATGTGATATACTCTATTATTTCTTTCAACATTTCATTTAAACTTCACCTTACTGAGTCCTAGTTACATCAACACTTTTGAAATGAAATCGTCATCTGCTGAGCAACCACTGTTCCCTGCAAAAGCATTTTACATTTTTCCTATGCTATGTAGTTTTCCTATGCCTTACATTTGCTTACTTTGACAATCAGAATTAAGTTCTATCAATAACTTACTTGTTACCATGGTAGTTGGTTTCTTCAAAGTATATTTAGTTAAAGTTTTCTGGTATAAATTTAAAGAAGAATAATTATTCTAATTTATTGTGTGGCTACTGTGATAAATAAACTGTGATGTTCTCTTTATGTCTTATACTATATACACTATAAACTCTTTCAGGAAAATTATCCCCATCTAAAACATAAGGTGGCAAGTAAGAAAAGGCTGAATGCCTTGAGCAAAGGCACCAGTTAACAACTGAAGCAAACTAGACAAAATGCACAGTTGTTGTACCTCCTCCTTCTGTGAAATTCCCCTAGAAAAGCTTACCCAAGTCTCTTTAATTTTCCATTAAACTCCTTTTAATATCTCTTATATTGACTCCCATTTCCCAAATGAAAAATTAAATAAATCAAGCATTAGCAGTCTAGGTGAGAAGATGAGTGATTTTTGCAGGCGGACTTGACATCAGGGTCCTCTGGCTACAAGGCTCATTTTGCTTTTCTTCTAAAACATCTCCAAAGTTTTCTGGGTTAAAAAAAAGTAGTAATGCAAATGCTTTGTTTGGCTTTTGCTGAACAAGGTATCACTTTTTTGGTACCCCTAAACATATTTGATTTGGTTTGGTTTGGATATAATTTTCCAAATTAATGCAGTGATGAATCATCACCATTTTAACGAGATGGACACTTTCATTTTTGGAAATGCTGCCTATTCTATTCGAGTTTACAGAGCAATCAGCACTACATCCCATAAGGCTCTGAGGTTTCCTACCATCATCAATCATCCTTCCTTTATGCACTATACTACAGCCTTTACTTGGGGGGCCTCAGCTTCTCGATAAAAGGTCATTTAATGAGCCCTTAGTGTTATGAGCACCATCCAAGCCTCCTCTTCAATCAGCTTCTCAGGGAGAGATCCAGGTGGGGGCAACAAGGTAGGTCACTTCAACTCTGTTTCCATGGTGACCCATATGTGAACGCGATCTTAGCCTGGAACTTTGGACCTAATGACCCCTAATCACATCCTCTGTACTCTTAAGGACTCAGTGGCTTGATGGCAATTTCTTGTGATTTGCTTTAATGGAATGGCTTTCAGAAAGGTAGACTTCCTGCCCTAAGCAGGCAGGGCCAACCAGCAATGACTTTACTATAAAAACTTAGAACAGTCAGGGTCTTTGTAGGAATACTGTGACCAAAAGTGAAAAAATGTTGCTAGGATCAAAGGTGGCAAATAGACCACTCCTGTTGGAGTATTTCTGCTCCTAATTAACCCTGATTTGACCTAATTTTGACCTACGTCATTTCTGAATTCCACATCAAGATAATGTGGAAAAGAAAACTGTCTAAAAAAAATGCTGAAGGGATAAAGTCTGCTGGGATAAGAAAGAAGAGCAATATTATAAGGTTAAAGATTAAATATGCCACATGTTGACCTGATCAAAAATAAGGTAGAGTATTATGTAAAAGTACACTCACTAGGAAGTAAGTATTGGTAGGTACTTTTCTTTCAGTTGTTCATGTATGATGGCATTCAGAACAAAATTTGAATTCTATTTTTTTAATTAATTGTTCATCTCTGTGACCATCACCTTTTTGTACAATATAAAATGAAAATGATGATAATACTTTTATACCCAGCATTATATAGATGCTGCTCTTTAGCTTCACAGATATGCTTTTGTAAATGGGTAGAGTAATTCATAGATGACAGTTATATTATTGTCAGGCATGTACAGTTTATCACTGTAGTTGTTACCACAACTATTAATATTGAATTCATTATTAAAAATAAATTTATGAAGATCATAAATGCTATATAGTGTTGCATTCAACATTATCAATCAAGTATTTTTGCCACTGGCAAAATCCTGGCTAAATTTGTAGAAAATGGAGTTTGGGTTTAGTCTAATGCAACAGGTTAAACGTTATGTTAGTTGAAATACGTATTTCAATTTGTAGATTGCCAGTTGGAAGCTACTGCTCTACGTTGTTATGTTTTAAGCTGTGTTTTGAATGCCTGATCTCATAACTTTCGGTGCTAATTTGAAGGTTGCTCAGCATGTAAAAATTAGAGTCTGTAGAAATAGAAGCCTGAAAAACATTCAAGAACAATGGTAGCACAAAACTTTTAGGAGTACCTAACTAATGTATATTTTATTAAAGACCCACTCCAGAAGATGAAACCCATTCCTGACACTGCTTGGATGACCAAGAGCCAAAGACTAGACAGTTGAAAGACCTAAGCTAAAACCAAATCTTACTGGTTTAAAATAAAAACTAAAAATAATTTAGCTTAAAATGAGTTCTATTTGGCTATAGCCATAGAGCAGTACTTGCAGTACTTTATTCAGCCATCATCAGAAATACTTTCTCCTTCAGAAGATGAGAATAAATATAGAGACCCAAGCTCAGATATATATATATATATATATATATACAGAGAGAGAGAGAGAGAGAGAGAGAGAGAGAGAGAGAGAGAGAGAGAGAGAGAGAGAGAGAAGGGAGATGGAGAGAGAGAGTTCATTTAGAATACATTTCTCTAAATGGGATGTCTCCACCAAATCCCTCCTGTCTGTTAGAGCTCAGGAAAGCTAAGGATGAGACAACAAGAGTGTGAAAACCAGAGAGGATGGAGGTTACTTGGATATCACGGCCCTATTAATCAACTGAGCAAAGCTCATATGAATTCATAGAAACTGAAACAGCAAACACAGGGCCTACATGAATCTGCAATAGGTTCCCCCTGTATATATTGTAACTTTCAGTTTAGTTTTTTTATGGGAATCCCAAGAATGTGAGGTGTGATTTTTATGCCTGTTCTTCTGTCAGTTTGCCTTGTTCAACCTCAATGTGGTGAATTTTACTTTTTACTGTATTTTATTTTGTTATAAAAAATAAGAGATATCTACAAAAATTACATTGGAAAAATCTTCATGAATTTTGTAGAAAATATACGTATATATAGTTTTAGTCAGAAATTTTGTAGAAAATTTTAGTTAATAAATTTTGTAGAAAAAATATATATAGTTTTACCTTCAGAGGTAAATCCATATGATATTCTATTATATATGCTGGCTTAGCTTTTGTAAATATTATGATATATAGTTAAAATCTCTATCACCCACTATGTTAAGCCATGACTGGAATGTACTTACATGATTTTTGTAATATGACTTCAATATTTCTCTTAAATTGATCAACTTCCATGATAGATGATTATTTATAATGTTCCATTTATAAAGTCATTTCTTCAGCTTATTTTTTAAATATCTTAAAGAAATAGGAGTCTGTGTTTAGTGGAGCAGCAGTGACAACTCTTTAGAGGTTATACTCTATCATACCCTACTTCTGCATTCTGTGCTTCTCTTTACATTGCTTTCTTGTCTACTAGGATGTGTCAGTTTCTGCTACAAGAATTCAGAACATTTAATGAGTTATCTAGAATGCTTTATGAATTAGGATAGACTTATATATCTCTGAACCTGTGAGCAAAAATAAGCAATACTCCTCCTGTTTCTGGTAGGTAGCTGTCTACAATAGTATCAAAGTAGCTAGCTCACTGTAATATGTTGGCTTCATTATTGATAAGTTTTGGGGATATGCTTTTTATTTCTAAACGTCAGTATGCATGGAGGGAAAACAACATATGTAACAAAAAAAGATTGTTTGGTAAATCAATGTTCTCCTTATTCTGTTGGTAATTCTAAGTTTTCGCCCCTGACAGTGACTCAGTTGTATTTTTCATTCATTTGTGATAAATAGGTAATTGTCAAGCCATTGCTCCCCAGCTATAGATCCAGTTTACTACCTTCATAGGTTTTATTCATTCTATACATGACTTGGAACAATTGATTAAAATTATCATGAATAGTGAACTGTGAATGCTCCCTCTTCTTGCAACTATAATGTAGAAAAGATTTCTTCCTCTCTTGTAGACATGGATTCACATCGAGAAACATCTCTAATGCTGTAGCCTTCTCTGGATATCACACTTGGTGTTGTGAATGCAGAGGCAGGACATTCTGATCGAGCTTTAACTTTAAGGCATGAAGCACAGATCCATAAATTGCAGTTATCCATAAACAACCACCTTTGTTCACACAGAACACCAAAACCCAAAAGAATGAACGAGTTAATATTATGCTTATCATTGCATTTTTAAAAACAATAAGATGTGCTATTTTAGTATACTCTACCAGGGTCTTACAATAAATTCATAGCTATTAGATAGAATACTAGAAATCAAATTCAGACAATGCTAATTTCAGCCTGCAACAGAAAAATAGAATACAGTAGGCAAATTGATGAGATTTAGTCCTTCGTGTAAATTATATTTTTCTATTTCAGTTTTTAAAACAACATTTTTCTTTATAGAATAATCATAGAGTTATTATTCTACACCTATAATTATACTCAGTCTTGAATGTGGTCATTATTTTTCCTGGAGCTTTTTTTTTAGCTATAATTCTTTATTGATTCTTTGGAACTTTCACACCATCCACACCAAATTCTACTCATTTTCCAGTTCTCCACATCTGTTCCTCACCCCTGCAATATCCCCACAAAAGGACATCTAAAAAATATTAATTATAGACAAACAAAACACACAAAACCACTTCACAGGTCTATCTTTCTTTCCTCTCCAATACTTCTCAAGCCACTGGGACCTTCAGTGTGTCACTCAGTATACCCTTTTGTACACTCAGCTTCATTTGCAAATGTTCATTGCAATAAACTGTTGGTCTTTTTCAAAGGCCTCTCATTTGTGGTACACCATCAATACTGGACGCTCACTGAAACTCCTCTCAGATATCCTACTGTTGCTCTGAGTCATGGGGATCCTTTGGCTATCATTTCACAGAACCAGTCTCTTAAGAAACACCATCAGGACATAGGTGGTATAGGTATTGAGGTGGGCCAACTTAAAGCACTAGCCCTATATGTGGGTTTGGGTGGTAGCTGATTGGGTCAGTCTAGATTGATGGGACCAAACTCCTCATTTGTGGGGTAGAGCCAACTCTTCCATGCTAATGCCATCAGGACCAGCTCACCAATGCTCGCCCTGGTGAAGGGCGGGACCATCTCTTCGAAGTATAGGGACAGTTTTCCCAGAGCCAACAAAGGGCAGTTCCGGATCAACATGGCCCTTTCAACATGCATGGTTTCTATGGTCCCTGTGGTGTCATGGGACATGAAGAGCAACACAAACCCAGCTGCACCAGATCCATGGATCCAGATATGACCCTCAACAGCAGTTTAGGCCTGAATGTCACCATGACCCTGGTGGCAGCTCAGGCAACCAAGATCAGCATGGCCCTAGCATGGTCATGGATGTTGGTCCAGAACTGAGGTATCCATATGATCTTTTGTAGCAACACAAGCCACAAGCATCAACACTGAGGTAGTACTACAGACCCAGACTGAACCATGAGTACCCAGGCAGACCTACTGATATCTTCCACCTGCCTGGGCTGTTAGGAAAATATTTAAATATTATATTTATGGATTGATTCCTAACATATTCCAACTAAAAGATATTACAAATGTAAAGATTTGTTTTAAATGGCACTGTGATATTAAATCCAAGATGGGAGTCCTTGGATTAGAAACAATAGATTCTACTTGTCCCTGTGTAATGTTCTTAAATCAAATGTAGCCAGGAAAGATGGAGGTAAAGGGAAAAATAGGAACAGGCTCAATTTACATTTCCTTTCTGACTTCAGTTTTATTTTAAAAATAAAACTCCAATAGGAAACAAGTTCATTTCCTCAACTAAAATACAAAATCTTGGGACCCTGCCTCTTAGGCCTTTTCAATAAAATACAATGGGTATTTTTTGATACATGATATAAATAAAAAGTACATATCTTAGACTTGCTATACTTGATAGTGACAAATATTATAAATAATAAAACATTTGTATTTTTATACTGTGCCTCAATAACAAATTGCTGACAAAGCATAGAAAGGGACTCTTCTGTATATGATTTTTCTACCTCTCTGGGTACCTATAATATCATAGACTTTACAAGAAAATAATGAAGGTAATTGTTGAGTCAAAATCATCCTCTCCTTCATTATTTTCCTCAGTATTCATTTATCAGGTTGAATCCTTCCCCCCACCCCATGAATATATGGGAGGATGGATTTGTCTTATTTAGGATTTCGAATTTTGTGAAAGGACTCCATGACCAGACCAACTTTTGTAAAAGAAAATATTTAATTGAGGTGGTGGCTTCCAGTTTCAGAAGTTCAATTGCTCATTATCATCATTGTGGGCAGCATGACCACTAGCAGGAGGGTAGCAACGCAGACATGGCAATGGTTACATCTTGATTAAAAGGAAGAAGGAAGTGGACTGTGACACTGGGAGTAGTTTGAACATAGAACACATGGCTCACCCTCACAGTGGCACAATTCCTCCTACAAGGCCACATCTACTCCAACAAGGCTACACTTCCTAATATTGCCACTCCCTCTTGAAGCAATTTCCTTTCGAACTACGACAGAGTTGTACTTCTTTGTATTGTGGTAATTTAACCTCAGATATCTTCGTCTATTTTCACCCACATTAATTTTGATACAGAGTCTCTCAATAAGCATGGTTCTCACTGATGCATCTAAACTCATTGACTAGTGGGTTTCTAGCATCTGTTGTCTCTGCTTAGTTCACAGAGCCTCATTTTTATGCTTGTTAAGTGTGCTGCATGATGTCCTTCAGATCCCCATTTATGCACTGAGTTATGATCATAGCCCCTCAATACATGCCATTTCGGTTTATGCTTATTGCCTTTATAGGAGTGATATCTTTACCAATAAATTAAGTCCGAACACCGAGTTCACTCTTACAAAGTCCTTTGCAATTCTGTAATATCCTTTGTCAAGAAACACCTAGATACATGCGAACAATTGTGCATATATACCCCAGTAGAACAAAAGAAATGGAACAGGTGCAAAGCTATGTAGTTTAGCCCACCTCTGTCTGCTCTCAAAGCTTAATGCGTTTCTATTACCTGAGAAGATGCAGCTGCTCATATATAAAAAATTACAATGAATAGATTAATCCACGTGCTAACTATCATAAATAATTGTTTGTGTCTAGCCAATAGGAGATCTCAGCATTGCAACTGTCTACCTTAAACACCAAGGGGTGGGTTATTTGTTATTTGTGTAGGATAGTGCTTTGACAAATGAACAAAAAATCTGAGCTGGCTTCATTAAGAAGGATGGATATAAAGCAACATGTCTGTGCTGAGCCATTGAAAGTGAAATGGGATAATTGCCGTGGTTACAATGAGGTTGATCAAGCTGAGAGAAACAAGTTTCAAATTGTTCCAATCAGTCCTAATCCAGCAGAGTTATTAACAGTGCTCTTTCCTGGTGTGACTGCATCTGCTAACTCAAGATAATGATTTATATCACAGTTTATGAAAGTCCCAATTTGTCCTAATTCAATAAGTGAAATCCAGCAAGGCAGGCAGGAGACATATATCTTGCTATGCCTGGAATCCCCATTTCTTTCTCTTTTCTCTGCCAACAAACACCATCATGGCTGGAAGTGCAGTTGTTTGCCAAGCATTTTGTTTTGTTGTCCTACAGAGGAAGGTAGTTCAGTGAATAGAAATAGGATTTCTGATCATACCATCCTCTAGATCTAAAGGACTCAATAGGAAAAAATATTTTAAATAAATCAACTTAGCAGAATCATACAATTTACTGCATTGCCACAGAAAAATTACAAAATTATTTGCATGGAGAATACACCAACATATAAAGAGAAAAGATGATAAAGTGGTTGCCTTTGTCCCTGGAGTTATGTTGAAAGCTGTATGAGTAAGGATCTTTTATGAGGTTGGGAAAAATAAGAGTGGATGGCCATGAGTGATTAAGGAATTTGCATTTATGTGACGAAAACTCTAATGTTTGAAGGTCAATTATGAGGATTCCACAACTCCGTGAACATACCCATTGAATTTTACTTCTAAATCAGTTAATTATGTAATATGTAAATTGTTATCTAGCTGAAATTCTTTTAAAATAAGTAATTAAATAAATATGCAGACAAAATATTAAAATACATTTGTTTCTATGGGCTTTGGGTCTAGCAGGTTTTTTTTTTATTTTGAACTAACTTATGTACATGTAAAATGGATTGCAATCATATACACTCTTGTTATTTCAATTTTTGAAATATTATTTTGCTCCTATACGCAGCTACAGTTCTTTCACTCTTTCCCTCCTAATTTCATCTCCTTTTGGGAGTGGCATTATAGGCTTCTTGTAGATATCTATAATTTCTAAGTGTTCATATTGCCACAACCATGTCATATCCAGAGGATAGCAATTTCTATCACTCCTGTGTAGCATGAATTTTACTTTGTCTTAATAATAAAATCCCTGAGTTAGATATTAGGGGTTGAAAGTTGAAAGACAAGAGAAACAGAGCAGCCATCCACTAGTTCTTACTTCTATGAAATCCTAAGACAAAAGTGCTCAAGATTCTGTCTCCACAGATCTTCTGAATGCCTTCTCTATGAAACCTCAAACTGAATCCTGAGCTACATTCTCCTCCTGCTGTATATTCCGCTCTGTACCCAACCATATCACTTCCCATCTCCGACTTTCTAATGCTGAAATTAAAGGTGTGAGCCACCACAGTTGGCTTTCTTTCTCTTTTAGACTGATTCAATCTGTGTAGTGCAGAGTGGCCTTGAATTCACAGAGATCATCTACTTCTGTCTCGCAAGTGCTGGGATTAGAGGTGTGTGTCACCACTGCTTGGCCCCCATGTCTAACTAGTGTGGCAAACCCTGCACTCTGATCTTCAGGCAAACTTTATTTTTTAAAGTACAAACCAAATATCAGCACACTCTATTTGCCTATCAGGTCTTAGAAGCATTCTTATCCACTTTCATTATGTTTTCTGGGCCTAGAGGGTTGATACAGATGTTCTATTTATATCTGAGCAATCTATAGTCACTTATTTTCAGTCCTTGAATTAGTTATGAGTCTATTCATTAACCATTCATTGCCTATAGCCAAAAGAAATTCCACCAACTCAGCCAGATATCACCTTTATTTCCAGTGTATAAACACAAATATTTGGAATACAGTAACCTGTCCAGTTAGGAAAAAATAAGTAATAAATCTCTGTGGCTTGTAATATTCCCCAGTCATAGGATTTGTCCAGGTTGACAATGTTCATGGTGTCTCATTAAAATTTGTTACGCCCAGAATATGACAATACTGGATATTTGTGTGCTCTGAATGTGTGCATGAAATTTTCCTTTGTGGAGATGAAATTGAGAGTTATTGTTAGATCTTAAATTGTTCTTTAGACAATGTTATGAATCATTGTCAGGACTCATCCTCTCAACCATAAAATCTAGAAAACAGAAAGTGGGTCATTAAAAATTTTTTCTAAATAATCATTGAGAAAAATTCTCATTGTAAGGTACAAAAATTTTAAGGGCAGCCAGGAAATAATTTATTTGTTTAACCACAAAAGAAACTTTGAATTTATCCAAATTTTATTCTGTGGTTGCCATTTTTTTCTTTTTTATGCAATGAAACATCTACTGGATATTCCGGAACTAAAACTTGTAAATAAAAAAAAAGCACTAAGGAAATAATTTACACATTGCATGTACATGGCATGATACAAGAAAAAGACCCAAAATTAGTTTCAGTTTCTCTTTGAGTGCCAGGCATAGACAAGTACATATTGTTGAATGTATAAGTGAACTTAAATACTTAAGATGGTTCCTGTTATGTATTATTATTCATTTTAATGTTCTGGAAAAAGTAATTTGTCATTATAATGCTATTATTTACCTCGCTTTATTTTTTGATGCAATATGGCCACTGGTTTGAGACTTAATATTTCATTCATCTTCTTCGCTGCTCAGTTTTTCTTTGGGTCTATTTAAATGAAAGGCTCTAAAACTTCAAATGATGCTTAATTGAATTGGTGGCTCGTTTTTTAAGGTACAGTGTGATAACTTGAGTGAATAGCAAGACATGGCTAATCATAATTCTTAACCATTTTTAGGTGGTTACACATCTTTACAACTTTTTGTCTAATGTCAGTTTTTTGATGTAATGTGTCACTTTGTGTGGTAGCCAGTGAGATGAGAATTTCTCTAATTCTTATTTTAGTAGATTAGTGTCCTGATGTTCAGAAAGCAAGAGGATTCTTTTTTCATTTTTTTTTATTATTGTTCAAAGAAGAATTTACATTTACTCCCTTTGTTCCCGGCCCTCCCGCTCCCCCACTACACCACCACCCTCCCACTGCTTCTTCAAGATGGGGCAGGATACCCTGCCCTATGGGAAGCCCAAGGCCCTCCCCACTCCATATCGGTCCAGGAAGAAGTGCATCCATATAGAACAAGTTCCCAAAAAGCCAATACATGCAGAAGAGCTAGATCCCGGTGCCATCATCATTGGCCTCTCAGTCAGTCCCCACTGGCAGTCACATTCATAGGGTCCAGTTAGGTCATATGCTCATTCAGTCTTGGTCCAGCTGGATTCGATGAGCTCCCAATAGATCGAGCACACTGTCTCTGTTGGTGGGCCAGTCCCTCATGGTCCTGACTTCCTTGCTCATCTTCTCCCTCCTTCTGCTCTTCCAATTGACCTTGGAAGCTCAGGACGGGGGTAGGTGAAATGGAGGGGATAGAAGGGAGAAAGGAAGAACCGGGGAGAGCCTGGGGTTGTGGGAGGGTGGAGATCGAGGAAGGGTGGATATTGGAGAAGGGAATAAGATATCTACATTAACAGGAGTCATTCTAAGATTTGCAAGAGACTTGTCTCTAGAGGGGATCCCAGGCATTCACAGGGATCTTCCAGCTAGGTACTCGGGCAGCAGAGGAGTGGTTGCCTGAACTGAACTTGCCCCATAGTTACTTTGTTGAATATCATAATCGTCACCATAGATATTTCGCATGATGGATGGAGATAGAGTCAGAGACCCACATTCACATCAGAACAAGGGACTGAGCAAGAGGATTTTTTTTGATGTCACATAGCCAGAGTCTGAGTGAGTTGACTACAGGATGATTTTATAACTTTAAATTTCATGTATTTATGTATTTTACTAAATGAAAGGGGTGATTAGAAAAGAAAGTAGGATGTTGATACTGTATAGCATACTATATGACCGTATTGAAAAGGAGCTAGATATCATAATATGGCATTTATGTTGTACCTAGTTTAAATAACTGTGAAATAACTGTATAAATTATCTTCTTCAAAACAATACTATGCACACATACCTAAAAAAGAAATGTCTGTCAAATATATTCTTATATGTAAATATAATTTATAATCCTCTCATAGTAAATAAATCACCTAATGACATGTGACTCAAAATGCACCCTCAGCATTAAGTACCTATGTAGCACAATTAATAATGGTGCCTAAATATTTGGGAAGAACTTCCACATCAAGGTTGAGAAAGCATTATAAAAAATGATTCTAGACAGAAAAGAACAGAGTCAAGCATGACTTCTTGGTAGCAGCATTGACTCTGATGGGCTGGCTCTCTTTGCCAGCAGAAGCACGGCTCCTTTAAGAGAGACTTCCTGACTCAACATTAGTGGCAAAAACCTTGAAGGTCTTTTAAGAAGCTCTGCCATCAAACATTTACATGGTGTTTATGAACAGCTGGTGGCAGGCCTCCTGGTGATGGCATAGATGCTCAAACTCCACAGAGTTGTGGCAATAAACATGACTCCCACCAGTACCTCTGTCGTGAAGCTAGACTCTCAGCAAGCTAAGGAATTGTGTGGAGCCAGTCACTAAAAGCTACAACATTAATTTTAGCCATATCACTTAGCCAGTCATGTCATCAGAAAAGGGTAGAGATATATAGTAAAGAGAATAAAAAGTCTCTAAATGGTTTACAATGTGTTTAAAAGTATACATAGACTTGTGAGATTTTAAAAAAGGATAGACAAGTCCTATAAAAAAAAAGAAATAGAAGTGTAGGGTGTAGTGGCACACACCTTTTAATCCCAGCTCTTGGAGCCAAAGATACACAGAGAGACCTTATATCAGAAAACCAAAAATTAGGAATAAAAATAAAAGGAATAAATTAAAAAACAAGCTATGTAAAGATGGAAAATACACAAGGATCTAGATAATCTACATTATTTGTTGTCTTTGAATTGTTTGACTGTTAAGGAAGAAACAATAACTGCTAAAAACCATTTGATTATAAATAGTACTAGATTAAACCAACCTATGTATTTTGAAAATGCCTTGAATTCAAAATTAAAGTCAAAATATATGTTACTTTGGAGAAAAGGTCTTGGGTTAAGAAAAACAAGATTTGATCAAGGAAGATTCCCTGAAAAGTCTCCAGTAAGGAGCAGATGGTCCAGATGATCCAGCATTTTAAAGCACCTCTTTTGCAGTTTCCTCTGAATTCTACATCCAGAACAGCTTCAAATTGTTGGCTGAAATGATCCAGCCTCACAGAATACTCCAGTCAGGAATTGACCATAATCCTATTTTTTTTTGTTCTCCATAGCATTATCAACACCCTCAATCAGCAGAAAGTATCCTTGAAAACTATACCCACATGACCCCAAAATGGATTATGGATGTTAGTCTTTGTTTAGAGTGTTGGTTACCAGTTGTTATGGATAATGATCAGGCATCAGGAAAGCAAACTTGAAAAACATTTTAGATGAAATTAACTCTAAAAGAGCTGTAAATTTTTTAAAAATGGAAAATAAAATCTGAATTGTGCCTGTTTTGTAGTTTCTATTGTAAAACTTTAAAACAATTCTGAGGACAATTCTGAGCCCTCTCAGCCTCAGTGTCTGAGTGCTTTCCCCGACCTGGGAATCTAACAACTATACATGCATGTACTGAAATGTTGGGAACTTTCCATCATCTCCCTTAGTCCTTGTGAATGTTCTCCAGAAAGAACTCAGTTATTGAACAGGGGCAAGATAACCCTTAGGTGTTGACTAAGTTCCTGGTGTTTTGACTCCGTCTCTGGGAAAGGGACAAAGTGATCCTCAGAAATTCCCTCTTACCTCATCTGACCTGGCAACCACTCTCCAGCCAATTATTAGTAATAGCCCTTTTGAATAAGCCAATCATAATAGTTAAAGAACAACCCCCTTGTTTCTGTGGCTTTCTCCTTTAAAAATAGCCTGTACCACCATTGAGAGTCTTTGTGGCTTCCCGAATGCTGAAAAACCCTGTCATGACAGAATTAATAAAATCCTCATGGTTTTACATCAACTGCAGTGTGAGAGATGGTCTCTTGGTGAGACTCCTCCTGGTGATTGGACCCTAGGGACCAACACCACAAATAATCATATTATAGTAAATTTTATCACTTACACCAACTTATTTGCTTTTAATACATTGTATAACATGCTTAAAATGTTTTCCATAAATTTATAGAGTAAAAAGACTCTTGTTTTTTGTCAACTTCATACAAACCTAGACATATATGGGAAAAGGGTATCTTACATGAGCAAAAACCTTCATAAGATTAGTCTGCAGTAGTATTTTCTTGATTAATGGTTGATGTGGAGGGCCCAGCCTGAAGTGTTTGTTGCCACACCTGGGCGGGTGGTCACAAGTGGTATAAGAAACCAAGTTGAGCAAGCTATGATGAACAAGCCAGTAAACAGCATGTTTGTGCTTCAGTTTCTGTGTCCAGATTCTTTCCTGAAATTTCTGTCCGAACTTCCATGGTAATGACCTGAGAATTGATAGATAAAATAAACCATTTCTTTACCATGTTTTTGTTTTGTACAACGATGTTTTATGACAATAATAGACATAAAAATAACTAACATTCACACAATATAGATTCTTCAAATTTGGATTTTTTAAAAATATTTTTATGGTTTATTTAACTTTATGTGCATTGGTGTGAAGATATAAGAACGCCTGCAACTGGATCTTCAGACAGTTGTGAGCTGCCATGTGCGTGCTGGGAATTAAACCCTGGTCCTTTGGAAGAGCAGTCATTGCTCTTAACCACTGAACCATCTCTCGAGCCACAAATTTGGATTTTTATTATAGTAATTTCATTTATTTTTATTAATTTGCTTATATTTATTTATTATCATTTATGTATGTGGAATTGTTTGTGTATGTCTATGAGAGAGAGAGAGAGAGAGAGAGAGAGAGAGAGAGAGAGAGAGAGAGAGAGACTGACGTGGAGTATATGTACTGCATCCAAGACACAAGTGGAGGCAATAATCTTGCTCCTTCCATGACATGGGGGGTGGATTGGACTCAAATTATCAGAACTGTCTGCAAGTGCCCTTTTCCACTGAGCACTTACCTTAATGGCCCCAAATTAGAATTTCTTTTTTTAATTTTTTAAATTATTATTATTACAAGAAAAAATTACATTTACTCCCCTTGCTCCTGGCCCTCCCGCTCCCCCCCTACCCCTCCCCCCTCCATCTCGGTCTAAGAAGATGTGCATCCATATAGAATA
>JAQHUG010000059.1:6347558-6389993 GCA_028555095.1 Dicrostonyx torquatus
AGGGCCATGGGCTTCCCATAGGGCAGGGTATCCTGCCCCATCTTAAGGAAGCAGGGGGAGGGTGGTGGGGTAGTGGGGGAGCGGGAGGGCCGGGAACAAGGGGAGTAAATGTAAATTTTTCTTTGAACAATAAAAAAGTAAATTAAAATAAAATATGTGACTATGCTTATGCAGGCATTGTGCCATGTAGCTTTAGACTGTAGTTTCATCTTTGTGAGAAACATCACACGTGTTATATCTTAGACCACCTTCCTGTCTCTTCTTAACTGTGGACTACCAAATATATTCTGCATGTCTATGGATTTGGTTTTTCAAGGTGTCACATATAATTGATCATATACCATAAAACCACTTTTTATACTGTCTGGTTTTCATGTTGTGCAACGGAGCAACACCCCCTTCTTATTAAGAGCTAATTATTATTTTGCTCCAAGAGTATATCACATGCTATTTATTATTGACTATATTATTAATGGAAAATCCCTTTGGTAGTCGAAATAAAATTTTTATTATACCTACCAGGAAAATCCCCAACTATTCTAATGCTTGCATTAAGATGACTTTTTATTTTAATAAATTATGATTGTCTGCAGTTTGATTAATAAAGTAGTTTCTTTAGTCTCATTCTTCTCCTTTACAATGAGAATAACATCTCATTTGTAGTCTTATGGTGAAGAAAAAATTAAACCTTTCCTGGTACAGAAATTCATTTTTTTGTTAGTGAGAAATAGCTCCTGGATCCATTGTGGTATATTATTACTTTCTCTATTAGTGAGAATAAATAATGCTATTAAGCCCTGCCATACATCAGCAAACTTAGCAAACTTCAGTAATAGATAGTGTTTATGGCCGTGCCATCACAAGTATGTAAAAAAATAATATCCTACCAAGGACCATGACAACTAACTTAAAGCAAACACAGTCTAACTTTTATTATTTCTTTCTTTCTATGGTCTAATTTTAGATTAATACAAAATGAAGAATAGATACTTTAAAGTATTCTAGAAAGAAAGCAATGGATAATATGGATAGTTAGCTATTTATATGCATAAATTAAACTGGTTTATATACTTGTAGATGTAGACCTGTCTAATCCATCTCCATTTCTTTTTCTGTCATTGTATCTTTTATTGGAACCGCTCATCTAACTCCGCTGAAATCAACTGAAATGGTCATTGATCAGCAGCACAGGAGCTGTGTAGAGTTCTTGTGCATGATAGATTCAAGAATGGGCCTCATCTGTCTGCTTGCTTTTCAGCGGCTTATTTCATTGGCCCAGATCACCAGCTTGAGACTCGATATTCTGAAGATCCATTTTCTGCATTCATCCATGGAGGAAGCAGTCACCTGTTAAATTTAGATTTCTTGAATGTGCCAGGAGTGTGACACAATGATAAACAGCTACTGATTCTAGGAAAGGCTGAGAAAACTAGTCCTTCTGTGTTAATTGCTTTGTGGTACTGAACCATAAAAATGGCAGCAACTGAGTTCATAGCAACCTGAAATCATATAGGCATGGTCTGGTCACCCATATTGGTGACACGAAGACCATTTCATTCTTCTCTGCGTTGAGGGCTTACTGGCTTCTACTGGCTTTAGTATATGGCTCTGTGAGTAAATGAGGGTCTGTGAGAATTTCTTGGGGGATTTATTTACAAAAACAATTATCATTCTCACCATCATCGGCCATTGTCTTTACTTTCAGGCTTTTTATTCATACCCTCTATGTTCTTCAAATAAGAAGACATGCTTACTTAATTGATGAGTTGTAAATTCGCTGGTAGTATTTCCTGAGTATTTGGTTAAAGACACATTGCTATTGAGATAGCAGAGATGCTTTCTCTCTCCGTCTCCTCTTTCTAACTTTCACAGCCTGAATCATATTGGTAAAAAAAAAAAAGAGACCTGAAGTTGGGTTATTTTCTTTGTTTTTTTTTTCTGTAACAGCAGCAGAAAAATTTTAGCTAAAATCTATTTCTGGATATTATCTATTTAGAAATAAGAATCCTCTGCTTTCCCCATGCATCAACCCTTTCAGTGGTCAGAGTTTTCACTAAAATTAAGTTTCCATATTGCTTACTATTTGAAAGTGGTTTGCTCATACTTCTTCTTTATGAATTTCATAATCAAAAGTTTCTATGGCACTGTAAAATATTAAATTATATCTCCATTCTTTGGCTTTGTTCCATAATTCGGCAGCCCTCCATAGCATTTTATTTTTATTTCTTGGGAAGTGTCATTAGACTATTTCACAGTGAGCAGTTTTGTAATTTTATTTTATCTGGATTGAAAACACTTGTAACAAAATAGAATATGAATACATTATAGATGAATTGATATTGTGGGAGAAAAATGCTCATTTTACAATGTTCACATATCTATGAGAAATTACTCACTCACCACCTGTTTGTACCCACTCTTGCTCTAAGAACATTGGCAACGAAGTATTCTCTGGCCATGTGGATCTGAAATGTTGGTAGTGTAGACAAGCAAATAAGTTACATATGTAGAATGTGGGATAAGAACCATGGAGAAAAATAAATTGAAAATAGGGTTAGAATAATTTTGGTGCAGGAAGTGACTGTATGCTTTAAAATGTTTTTCAAGGATGATTTCTCAGTCAAAAGTGGTAGAAGAGGTAAGAAAAAGAATCAGATGATGTCTCTGGGAAAAATAATGGCAGAAAAATTCTTCAAGGCAAATTTTCCTAGCATAGTAGAAAACACTGTCTGAAAAAAATAGAATAAAATAGGATATGAGAAACAAGACACTTGATGGCGTTGGAGAGAGTTGGTACACTGTAGGTTAGATATAATATAATTTACTAACCATAGTTAAGAGTAATTTATATATAAGAATGTGCTCTTTTAACTGTAGAAATATTGGCATTTTGACAAATGTTAATCATATACCTACCAGCATAATCATGATAAAAATATTTCCATCATCTGCCTGAGTCATTCATGTTAGCTTCAGTAATCACCATACTAATCCAGCGTCTAATCTACTTTCAGGAAGAAATAAGGTTATGTCCTTTGGAATGTGATTTCAGCATTCCTTTACTCAGCAATGAAATAAGTGACCATATGGCAGCATATATACAACATTGGTATGTCCTTTGGAACCGAAATTCACCAATTCACCAATAAGGAATTTCATGAATACGCATATCCAACTTCACCAGTTGATGGATATTTGGCTTTTACTTGATATTAGCTATTTAGAAATAAATACCTTGTAAACATGTGGGTATAATTGATCTGGGGGCGTATTTTAATTTTCCCAAGTAAATGCGTAATGGTTATATTGCTAGATATTATGTTACATATATGTTAATTACATGAGAAAATTTACAGCTGTTTTTGGCAAAAACATGTCATTTTACATTCTTTTTTATTTAGCTCTACATTTTTCTCTGCTCTTCCTTCCTCTCCCCTCCCCTTCAACCCTCTCCCATGGTCCCCATGTTCCCAATTTACTCAGGAGGTCTTGCCTTTTTTACTACTTCCCAAGTAGATTATATCCATGTATGTCTCCCTTAGGGTCCATCCCTCAACCGAAGAATGGATAAGAAAAATGTGGTACATTTACACAATGGAATACCACACAGGTGAAAAAATACAACATCTTGAAATTTGTAGGCAAATGGATGGAGTTAGAAAACATCTATTGAGTGAGATAACCCAGACCCAGTAAGACAATTATCATTATACATTCTTATTAGCGGTGTATGATATTTCCAATTACACATAGTCTGTTCTGGTCATCATGTAATTTTTTTTCACTGCCCTTTTAAGGTAATGTTTGTTGTTGACTGATGTGTTTGCCTAACTTCTATATGCTTATTGATGATTTTTATTTTTATTTCTTTGAAAATGGTGGTGTTTAAATGATTTTACAAAATTATACTACACTTTTTTGGAGACCTCTACCCCAGAAAATACAGCATATTGCCATTGTCCTTTGCTGCCACTCAGACACTGAAGGTACGGTTGTGTTGCTGAAGGGAGTATACACTTTTGGAGGAATTTAGTTTGAACTGATCTAGAATCTTCCTCCCTGAGGAGTGGATCTCATTATATCAGATGGTGCTATGTAAGCTGCAAGGAAGAAAGCAACCAATAACTTTATCTAGCTAAAACCAAAGCAATCCCATACACAAAAAATATAAACAGGAATGACTGCTTGGCAAGTATCCACAATTCTGTAGAAGTGGAAACTTGGGGGTACCCAACAATGATTAAGTGGAAACAATGTTTTTCGGTTTATTGTAAACTAGTTACTATCTATGGCCACTAAGACCATGGAATCTAGAGGAGAATGTCCTACTGTCACTTTTGGGAATTCTGTAAATATGTTTCTCATATCTGAGTCCTCAAAACAACAAGAAATCCCCTCCAAAATTCTTTTTATATATAGATGGTGTGTGTGTGTGTGTATGTGTGTGTGTATGTGTGTGTGCATGTGTGTGTGCATGTGTGTGTGTATGTGTGTGTGGATGTGTGTGTGCATGTGTGTGTGTGCATGTGTGTGTGTGTGCGTGTGTGCATATGTGTGTATTTGCACATGGGTGCAGTTATTTGCGGAGATCCGGTGAGGGCATCAAACTTCCTGAAGCTGAAGATACAGGCAGCTGTGAGCAGTTTAACATGTGCTGGGAACCTAACTTGGACCTTCAGTAAGGGCAAAAAATAAAAGCCTTTCCTGTTGATTCATCTCTTCAGTCTCCATCAAATGTCTTTCATTAAATCTCAGATGTTTTGTGATTATTCTTAATATTAATCCATCTACCATCATCTTCCTGATGTTTTGAGAAATGGGTTTTCATACTGTTGAATTTTGATTTTTAAGTTTCTAAAAAATACTTCTAAATATGGTAAGTTATCTAAGGTTTCTTATAATTAACAGTTTCAGAAAGCTAAATATATAGGTCTATAATTTGTTTTTTTAAGTTTGTGAACTTTGATATAGTATCAAATAAGTGGATTCTCTCTTTTCTATAAGGATATTTCTATAAGGTTGATACTGCAACTCCTATTGTTATATTCTTATGTGAGTTCCACATGATTTTACTTATTGTAAGTTCAAAATATGGTACAATAAATTTTGATTTTTTTTGTTTATTAATGTTTTGCTATTTTCCAGAATTTTTTCAAATGTAAATTGTAGACAGTTTCTCAGTGTTTACAGAAAAGCCTGTTAGGATTCTTATTGGGATTAGATGTTATATGTAAATTATGAATTAGTAGCATTTTAATTACATAGTGATTTGTAGTTTTACTTATAGAATTTTATAAGTGTGAAATTGAATTTAACAGTTTACTCAAAATTTAGTATTTTATTGCAATATATTATTCCTAATCACAATTTTTCCTGAATGATATAAATATTTCTGGTTTCCTATGTTTAAATAGTCAGTTACTCTAGCTCTTTAAAATGTTTCTTTTTTTCTTGTACCAATTGGTTTTGGAGTTAGATTGCTAACATGATGTACATATGTTATAAACATAATTTTGCTTTAAATTTCATTGTATGTAAAAATAACTTAGCAATAAAATAAGTGATCATGATTACCTACTATGTCCCTGTAGTATCCTCTTGATTCTGAGAAATTGTGTTGAGCAAATCTTACTAATCATGATACTGGCAATACATTTCTTTTGGTAGTTGCTAATCTCAAAATGTCTTTTCTTTTCATGAAACACGGAATTGTTAATTTACTTATGTTTTCTTTCCATATTTCATTTCCTTTCATTTTGATTATTTATTCCCCCACATTCCTCCTTACATGCTCACCCATATATGCCTTTTTGCTGTTCTTCAATTTCGTTGTCCTTTATTTTTTCCACTGGCGGCTACTCAATGTATATATGTATATACTCATCAAGCGTATGTAGTCCTATTTAACTGTTTATATAAAGTTACTTGTAGGGGCTAGAGATGTGGCTCAGTAGTTAAGAGCACTGGCTGCTCTCCCAGACGTCCTGAACAATTCCCAGCAACTATATCATGGCTCACAACCATCAGTAATGAGATATGGTGTTCTCTTCTGGCCTGCAGGCAGACATGCAGGCAGAATACTGTATACATAATAATAAATAAAATAAAAAAAGTTACTTGTATATGTATTTTCAGGGATGGCCATTTGTTCCCTAGGATATGTGCCCTTTCTTGTTCACAGATTTCCTTAGTTGCTTACAGTCCTTTTTGTAGGCTTTCAGCCTACTAGGCTTTTTCTATACTCTTTGGCAGTTGTGTTACTTCTGATATTACTACTAGACACAATTTCACAGAAAACTCACTGTTCCCTGGTTCTTGTACTCTTTCGGTCCTCTCTTTCCAAATGTTTTCTCAGTCTTTGTTGTAGGAATACTTTTTAGATATATGCATTAGAATGGATTTCACAACTCTGCATTTTACTTGGTTGTGGCTTACTATAGTGGTCTCTGTTGAAAAAATAGAATTTTTGTTGGTAAGAGGTGAAGACTACACTTTTCTGTGGGTGTAATATTTTTAGATTCTTGTTAGAGATTTGCTTATTTAACAATTTAAAGTTGGCAGACTATCCTCAGCCAACCAAGGCTTCAATAGCATGGAGTAGTTATTTAAGTTTCCAGTACCAAGCATAATTTATCTCATCTTGATTGTGTATTAAGACCAAAGAGCTGTTGGTTTACCACAAATGTGTTCCTGTACTACTGTAGTCTTAAAGTTATTTCAGACATTGATACAGTTCGTATGCATCATAGTTAGTCTGAGGAGCTGATTATTTCTGTGTATGTGCATGCCTGAGAACCTGAGTTTAATCCATGGAACTCACAGTAGATGAAGAGAAACAATTTCAGAAATTGTCCACTGAAGCCTACATATGTACCCTGATACTCATGTCTACATGCATGCACGCACACACACACACACACACACACACACACAAATCATAACACACACATAAGCAGACACAATAACACATATACAACTTAAATAAAGTAACATTGCTTGGTCTACTGGCTTGTGTGGTCTTTTTTGTCTTCTTTTTAAAGTATTAGTATCTCTGTTGATCACTCAGTTCAGTGTACATATCTCATTTGGTAGGTTTGAAAGTTCCTCCGAACATAAATTCTGAATGCTCATAGATCATAGCTCATTGAGTTATTTTCTCCAGAATAATGATTTTTTTTCTGGTTCTTTGCCCAGGATTTGAACAAAAAGTTCAGTTTTCAGGTTTCTTAGAGTAGGAGGGGAAACTTGCAATATTTATTCCATCATCTGTACAAAAAATATCGAATCCCTCAATGCTCTTCAATTTTTACTGGCACTTGAACCGATGAGAACCACCCACAGACATTTATAGGATATAAATGGTCATCGTTATCATCCCTTCATAGCCTGCTAGTCTGCCTTGTGTCTTAGTAACTGTGGTTCAGCAAGCAGAGGATGGAAACGTGATAAGAAGTTTAAGAGCATCACCACCAGTCCGCTTGAGTTTTTTGGTTGAGATGTTTCACACTCTTGATGGAAAAAGACTGCTAAAATATCCAGCAGACCCATGGGCAGATTCTCATGGATAGGAGTAAGTAAGGCAGTCAGGACGTTTCTGACATTTCACAGAGAAATACATTACGATTCATAGGTAAAAACTTAATGACCTTCAAATGCCTCATGTTTTCTCCAAACACATTCCTCTGAGACTTCCCAAAGGGGAATGAGAAGTCTCAGAGACTATACTTTTGCTGTGTTCCATCCACAAATGGATAGCCAGTGTCACTTCTCATTACACATCAATGATGCCCTGGTATACACAGCAGTGATCAGAACAAGGACAAAGAATGACAAAGGTGCTGAATCTATGCTGTGTTAAGCACAGATCTAGCTTTTACTATGGTAGAACTGGCTTATCTCTTAAACCTCAGTTTCTCCAACTACATAAGAACCAGAAAGATATGTCCTTACCTAACTTCAAAATTATTAAATTTAAAAAAATACTAAAATCGAGACTGAGAATATAGTACAGAGTTAGCATGAGAATAAGAATAGCATAAGAATCTTGGTGTTTACTCCCCATCACTACAAAAATCAAAGACCAGATGAATTTATACTAAACTATAAGGCTATTATAACATACAATATGGGTTGTATAACATGGGAGAATCTGCTGTGTGAAGCTTGTTGATAAATATGTTTCTGAGTGTATGTCCTGTCTACAAACATTTCTACAGGCTCAAGGAAGCCACTATAAGTCTTCCATGTGATTTAGTGATACTTTGAGCCTTTGGTCTTCATAGGACAATATCACTAGAGCACAAGTATGATAAAAGTTGGTGTGTAATGTGACTGCCTGTGTATGTCCATGTGCATAGCTCATAACTCAGATTAGATTAAGACCAATAAAAACAAGTACCAATATTAAAAGGTTATACTCTATACACAGCATGATTATTAGGTGAAAAGTAAGAAAAAATATTTACAGACAATCTAAAATTAGAGTTACTTGCTTAGAAATATATCTGTTCCAACACAGAAATGGGCCGGGAGAGTGATTGTTAACTGCCCTTGGTTCGACTGTATGTTTTATAGAACAAAAATAGCAAAACTTGTAATAATCCTAACAATAGGCGTATTGTTAACATTTGTTGTGTAACTGAAGGCCTATTATGCATATGGCATTGTATTACAGTGAAGACTAGGAGGAATTCTTTGCTGCTGAGATTATTTCCGTTTTGCAGTCGGTGAACAATGGCAGTCAATGCCATGTAACCGGAACAGAAAAAGGCAGTGCTCACTATCTTTACTAAAGTACACAATACTACTCATTAAGAATTTGATGGTGTTCAGGTTTTCATCTGCTCCAAAATTCATTTTTTATTGTTTTTCATTTTGTTTTAGAGTCGGGAGAGAACTCAGTGACACAAGAACATACAGTTCCTAGGATTTCCTTAACGCCTGAGCCAAATCGAGAGAACCAGCTCCTAGGAAAGCACAACCCTAAGGTAATTAATGTCACAGCAATTAATATCTTGCGACTTTGAAATTGTTGTTTTGGATTAAACGCTGATACAAATAGGCACCTCAAACACTTAAATATAACAGGCATGGCTAAAGGCTACTCATACTTTAGCTCATCTTTGTTTACAACAAAGAATACATTGTCACAAACTCAGTTTGTTTGAGCCCTAAGATGTCATATTTACTCCTTTATGTTCACATTCAAAGATCCTACCTACAAAATCTCCTAGATTTGCACTTTACTAGGTTTAATTCCCAGATTTGGTTTAGATTTACTCCATGAAATTCCAAGACATTCTCATTAAATAATGTGAAATTTAGATTCTTAGTTCCATGCAGAATAAATGAGAACAATTGTAGTGAAAGAAAGGGCTCACATTGGGACAAGACCGATATGGCATCAAATCAATTCAGGCCCAGAATGGCTTGTGGAAGAAATATGTCTGACATTATTCAGCTTAAGAAAGTATAGCAAAAACTTGAGTATTTAGCAGTTATATTTACAGACTGGTTGTATGTAGTACACCATTAATATTATTTTATGTGTAATATATTTGCCATTAGACTGGCTGATGGATATTTCTACATGGCCATAAGTTAATAAGAAAACATCAGAATCTTGATGAATGGATAAAGATAAAGTAAGACAAAAAAAAAACCCAATTATATGAGGCATCTCCTCTTAAAATTTCCATGTTTATGATGGGGACACCCACTGAAAAAGTTCAACTAAGCTAATGGGAGCCCACCAAATTCAGACAGAGAGTGAAGGAACCAGCATAAAACAAAACTAGACCTTCTAAATGCTGGTAACAACTATATAGCTGGGACAGACTGTAGGCCATGGTCAGTGGCACCAGGATTTATCCCTACCTCTTATACTGACTTTTTGAGAACCCATTCTCTTTGGATAGATACCTTGCTCAGCCTAGATATAGTAAGGAGGGCCTTGAACCATCTTCAAAGCAGTGTACCTTACCTCTCAGGGGAGTGAACGGGAAGTGGGTTTTGGGGGAAGGTGGAGAAAATGGAAGGAAGAGAGAGAGTGGAGACTGGGATTGGTATGTAAAAGGAAAAAAGGATAGTTTATTTTCTTTAAAAAAATAAAATAAAACAAAGAAAAAAACTTAAAAAGTCATATGTTTAGAACATAGTGACTTATAATGTGTCATGCAAGTGACTATACAGATAAAATGAAATGAAGCTACTTTACCCAACAATGTTCTCCCCATAAGAACCATAGACTAACAAAATTCCAAATTACAGACACTAGAAGCCTCCTTTCAAATTATCAGTATAATCCAAGTGTATTCCAAAACAACATTAGATGTGATTTAGCTCCTGGTCGCCTCTGAGAAGCTTAAGGTAAGCCTCAATTGCTTAAGACATTGCATACTTAGGACATAGGATTTGGGTGATTTAAGCTGGATCTCACCTAAAATCTTCCGTCCTATGGTCTAGTTTCCATACCAGAAAATATATGAAAGCTCTCAAGGCAAGGATACAAATGTATAATCTTACCTACCTGTGACTCCTAAGAACTGCAACAGTGACTGATGTGGGAAGATATCTGTAAAGGTTCAATAAGTACCACTCACATGTGGGTGGTAACCAAAAACTATTTAATCATACTTAAGGCCCACAGGAAAACAAATCATGCCTTATACTAGAGCCATAGCCTAAACTTATAGAAATCCTCCTCCTCTTTCTCACACTCTCTTTTTTTTTCATGTCCCACCCAATCATAATGTTACATATTCACCCAGGATAAAGGACGGTTTCACATTTCCCCCTTTTACCTAATAAAAAGATTTTAACTTTAATATAGTAAACTTATATACAGCAAAACATTTGTCAAGTAATAATTACAATTACAATACTCAATCCATTTATATTTGGCAAAATAGAAAAATACTCCATCAGCTGTCATCTCCTGAAGAAGCCAAAAGTTTTGCTTTTTTTGCAGCAGTAATTAGGGAGAACTGTTATTAAGTATCTAGTCTTAAACCACCTCAAAGATCTGAGAAACATATAATACTACCTGAGTAAACAGATAGTGCAGAGCAAACAACTTCCAAAACTAAGACATGACAGAGACAGCTGCTACCTGTCTTGGTATCCGGGTCTTCGATTCAGCTTCATTGGTCCTCTTATCTGTCTTTTATGCCAATACTAGACTGTTTTCAGTACTGTAACTCTATAATATAGTTTGAAGCCAAGGATTGTGTTGCCTCCAGAAGTTCCTTTATTGTGTTGGATTTTTTGGTTATACTGGGTATTTTGCTTTCTATATGGAGCTGAGTAATGTTCTTTCAAGGTTTGTGAAGAATATTTCTGGGATTTTGATGGGCATTGCATTGAATCTATAGATTGCTTTTGGTAAGACTGCAATTTTTACTATGTTAATTCTACCTACCCAAGAGCATGGGATATATTTCCATTTTTTAATTTCTTTGTTCAAAGATTTAAAATTCTTGTCAAACATGACTTCTACTTGATTGGTTATAGTTATTCTAAGATACTTTATGTTATTTGTGGCTATTATGAACAGTAATGTTTCTCTGTTTTCTTTTTTAGCCCATTTATTATCTGTGTAAAGAGGGATACTAATTTTTTCAAGTTATTCTTGTATCTTGGATCAAAGAAACTCTATAAGCAGTGTCTGTTATCTTTATGTCAAAGATACCAGGCACTATCCTTGTTTCTGTCACCATGAGCAGGTATTTTTATGAAGTATGAATGTGTTTGCTTTTACTCATCTCAGAGGATTGCAGGTTAAAATTTATGTCAAGATTTCTTTCTCAATCACTTCTACACCTCACTTTTTGGGAGTCTCTCCCTCAACCTAATGCTCACCACCTTGCTTAGACTAGCTGGCCAGCAAATTCTTGGTTTTCTGCCCAACCACTGGAGTGTAGGCCTGTTCTACTATGTCCAGTGTATCTAATAATATTTGTCAATGGAATGAAATCTAGAGTCACCTGTAAGATGGCCTTCTGTGTGTGTCTGTGGGTAGCTATATTGATTAAGTTCATTGATTTAGGAAGAATCACTACGAGTGTACCATAGTGGGTGGGATAGTAAACTATATAAAAAAAACAAACTAATATCACATGGGTAAAAGCATTTGTTCTCTCCTTCTATAGTGCATGCATTGTAACCAGTTGCCTCAAGTTGTGGTTGGTACTTGCCCACATAATAGGATATAACCTAGAACTGTGTGCCAAAATACACCCTTACTTTTCTATTATGTCGATTTTATACCAGCAATGAAAGAAGTTAAGTGTGGAAGTAATGTTTCATGTTGCTGCGAGGGATCAAAACTCAGTTCTTCATGTTTTTGCAGTGTTTTACACCTTGAGTCATCTCCTGATCCCACATTAGCCACTTTTTGAAAAGTTATATATGCTCTACCAGAAATGTTATTTCCCAGATGTCCTAAGTCTTTGTGTTCTTCTTGGGTGTCTTTACTTTTCCTACCAAAGTTTCCTCTCCCAACCACTTTAAAACTCCTTTTTTCTCTATGCTCCCCATAGGCTTTAGTGTCTAAAAATCAGCCATATCCCTCCGTGCATTCTTTAAACAAATTTTACTCATTCACTCTTTTATTTTAGTTATGTCAATCTAAATGATAGACTATGTAGAGTCTATTGAAACAAATAATATACTCAATAAGAACTTGGAGTCTTGTTTTACTTTATTTATATTTGTAGTATTTACAGAAATGACTAACTGGTGAAAGATACATTTGAACAACTGAATCAGAGGGAGGAAAAATAGAAGGGGCATAGCAAAGAAAAGTAAATGGCTGGAACTAGCACTTTAAATTACCTGAAGAAGAGAAAGCATTAACTTGGAACATAAATTGAAATAGTTATTGGGCAGCACCCTGTTAGAACAGGGCCATATCACTGGAATCATAAATTAAGTAACTTGTTTCATGTCACTAAGTGATGTTGGGGTAGAGCCTGGCTTAGATCCACCACTTATTGGCCATCACCAAACTGCCCATGCAATCGCACAGGCACAGAAACATACCATGAACCATGAGCTACTTCTGGGATTACATATATTTTGAGTTAGTATTCATAATTAAAATGTAAATAGATATTCAGTGTGTAGAAATTTATGAACATGAAATATCAACTAAAGCAAACGCTGTAACATTTTTCAGTCTTTGCTTTTGGTGAAGTAAAGAGCATTTTATGTCCCTTCATTGTTAGTAATATCTTTTTTTTTTTTTTTTTTGTTTTTCGAGACAGGGTTTCTCTGTGGCTTTGGAGCCTGTCCTGGAACTAGCTCTTGTAGACCAGGCTGGTCTCGAACTCACAGAGATCCGCCTGCCTCGGCCTCCCGAGTGCTGGGATTAAAGGCGTGCGCCACCACCACCCGGCTTGTTAGTAATATCTTATGCCGACTTTATGTAGATACCCAGGGGATCCTAATACTGAGTTTCTAATCCTAAAGCATGTTGGAGACACAGAGGAACTTTGTGGCCTGTTTTCTCTTTTTTTAAATTACAGATGAGATAAAATATTGTCAAGAATGAGTCTGTTTCTTCATATTTATAGGTTTACAGCAAAGGTGAAACAATGAATGAAAAATATATAAAACAATCAATTGTTCATAGAAAGTATTTGACCTATCCTGACTGTCCAGTGTTGCACTTTGTTGTACAATTCCAGACATGAAAGCAAGAGATAATGATACTACCAATTGTCACACACCTACAGAGAAGACAGAGACATGATTGAAAACCATAATTCTCAATGTGAAATCATTCCCATTTCCAATCTGCATTTTTTTTAAAAAAAAGTACTTTTGATTATGTTCACAGTGTTCTGGATATACTATACAAAATAACCAAGTATTTACTTTTATTAATATAATGAAACTACAGATAAAGAACATAAATTACATAAAGGTACGGTGGAAGTGCATTCTAGAGAAGAGACAACTAATGCACGGGCAGACTGCTTCCAGAAAATGTTCTTGAATGTTACAAAGTTTGTAACCACTACGAGTACTGCTAGTTAATTGGTGCTAGCTAAGCCAGAAACATTTGGAGAAGGCAGTTAAGAAATTATGAAAAAAATGGAGCTTTGGTTCTGTAGAATTATTTTTCAGAGAAGGAAAATTTGGCATCCAAGTCTATGAGAAACAAAAAGGACTGGCTCTAGATCTACATCTGTACTCATTTAATGCCTAAGTCTCTACAAAACAAACCCATAAACTGCCTTTTAGAAGACATAACAAGAAGTGAAAGAATTATACAAATTCTTCCAGTCTGGAATTACCAAACCACACTCAATAGTGTGCTTGGGATCATAATTTTGTACTCAGTTTTTATGAATGTAATAGTTTTGATAGATAACTAGAGTGTTCAGCAGAGACTATGCTCTGAGGTAACATTTGTTAAAATGAAGTAGAAGATGTGATAAAATAAAAATTATAGTAATACATGAAGGATACTAATATTGATAATTGTAATATTAAATTATTTTCACATGGTCTCAGAACATTATCTCTAGAAGCTGAAGTCATTCTATTCATGTAATTTATTTGCATATTATCGCCCTTACTAAACTTGAAAACTGTTAAGGGCAAGGAAAATGACATATTTCTTTCCATATCAGGTGCCACTGTAAATGCTCATACAGTGAACAACTAAGAGGCAAATGAGTTCATGCCTCCATGATATATTCAGGGTAAATATTATTTTCAGAAAACAGTTTATGAGTGATTAGCTTTCTGTCAAGTCAGAAAATGGTGAAGTTAGTTTTTGAATTAGTTTTCATTAATTAATTTAATTTTACATAATTGATATTTCATATTCCAGAGCATCTTCAGTCGCATCTCTAATAAAAATAAGGGCATTTATCTCTCTTTTTTATCTGACTATGTCAACTTCTAGTTACCTGGAAATTTTTGAGACTATGCCTGGACACTCTATGGCATTTACTTCTCTCCCTGTCTCCTTTCCAAGTCTCTCAGGTCAAAGACTTTTGAAAACACTCTATAATTTTCAGATAAATAAAATCACATTGCTCATAATTACCAGGGACAATTTTGTGTAATCAGATGTTAACTCTAGTATCCCCTCTTCTTTATGACTCTGAATAAATACCCACTCCTGTCTCAGTCTCAGAAAAAGCTCTATTGCAAATGTAGCTGCTTTGTTGCTCTCTGTGTAATTAACTACCATTAAAAGTCACTAATTAGATCGTAAGTTTTAAATAAGTTGCCCTAATTACCTTTGGTACACGGTGGATTGAGTCAGGAGGGCAAGTCCTTCAGAGCAAAGAAAACTTGGCTGTGTTGCTAAGAGAATTAACAGGGCTATTGGTTTTTTTTCCTTTTCCATTCATAAATGGGAAAATGAGAACATGAGGAGTGGGATGATTAGAAGCCCAGGAAATGATTATGGGGGACATATGGACTTGTAGGCCAAGAGAACCAGAAGTTATCTCAGATCATGTCTCAGAGAAACTGTTCTACTATGTGCAAAGATGTATGCTCCCAAAATTGCTTCAGTAAAGCCTTATGCAGACTAAGAGCGTATAAACCATGTTTAAATGCATAAATAGAAAAGAGGTAAAATGTGAGATGACATAATAGTTAAAATTTAAATTTTGTAGCACAAGACAATTGGTCTCTTTGAATTTTGGGAAAATTAATGTTAAGTTAGAGGAACTCTCTGAAAATACCTGTCTTCATTTTCAATGAAAACGATAATGATTATTAACTAACTTAGAACAACATGACACTAATATTTTCATAGAGTAAGTTCTCAATGTTAACAATGATATTAATGGCACAGATAATGGTGATAGTTATACAAAGGAGTTATTTATTATTTAGAAGTTCCTCAGTCCTATTATTTAACATATCAATAAATAACTTATTTTCTCTTCTTTGTCTCAGTCTCTCTGTTTCTGTCTCTGTCTGTCTCTCTCTCTTTTCTCCATATATCTGTGCGCATTTGTGTGTACGTGTTGTGTATTACACCAAAAGGACACTCCTCAGCAGGAAAGAATAGTGTATTTCTTAGATTCCTGGCAGCTTAAAAGGAAAATACAACCCTTACATTGTGTAGTGTTTGTTTTGATGATTCTGCTGGCATGCAGAGACTAACATCTCTACTATAATGACATTTACAAAATACTGTGTGAAACAACCCAGGGAAAACACATGGACCAGGTAGTATGAGTGATTCATTTATTGAATCAATTTATCTTGATACAATACTTATACACAGCCATTGTCATAAGGAAATATAACAATAATGATATTAATGATAAAGAGCAATATCTTACATTAATTGATATTGTATGGTCTGGCAGAATCCGTCTTCAGTACTTTATACATACTAAGTAATTACAACACTAAGCCTACAGGTAGAAAATAACAAATAGTGATAGAGGAAGATATATTACTTGTTTGTAAATACATAAATGCTTGAAAATGACAGAGTCAGTTTCCAAATATAACATTTAGGTTACAGAACTGGAACTGCCAAATCCTACACAATAGTTTCATGGTTGCTAATTGATATAATTTATCTCAGTGTCAAACATATCCACATAACAATTTTGAAAACTGAGTGTCTTTTGAGTATTTTCCACTACTGTTCTTTATATAAAACACTCTTCCAATTTCCTTATAGTAGTGAACAGCTACAGGCAATCAAGAACTACTGAGAAAGTGACAATCATCTTTTCTAAAGACAAGTCCCCAAGAAGCTATCCAGTCTGACGCAGACAGATAAAAAAAACATATACTTTGAGAAACACTAACTTAATTTATGAATTTAGCTGATAAAAAATTAGAATTTTTGTATTCTCTCTAACACATATGTTTATGTAACTATAATTTTTACAGAATAAAAGGTAGTGAATTTGATCAGAAATTGGGGGATGCAGGAGAGGTCAGAGGGAGGAGTTGGAGGCAGAAATGGTGTAAATGCAATGCTTATACATAAAATTCTCAATAAAAAATACAGGCAAAATAATTTGCTTAGGCTAAAATTCTTTAAACATATTAAAGTCTCTAAAGCAATTGGCATGGGACAAAAAGCAAAAGTTTGAAAGATTGTCTTCCATCTCTCTTTGTCTCCCTTTTTTCTTTGTCTTTGAATGAAGGTTCAGAATTGCATTTGTGCATCTGCATGCATGTGCATTTGTGTGTACATGAGGGTTTTGAGATAAATTGTATTTATTTCAGTACTTATAAGTTTACATAAATAAGAGTATTGTGATTGATATGTGTGTATATGTATTTATATATTTGTTATATAAAATATGAACACATTATATGTATATATTTGTATTTTAAAAGTTGGAATATTCGATCATCAATATGAAAACCATGAAGAACACAAAGGAAATAAGAGTTCTTCTGTAAATTGCCCAGATCCAGTATTGTAGTATTGTAGTATAAAGGCTGCTTGCTCATTTCCCAGCCACTCATATTCCTGAAATAACCACACAGAAACTGCATTAATTAAATCACTGTTTGGCCTATTAGCTCTATCTTCTTATTGGCTAGCTCTTGCATATTAATTTAACCCATTTCTATTAATCTGTATATCGCCAATTGGCTGTGGTTTATGCAGTAGAGTTTTGTCTGGCTCCTGCACAGCTACATGGCTTCTCTCTGATTCCACCTACTTTCTCCTAGCATTCAGCTTAGTTAACATGGAGGTGTCTATAGAGCACCTTAACTCATATGTTCTGGAGTGTTTTGTACTAAAATTTACTCTGCAGGCAAGAGAAATGTAAACACTAACCCAATTACAAACCCCTTGGTCAATAATCTGCCCTACCTGCTAAATATGCTAGGTCAGTTGTGACACAAACCATGTAACACATTGATTGAGAGTAGCCAATCAATATCTGATTTGATTTAACACCCACCCCCTGAAATGATACCAATACATGATGCAATTCTGTAACCCATACCTGGCAGCCCTGAAACATAGGATCAAAACAGATAACCAAAAAAAAATGCCTCCTAATGATACTCTCACAGTCAGATTATATATATATATATATGTGTGTGTGTGTGTGTGTGTGTGTGTGGAGAGAGACAGAGAGAGAGAGACAGAGAGAGAGAGAGAGAGAGAGAGAGAGAGAGAGAGAGAGAGAGAGAGACCTTGGAACATATAATTCCATCCTCTCCCTCCTCTAAGAGGTCAGGGAGCCCTGTGGAATAGGAGACAGAAATAGTGGTGGAGACACAGGGGACCGGGGAGACCTGAAGAACAATGCCCTCTAAAATAACTGAGCAAAGCTGACATGAACTCATAGGCACTGAGGCAGCAATCTCAGGGCCTACATGGGTCTTCATTGAGTTCTCCACATATATAGTATACCTTGCAATTTAGTACTTTCCTGAATGTGTAAATGAGAAGATTTCTGATTATTGTGCATTTTATTGGGTCTGGGGTCTCTTTTATTTTTATGTTGCATTAGCTTGTCCAACTTTGTTATGATGGGCTATTTTTGTTTATTTGTTTGTATCATCTCACTGCTTTTTTTGTGAGAAACAACAACAAAAAAAACATGAACCTGCACAGAATGAATTTAGGAGTATGACCAACAACATGGAGAGTACAAAGAGAGAATGATAGTATGATACTGTGCATAAATTTGAGAAGACAACATTGGTATAATTTAGTCATCACTTTATTTTATTATTATTATTTTTTTTACTCATCACTTTATTTAAGAGCAAATTTCACTAACAGAGAAGGTCGTCATAGCAGGTGGATTTCAGACAGACTTCCTGGAATCTTAGAAATCAAATATGATGCATTAGATTAGAATAACACTCAACTCATACATTTGGTCTTTTAAAAAGTTTCCATGACAACTGCTGCTTCTTTGAAGACTAGGGTACATACAGTCTTTCAATATTATTATTGAAATATTATTATTTTAAATATTTAATATCTTTAAATACTATTATTTAAAAGAGTTCACAGGCTCTGGAAATTTTTTCAAAATAAGCCCTTCACATTAAACAATTTCAAGTTTACAGTTCACATGGAAAGGTACATGGCCTACTGGCACAATGCTGAGCGTGTAGTGATAGGTCACAGCCTCTACTACCCACCCCTTGCAATTCTGTAACATTCTTTCCTTAAGCCCTTTCTCAAGACTGAGAGGCAATTTGTTGACAAAACCTCTAATTTGAAGCTTCTGAGTTTCTATATTTACTAATGGAATAAATGCAATTTTTTTCAAAACGAAAAATGATGGCTTTTCCTTCACCTTGGTTTCACAATTACCATATTCCAGGCAACTTTGTCTATGCCTACGAGCAAACAGAATGGAGTCTATATAGGCTATCTGGAGATGAAGGGGTGCCTTCTCAAATCTTTAGAAATGATCATTTCTAAACAAATGGAAAACACTGAATCCACAGTCTTAGGAAATTACTGTGTCAGAGTTTTCTGCTATGTCAGTGCTTCTCCCGGATACCTGTATAGGGAACACTGACATATTACACTTACAGGCAGTGTGACAAGGGCTTTCTCTTCTTGTTCTCCATATAAATGTTCAGCTCAAATATTCTGGAGAAGTTAGGGAGAGTCTCTGACAAAGCAATTTTATTTCCCATGGGAAATAAATTAATTGGCTCAGGTATGGTCTGGTCTCCATTCCCAAACCAATGATATTTATACTCTTGCATAATTCCCTCTTTAAAATTATAAGCCATTTTTAATCATTTGCTGCTAATACATTCAATGGCTGGGTATTAAATCTATAAGCCCATTGCTACTTATTCAGAAACTGTAGGGGATGATTTCTTTTGGGGAAGTCACACAGAAAACACCAAGGAAAAAATAGGAAATTTTCTAGTGTATGTTTTAAAACATACTTAAATATGTATTTTTACTTACTTCTCAATAAATATATAATAAGTAAATGATGCTAGTAATGAATTACTTTTTATTAAAATATATGCATAATTGCCAGCATGCCTTTAATCCTAGTACTTTGGAGGCAGAGACTGGTGGATCTATGTGAGTTCAAGGCCAGTCTGGTCTACAAAGTGAGTTTCAGTACAGCCAGCGCTGTTAAAATGTCAAACACTGACTTGAATTAAAACAAAAAACAGCAATAAAGAAAAAGAAAAAAAGAAAATACATGTATAAGCTGGTAAGAATAAAGACTTTGAAACAGAGTGTAGCACATGTCTTTGTAGCACTGAAACCTACTAAAGTCTTAGCATTCTTAAAACTATAAGTAGATAGCACATTAACTCCACCACTTTTACATAACCTAGCCAAGGATTGGGGAGAAATTATCATATGACAATGAGACCTTTGGATTGATCTATTTCCTTTTATTTTACTAAAACATACAAAATTGCTTAAAATCTTAAATGTAAAATGGTATAAACGTTTAATTTATGGTAGGGGGTAGAAGGTTAGATTTTCAAACACCATTTAGTGGTAAACACCCAACTACATCTAGAGATCACTTTATCATGTATGAAGAGCATGAGGCATCAGAGTGTGCTCAGTTTTCCCATTCTCCCCTCTTTTCAGGACTTGAAAGAAAGCTATGAGGATATTTTTGATGGTCTATCTGTCTCTCTATTCTGTTCGAGGTCTGAATGACAAGTCAAGCAAAGAAATTGAATTTTTCACTTCTCTAAACACTTTTGGCCCCTAGGAACACTGGAAAAGGTCAAGAGTTTTGCAGCATGTATTTCCCCAAGCTACAGGATCAAAACTTATTTTTAAAAAGGTTGTTCCAAGCCCAATGAGACAGTTGGATGTGATATAGAATATAAACTGTAAGCAGTGTTCTCTGCAATTGCACGTTTTCCTCTTGGGAAGTTAATTCTGATGCCAATTACTCCCTATTCTCACTAGGTTGACTTTGGGAACAACACTTAGTTTGACATAAGTGAAAAGAGTTTGAATGCAAAGATGTGAAGTTTATGTCTTCATTTATTTTCTGATTTTACTTTACACTCTTTTTCTGTTGTCTTTTTCTTATGGTTGTTTCTTTTATCTATCATTTCTGGCATCTTTTAAAAAAATGTATAACTATTCTTCTCCTTAGAGTTATTATTATCTTTGCTACCATACACAAGTATTGTCCTCTCAACTTACTCTCTGGGGATCCAGCCTCCAGAATACGTATTGTCCCAGTCTTTCTCCAAGATTGTACACTGGACATTGCAGCTCATGTCTCAGAGACAGAATGCAAAGGCATTCATGTTTAAGATGTCTATAGTGATGGAGGTCATAAATACTTTAAGGCTTGCATTGCTCAGAAACCTTTTGTCTATTGAAATGAAGTCCTTCATGACATAGAAAAGATTTCTCAGAACACCAGCTATCAAATATATGAGACTGTTAAACACCTATTAAAAGGTAACCTTTAAGAGTGCAAGGGTACAGAGCCGCTTTTCATTTCATCCTTGGAATGGTAGAGATCAGGCTGGCAGACCAGTTACAGGATTCAACCAACCTTGCCTGGACACTTAATCCACAGAAACTGTGGTGTGGTATTTATGATTCCAGGCCACTAAAATCTGAGTGACATGTTACATAACAATAACTGATGTAACCCACACTATTTTACATCTTTCTTCTTTATTGATATCTTGTTTGAATCTTTGTAGTTCTTAAGTAATTTTTTTTTAAATTTCTATGTGATATTGCAAGCTACAGGAATCTCTCCCTGATCTCCAAGCCACATATGAATCTATAAACAAAATCAGCCTAACAGAAAGAAGCCCAGTATACCTGTTTTTCATTTCATTATTCCCTGTTATATATACTGAAAATTTTATTAAAACAAGTTAAGAACAACTGCCTTTAATATATTGTTTCTAGAATCATGTAGGTAGGACAAGCTTTTCATCACTGCATAATCAGATTAAAATATGTTACTCAAATTACATAAAAGCCATCCCAGGTTTCAGTATTAACAAAGGAATTTATATTTTAATTTTTAATATTTGAAGCTTTCATAAGCAATTGTGTTGATGACACAGTGATATACATTCCTGGAATGTATTGCAGTAAGTCGTTCAGAATAAATCATTGGGTTGGAAATTGGCATCAGAAGTCTATGAAGTAAATATAAAACCTAGAAAATTAAACAGTGCTCAAAGGGGAAGATTCATCTGACTTCATTTGCTAAGAAAAGGGAGAGATGGGTTTTAGGCATTAATTTCTACATGAAGGACTTTGGGCAACAACGTGAAGACTTCACTAGATTTTTGCTCACTCTTAATCCTCTGCACTTCTTTTAAGAACCCATTTTTATTGCTCTGCTTTTATATTAAACACCTGCTCTGCATTTAAGGCCTAACTGAAATTCCATTTATCATGGCCTACCTTCTATTATCCCTCTAGATAGACAATTATTGTCTTTTGTTAATTGAATCTTTATACCCAGTCTCTTTAAGTAACAGAAATGTTTCTTATATCGCGGATTTGGCTTGTCCATTAATTGTGTATAAATACAACACAAGAGGAAAGAATCAGGGCACTATGTTTAATTTGAGGGTTCCAGTAATTTAGGTGATAGAGGTAAGATGAGGAGACAGAACAATAGAATTCAAAGTACTCAAAAGTTATTTGTTGGAATAAAAGAAACATGTCTGGGAAAAGTAAATTCTATAATAGATTACCTCTTTAGCTCATATAAGATTGCCAAGATTATCTTAATTAACTTCTCTTTTTTATTGTTTCTTTTTTAACTTGAAATTATGCTATTGGGGTTTATAAACTTGCTTATGAACTATTGCAAACCAATCTGATTATTGCTTGAACTTGTAATATATGTCTTTATGGAAAATTAGAGACATGGGGGACAAGTGATGGAAAGTTGCCTTTTCTTCTGATTGAGTAAATTCCATAACATTAGAGATTAAAAATAGAAAGTAACAAAAGACTTTGGCTTTATTTTTCCAGATTGTGTTAACTCTGACACACATGAGGAAAGCACTTGCAACGAAATTATTGTAATGTTATGACTTAAAAAATAATAGTCAAGCCGGGCTGTGGTGGCGCACATCTTTAATCCCAGCACTCGGGAGGCAGAGGCAGGCGGATCTCTGTGAGTTCGAGACCAGCCTGGTCTACAAGAGCTAGTTCCAGGACTGACTCCATAGCTGCAGAGAAACCATGTCTCAAAAAAGCAGGAAAAAAGAGTCAAATATCTGAAATGATACAGCAGATCTCAAAATTAATAGTGAAAAGCATTTGGAAGACTGAACCTTGCATTTCTATCATACAGACAGAATTGAACCTATAAATATAAGCCCTAATAATTTATTCAAATTAAAAGACATGTTATATTATAAATAATCAGCAGCAGGAGAGGGGTATTGGGTATTAAGCAGGGAAGCCCATAGGACAGAAACACCTAATTCTAAGTTTGGAAGATTTTAGAATGCATTAACAATAGAGTATTAGAATCAAAAATTTTAAATAAGTTTTCATTACAATTATATAAGTAATAACATTCACAATACTAGAGAGAAAGATAAGAAAAACTAATTGGAAAATTAAACCAAATGCTTTGATAATATAAATATATATGCATGGACACATATATTTGTTATATTTCAGGATTTTGTCCAACTACAAATTTAGGTCCTCATTATTAACTTGATTGGGTAAGATTTTTTATCCTCATGATAAAATTGTTATAAATGTGTCTAACCTTCACTTTTCCAAATAGCATTTCCCACCCATAACAAATTTCACCTGTACATTGTCAAATACCAGGGGGTATAATGACCCCAAACCATATATCTCTATTTTAACTAAGTAGTTTTAGTATTGTTTTACAATGATTACTTTTTAAATTAAAAAAAAAATCTATGGATAAAAGCGACAGTAATTTTTATCCCTGACTTGAGTTTCACTCAGTAACTTACCTAAAGAAGAGTTGAAATTAGCAATGTTCTGCTTACACCAGACAAGGGAGTAAAGCATTAATTCGTGTTGACCTGCTTAAAGATGTCAGCAAACCTTACTATTTTGAGTACTTGCAAACTAGGGGAAAGAAATCAGTTCATGTTATATAAGAATATCTTTTACTGACACTGCAGAGTATTTTTATCCTGGTGGAAGTTGCCTCTGGGCTCTGAAACCCTCTGACAGGGAGCAAAGAAAACTAATTGCAGTGAAATATCTTTTCAGGCAACCTGCCTATCACCAAATTCTATATGTAGTGGGAATGCACACTTACTTTAGAATATGCTTCAGCAGAAGGCAAGCCCCAGAGGAATTATTTTTAAGGTCAAGGAAACTTCTACAGAGCATAGGACTCAAGTTCAATGCACAAAATGTTAGGTTTTGTGGAGTCATTAAAAATCTTCCCCAAAAATTCAAGGAGTTGCATCCTAATCACCTGGTTTGACCTCTTATTTTACATTCAAGGAAATATCAAAAAGAGTTTTGCCATTTGTTCATCCAGTACAATTAACTGGTTACACAGGATGCTATGAAGTCAGGCCATCCTGAAGTTCTTTACCTTTAAGCAACTTAATTTTAAAGGAAGATTTCGACTTTATCTATGATTCATATTGATACCTGGGGTCATAAGTCTGAACAGAAATATAAAAGACAGAAAAGAGCAGATACCTGTCCCCCCTTTAGGAGGGAAGAAGCACAATTGCCAAAAATCAGATCAGATTCAGACATGAGACAACTAGTAATGATGTTTCCCTGCTTGCAAAGGTTGGGGCCATAATCTATTTTTAACTTTAGCTGGGTACATGGATAAAGAAAAGTACATTAAGTATCCCAAGCTGGACCACTCTCTTTTGGTCATACTCATGACAAGTGTTTCAGTAAGAACTCTTATGTCTACAGGTTCAAGTGTGTCCATGGTGTTGTAGCAAGTTGGAGCAGCCCTCAGTAACTATAAATGCTTACAAGATGGCGTGAGATCTACCTGTTAATTACTCCATAATAAGACCCACTCTAAGTGTCTTTCATGAGTTGTCATTGCCTTGTTTTGAAGCATTATATGATCAATTCATGCCTTTGTGTGGGTAGTTCTCCTGGAAAAATTCTGAGGGCAGATGTCAACAGCAATAACACCAAAATCAAGAGATATTTGTTGGGAAAGAGGAGAATATTGTGGGCAAAACTCGAATAATGCTTAGATACCATTCACCCATTCCAAAGTGTTGATGGCTGATCTAGGGGATTATATATATATTGACTATCCACAAGGGTCGGTACCTAGATATTCATACTTAGAACTGATAGGAAATGGACTATGAACCAGACACCAAGATAGCAAAGCCTCTGTCTTAGATATGTCACACTTCTCCTCCAGTAAAGCACTCAAGCTTTAAGTCTTTAGTCCCCCTTTGTTTTTTGGCATTATGCAAGAAAGCCTATCACTTCACCAACAATATTCCCATCTCTAAGCAATTGTGCCATTGCTTCTATTATTGCAAATCATTCTTCTCATGTCCAGATCAACTGGAAGTAGACAATCTAGTGCTTCTCCATCTGTGACTTCTGATATGGGCAGAAGGAGGATCTCTGAGTCACTGAAAAAATATTCATTCAATGAATAGTGGACAGGTGGCTTCATAAACATAATTACCATCTTTCATGAGACTCAGTGGCTAGGAATGATTGGAAGGATGAACATAATGAATCTCCTAGTGATATTGGTTGGCAGGTTGGCTCTTTATCGCTCTCAGTTAGATTATTAAAATTTAAAATACATAACAGGGTAAAGTAAAAGTGTTTATTTGTGAGAATTAGAGACTTCATTGATTTCTTTTAGAAGGGCCACATATTCACTCAGCAATAGCTTATAATGCTTTTGGAGTCTCTTGGACAACCCTGACTTAGTCAAAATTGGATTTCACCTACTTGGTGTTTGGGTTTTTTGTTTAATATTCCATTTCTCTTCGATAAAGCACTGTCAACACAGATGAAAATTGGATACAATTAAAGTATTAAAATTGGGAAATCACAGGTAATTGAATAATAACAGTAAAGATACTATCGAATGAGGTAATCCAGACCCAGAAAGCTATATGTCAAATGCTCTCTTTCATCCGAGGTTCTGAACTCTGAGTCTTCAGAAATTAACTATATACCTAGAGTAAGAACAGAAACTAAGAAAGTGAAAGGGTACAACTGGAAGTAAGCATAAATGGGGAGGCTCTATTTAAGGGAAGAGCAAAATAAAAATATAAATAGAGGAGTGTGCAAAATAAGAACAAGGATACGTGAAAAGTCGTGAGAAATCATATTATTAACTATCTACCTAAAATACATTAAATTAATAGAAATCAGATTGCTTTCTTACAGAGTTCAGGCTCCCCTCTCAGGGTGGCCCCACTCAAAGTCAAATGGGCTCTCCCACATCAATCATTAATAAAGAAAATGCCCACAGTTTGACATGGTTGTTACAACTACCCAAATAAAGCTCCTTCTTCCCAAAGATACTAGTTTTTGTGTGGTTGACAAAAACTAAGCAGCTCTATCTCACACACCTACAGCAGGTGTCCCTTCACTTGAGAACAATAGTGCAAGATTGTTTTTCATACAAGACACCTAAAAGAGAACCTGGAAAATAGCTTTTGATAAGTGATAATTTTGTCTTCTGCTAAAAAGAAAGAAAGATTTTAATAAAATAAAATATTCACCCTTGTCTCAGGTTAGAATACAGTGACAACCTTCCAGCTAATTATCTATTCTTCACTATAACTCAAGTTTTATTCCTTACAAACTAAGATTTTTTGATGACTAGTTGTTTAATTATTTTAATAATCATTATTTTATTGAATTCAGCCATACTCTTTTAACTGTTTATTTAGGGAAACAAATGTTTGATTTGTTTAGAATTGATAATGTCAAGATGGAGTCAGTGTTCAAAGTCATCAAGGAAGATCTTTTCATGTTGAGCGTGCTCTCCCCAGGGGCTACAATTTAGTGTGTTCTGAAGTTTTGGAGACGTCTCCAGATGAGAGTTCTGAGTTTCTGAAGAGCCAATTCCTTTTACATGTTGTTTCTCCACACTGAGTTTTCTATCTTAGGAGGATTCTTGTGCCAGACACCCAGGTACCATTAAGTAGAGGACACTCAAGGCTTCTTTTCTCTTCTCTTTCCAGCCTTTGCTTGCATTCCTGCAATGCTAACTGGAGCACCATTTTGAAAATTTTCAAGAGAGGGGTACGTAGGGACACAGAGGTTGTGCTAATGCTTGGCTTGAAACTGCTTCTCAGAGCAGTCATTGGACATTGTTTCTGGCTTTAGTTTCACCTGCCTACTGACAGGCTGTTCTCCCAGACTCAGCTTTTTCTGTCCAGACAAATGATTCACTCCCAATGCATTTTTCTGTTCGTACTAAATAGGCCCTCTAACCATCACTGTATCTTTCAATTCCAGCTAGCAGCTTAGACAGCGGGTTTCTTTTTTCTCTTTTTAAATAACTCTGCAAAGCAAGAATGCTTAGCTGGGGAAACTGTGCACACCCTTCTGCTAAAACTTGCTCACATCCTCTGGACATCCAGACACTGCTGCTGTTGCCAAACTCAGGACAAAGTTCACCTCATAGATTCAATATCCTCACACATTGTTTATCAGCATTGCCATTTCTTAAACTTTTACTCAATCTGTTTTATTCTTTTTTATTGTTAAAAGAAAAATGTGTATTTACTCCCCTTGTCCCAGGCCCTCCTGCTCCCCCACTACCCCACCTCCCTCCCTCTGCTTCCTTAAGGGAGGCAGCATATCCTACCCTGTGGGAAGCCCCAAGGCCCTCCCCTCTCCATCCCGGTCTAAGAAGGTGTGCATCCATATAGACTAGTTTCCCAAAAAGCCATTACATGCAGAAGAGATAGGTCCCAGTGCTATTATCATTGGCTTCTCAGTCAGTCCCCTTTGGCAGCCACATTCAGAGAGTCCGGTTTGGTCATATGCTCATTCAGTCCTGGTCCAGCTGGATTTGATGAGCTCCCAAAAGATCAGGCACACTGTCTCAGTTGGTGGGACAGTCCCTCATGGTCCTGACTTCCTTGCTCATCTTCTCCCTCCTTCTGCTCTTCCACTGAACATTGGGAGCTCAGTCCCTTGCTCTGATGTGAATGTGGGTCTCTAGCTTTATCTCCATCCATCGTGCGAAATTACTATGGTGATGATCAAGATATTCATCAATGTACCTATGGGACAAGGCCAGTTCAGGCTCCCTCTCCTCTGCTGCCCAAGTACCTAGCTGGGGACATCCCTATGGACACCTGGGATCTGCTCTAGAGACAAGTCTCTTGCCAAACCTAAAATGACTCCCTTAATGCAGATATCTTATTCCCTTCTCCGATATCCACCCTTCTTCCATCTCCACCCTCCCTCACCACCAAGCTCTCCCCAGTTCTTCCCTTCTCCCTTTTACCCCCTCCCTTTTGTCTATTCCCACCCCCACACCTACCTCCACCCCCATCCACACACCCGTGCTTCCAACTTTTGCCTGGTGATCTTGTTTGCTTCTGATTTCCAGGAGGATCTATATATGTTTTTCTTTGGGTTTACCATGCTATTTGGCTTCTCTAGGCTTGTGAGCTATAAGCTTAATGTCCTTTGTGTATGGCTAGGGTCCACTAATGAGTGAGTACATACCATGCCCATCCTTTTGGGTTTGGGATATCTCACTAAGGATAGAGTTTTCTATTTGCATCCATTTGCATGCAAAATTCAATATGTCATTGTCTTTTACCACTGAGTAGTATTCTAATATATTGCACACTTTCTGGATCCATTCTTCCATTGAGGGGCATCTAGGTTGTTTCCAGGTTCTGGCTATTAAAAATAATGCTGCTATGAACATAGTAGCAGAAATGCTTTTGTAGTACGGTTGAGCATATCTTGGGTATATTCCCAAGAGTGGTATTGCTGGATCCTGAGGTAGATAGATCCCCAGTTTCCTGAGAATCTGCCACACTGATTTCCAAAGTGGTTGCACAAGTTTGCATTCCCACCAGCAATGGAGGAGTGTTCCCCTTACTCCACATCCTCTCCAGCATAGGTTATCATTGGTGTTTTTGATTTTAGCCATTCTGACAGGTGTAAGATGGTATCTCAAAGTCGTTTTGATTTGCATTTCCCTGATCGCTAAGGAAGTTGAACATGACCTTAAGTATCTTTTGGCCATTTGAAATTCTTCTGTTGAGAATTCTCTGTTCAATCATTACCCCATTTTTTAATTGGGTAATTTAGAATTTTTATGTCCAGTTTCTTGAGTTCTTTGTATATCCTGGAGATCAGGCCTTTGTCTGATGTGGGGTTAGTGAGACAGTGACCAATGGAATCGAATCAAAGACCCAGTTATTAATCCACAAACCTATGAACACCTCATATTTGACAAAGAAACTAAAACTATGCAATGGAAGAATGAAAGTATCTTTAATAAATGGTGCTGGCATAACTGTTTGTCAACCTGTAGGAGAATGAAAATAGACCCTTATCTATCACCATGCACAAAACTCATGTCCAAATGGATTAAAGACCTCAATATATATCCGACCACGTTGGACCTGATAGAAGAGAAAGTGGGAAGTAGCCTGCAATACATGGGTACAGGATACTACTTCCTATGTAAAACCCCAGTGGCACAGACAATAAGAACAACAATAAATAAATGGGACCTCCTGAAACTAAGAAACTTCTGTAAAGCAAAGGACACAGTCATTAAGACAATAAGGCATGGTACTGAATGGGAGAAGATCTTTACTAACTCCACATCAGACAAAGTACTGATTTCACATTGGCCGAGCAAAACAATAAATTGGTTCTATATATTATCTCATTCAGTATCTACGTTTGCCTTTTTAAGATTAATATTCATAGCCATATTTTGCAAAATGGAAAAAGAAAGCTACAAAATAACTATGTTTTCTAAAATCATATTAAAAGTGAATGAAAGAAAATGATTGACACCAAATTGACCACTAGATGAAGAAAATGTTACATTCAATCTTACATTAAAGGACAGTGAATAGTTAGACTAATATCTGCATCAAATTTATTTTATGGTCTCTGTCATTTCACCTCAACTTTTTAGTAGTCATTTCCTTTATATCAAAAAGAAATAGCATGAGTGAGTCTCATGCATACAGTATAATCAGTTGCTTGAGGTAACTCAATGTTTAAGCATAGGGTCACATTGGAAATGTAGGTAAGGGGTGAAGTGTAACTAAAAATTACTTTCCCCAGTTGGGGACCTACTTAAATAAAAGAGCAAATTTTCCATGTTTTTAATAGTGAAGTCAAAAAAAGTTCCAGAAAAATTGTCATTATCTGTATTTGGACAACCAAATTCTCAGTCATGACCATTACCACAGTCCATAGAGCCAATCATATTCTACATTAAGAAATACAAAAATCTCATTGAAGCAACAACAATTATAAAATAAAACAGTTTAGAAGTGCTAGGGAAAGATGTAAAATCATAGAGAAAGAAATACAGAGACCTCAACTAAAGAGACTGATGAGTCATAGGCCACAGTTTTCTGTGTTACATTGTATCCTGAATTAATAGTGACTCATTCCTATACTAATAAGGCTACAGTTTCGTTCAAGTTACTCTTTCTAATGGAAAAATCCTTCCAAAACCATTCAGGAGTAATGTTTAATCAGATTTCTCGGTTCTGCAAAGTTTGTAAAAATAAACTTTGTTGAGATACAAAGTGAAAATGTAAAATCTATCAGAAGATAAACAATAGTTTAGATGGAAAAGATAGACAAAATCCTTTTAAAATAATAATAAAAGAAATAATGAGACAACACAGAGTGTTCTCAGGATTTTATGTGAGTGTTTATGTGTTATACACATGTATATGTGTGGTTCTGTATAAACCTGTGAATGTGGGCACAAACATGCAAAGTGTGCAGAATCATGTGAGAAACAGATGCTGTGGTTGACCTCTTTCCATTTCTCCTACCACCTTATTTTTGTTTGTCAAGGTTCCTCTCTGAACTCAGAGCTCATACATTTTTCTAGTCTGGCTAGTCAGCAAGCTTCAGGGATCTGTGTGTCCTTGCACTCCAACCCCTCATGCTCCAATGTTTATTGATAATCTTCTTGTCAGAAGTTTATGTGTCCTAATCCTGAGTAGCCCTTCAGAATTGAATGCAATATTTTATAATGGAAAATTAAAATGAGAATGCTACTGATAATATCAAATAATTTATCATTTTGAGAAATGCTTCACTTTTCTGCTAGCATAAAATTGTGAATTAGCAGAAAAAAATTCCAAGAGACCGCAGTTCTAGAGATAAACCTCCCAGGACCCTTACTGACTATCTGGTTCATATTCCATATTTCAAATGTTTAGAATTTTGGCTTAGAGAGCAAATATTTGAGTTTTCAAAAATTTTCTTTAATCATTGAAAATTTCATATGTGTATATTTTGTATCTTGATCACCTCCAGCCCCAGTATGCTTCTGGACTGCGCATCATAACTCTTCATCAGCTTCTTATCCCTACCTTACCTTTTAATTAAATTAGGTTATTTTAAAGGATTTGTATTAAAGGCTATCATATGACACAGTAAGTTTTCCTTTTCCTGTCCTACCTCGTGATTAGCAGAGGTCATTAATTTTAATTTCTTTTCTTTCTTTCTTTTTTTGTTTTTTGTTTGTTTTGTTTTGTTTTTTGAGACAGGGTTTGTCTGTGTAACAGCCCTGGCTGTCCTAGAACTAGCTTATGTAGACCAAACTGGCCACAAAGACCTACATGTCTCTGCCTTCTAAGTGCTGGGATTAAAGGTATTCTGTGCCATTACCACATGGCTTGAGGTCTGCAATTTCTCCTTTACATTTTTGAGACATTCTTTTTGGGTAAAGTTTATTCAGATGTCAAGGAAATGAATCCTATTTCTAGTCAAATCTGTATTTTAACAGGAGGGAGTTCAACCTTAACAATTATCTCTGAAATCTCCTCCTCAAAAAGAAATAGAGTTTCATTTAAGAATGTAAGGAAGCATGAGATGTTGGGGAATGGACTCAAACTTTAATACTGATTGCTACTTATGATTAATAACTAGACAATCTTGGTCAAATTACTGAATAACTACTGGCCCCAGTTTATGGACACAAAAAATAATAGAAACAAAAATGGATTAAAAACTATGATATAAGTCATATTTCTTTTTGTTGGGGAAAATATAGTAGTTGTAATATGTTCAGAAAAAATTTGTACAGAGTTTGATAAAATATAATTTTATCATTTTAAACAATGTTCATATTCTTGAACCAGTTGGTCCAACAAAAAACCTTTTTCTATATAAATAATAGTCAATTCAAAGATAATTGTATAAAGTAAAGAAGTTATACCTCAGTTGCTCTAGGTTTAGCTAAGTCTATATTGCTCAAATGAAGATACAGGGATATATCACTGAATACATATTGACTTTTTGGAAGATGTTATTAAATTGAGGAAGAAGAATATTTCATGAATGTGCTTGAAATATTATTCAAAGTGCACTATAGTGTTTGGATTTTTATTTACTTTTTAAAGCTTGTTTCCTTGAAGAGGAAGAAGAGGAAGAAATAGGAGGAAAAGAAGAAGAAGAAGAAGAAGAAGAAGAAGAAGAAGAAGAAGAAGAAGAAGAAGAAAGAAAGAAAGAAAGAAAAACCATATTCATGACAAAATAATACTATCTTTCCTCCAGATTCCATCCTTGTGGTATGATAACATGCCACAGTCACTTTTAAGAAAATTTGTTGTTTGCTTGTCAAAACTTTTAAAAAATGTACATGTTCAATAAATATAATTGTTTTAAACTCGTTGTTACAAGTGAAATCAAGGATATTTCTACTAACAATTCTTTGAGGAAATTTTACATAATTGTGCATTATCATAGGAAATCAGTTACATATGGTTAACCAATTTCAACTGCACTGTGCTGCCCAAATGCATATCAATAGGTAAGAGGAGAATATATGATTTTCTGATTGATGAGCATGAATTGGATTAAAAATGTCAAAAAGAGGACATTTATTAAAGCAGGAAGTATGTAGGAATGTGTTGAGTATGTACATATTTTTGTCACAGCCCATCTCTCCTGCCATCCAGATATTAATTTATAATCCACACAATTGCTATCTATATGTCAATGGAATAACAGTTCAGATAAATGCATTTCCATGTAGGATCACTTCCTCTTATTTCAGTATAGTTTCTGAGAGTCTAATAACTTATTAATAAATTCATACATATGTACATTACTTTGCATATAAAAGTAAATTAAGAATGAATCACAATTTAAGCCAAAAAAAGTGTAAAGTATAACAGTTACCCTTTAACAGCAATTAATTCATGCTTTTCAGGAATGGCAAATATTTTTTGGATCTTGCTTATTTTTTTCTCTCTGTAAATCCATTTGTCCAATGTCTTCCACATGGAATAAGTCTCTACCTCATGAAAGATCTTTTTTTAAAAAAAGTTTTCCATGGTCACATATGAATTAAAAATTGAAGAGTAGGTCCTTTTTTATATATAACACACACATATGTTAATATGTGTATATATAAATATATATATATATATGTATATATGTATAAAAATACCACTTCCTTCACCCCAGCACATATTTATAGATTCTCAGTTTGTGAAGATGTTGTCCAATACAAATAATACTTGATTTTTTCACTACAAAGTACAAATATAAAAAGACAAAAACCACTCTAAGGTAGACATAGTAACTGTGCTTCCTTCTGCATAGCTATTGGCCTTTCAGTTTTTATTAGACCAATCAGGAGTTTTAGACAGGGAAAATAACACAGCTTCAGAAAGTTAAACAAATGCAGCAAAAAAAGCATATTGTTGTATCATTAGACAAATGTTTCACAGTGTAAACAAATGTATCCCATCTTCAACTAATATTCCATAACAGTGGTCGTTCCATATATAATTAACATATGCAATTTTAAGACTCAAATTCCTTCTGTATTTATTTGGGAGACAGAAACAAACAAATGAGCATATACTATAGAATTTTAAAAATTCAGAAATGGATCTACATATCTCAGTATAATTATTTTCAACAAATTCCCAAAGATAATTTTATTGAAAATACTTACTATACCACACATACAAGATATACTCATATTTAAACAGAACCAATTGTATCATCATTCCCAAATTTAAAAATATTTAAAAATAACTTGAAATTTGATCATGTGCCTAACTAACTCACTAACATTTGATATAGAACATACCACTTAGAACTGTAATATTCAGAAGAAATCTAAAAGACAAAAATCTTTATTACCCCAAGTTAAGAAATGATTTAGTGTCATGTCTTAAAAGCCTATTCAACAATGGGATGCAATATTTATTACTACGGCTCTATAGTACAATTTGAGGCTGGACATGGTGTTACTGCCAATAGTTCTTGTTTATTCAGATTCATTTTAGGAATATTGGGCTTTTTATTTTTCCATATGAAACTGAAAATTGTCCTTTCAAGATCTATGAATAAAACTGTTGAAATTTTGAAGTAGATGTCATCAGATCTGGAGGTTGCTTTTGGTAAGATTCCATTCTTACTATATTAATCTTAACAGTACATGACTGTGAGAGCTTTCTACACTCCAATATCTTCTGCAGGTTTTTCTTAATGTCTTTAAGTTTTTTTGATAAAAGTCTTTCACTGACTTGGTTACTGTTACCCTAAGATAACATTTTTTAGGCTAATATAAATATTGTTTCTGAGATTCTTTTCTCAGTACATTTGTTATTTGTATATAGGAAAACTACTGATTTTGTTAGTTTGTTTTGCATCATGATAATCTGTTGAAGTGTTCATAAGATGTAAAAGTTTCCCCTTGGAAATTTTAGGATCTCTGGTGTATTGTACCATAGCATCTGTAAGCTTATACTTTGACTTCTTTCTTTGTAAATCATATCCCTTTGATTCCTCTAGTTGTCTTATTGCCACTATTACTTTTATTTTACTTGAATTGATTATGGATTGATTAATTATAGGTTTGGTTTGTGTATTATTGGTTTCTGTTTTGTGCTTTTTGAAATTACTGAATGATCAAACAAGGGTTTTTCTGTGTCTATATCTGCTTCTTGTGACTTTGGGGAGTGAGGCTCTTATACTTTGGTTTATTTATTTGGGCCCTTTAAAATGATTCTTTTTACTCTAAGTAAAAATTTATTTATGTTTTGTTTTTTATTACTTTATAAATAATACCAATCAAAATTTCCACTTCCTCCCCTCCTCACACTTCCCTCCTACTCTCCTTCCCCCACCAGTCCTAAGAGAGGGCATGGTACCCTGCCCTGTGGGAAATCCAAGGCCTTCCTTTCTCCATTCAGGCTTATGAAGGTATGCATCCAAATAGAATAGGATCCCAAAAAGCCAGTACATGCAGTAGAGACAAATCCCAATGCCATTATCATTTGCTTCTGAGTCTACCCCAATTCTCTTCCACATTCAAAGGGTCCGGTTTGATCCCATGTTCATTTAGCCCCAGTCCAGCTGGATTTGGTGAGCTCCCATTAGCTCTAGCACACTGCCTTAGTGGATGGACTAACCCCTCTTGGTCCTGACTTCCTTGCTCATAATTTGCCGTTCAACTGGACCTTGGGAGCTCAGTCCAGTGGTCCAATTTGGTCTCTGTCTCTATCTCCATTCATCACCAGACAAAGGTTCTATGGTGATATTCAATCTAGTCATCAGTCTGACTACAGGACAAGGCCAGTTCAGGTACCCTCTCCTCCACTGCCCAGGGTTCTAGCTGGGGTCATTCCCTTGAACTCTTGGAAACCCCTGTAGAGCCAAGCTTCTTGCCAACCCCAAAATGACTTCCTCAAGTAAGATATCTCCTTCCCTCATTGAAATAAAATGAAATGACATACTAAAACCTCAGAAATTAAGCAGATTAATACCTTCAGGGTATTACTAAAACTGTTCATATTCTGTAGGCTCTTCTCTCCTAAAAAATCAAATCACAGAGAACATCTGACAGACACCCTCAGACCAGCTGGAAGGGACTCAGGATTAGAAAGCTTTCTAGAAGAGGCAGTCTTCAATCTATGAACTCATTGTTTCACAATAAAACAAACAGACAAGCAAAAATGCCCAAGGAGTATAAAAGGAAATATTCCAAAGACATAATTAAGGAAATAAAAATTCACATATGGGATTGATTAAAAAACTAGGTGATTATACAACACAGAGTGCTCAACCTTCATCCTTGAAATCATACATAATAAACACGGTAGAAAAACAAACTCAGGAAGATATGTATGTATACACACATATGTGCACACAAATGCATATCTACGTATGTGCATGTGTGTAAAAATAAGAAGAAAAAGAGGCTGTCAACTTGAGGGTTGGTGTGAATAGAAAGGGTTAGAGGAAGGGTACCTGTCAGATACTGAAGGGAGAAAAGGGAATGGAACAATGATGTCATTTTATTTAATTAAAAGTTTATTTCAATACACAGTAACACCTCCTACCTTCCCTAGACTTTATACTCCATCCCACAACTCAGGCAGCCTTACTAGAGTCCAGGCTAATCTTAGGGCTCCAAGTTAAGATTCTATATACAGTGTGCTAATACTCCCTAAAGCTAACTCAACAGCCCACAACTGTATCCCCTAACCTGCACTCCACATCCCAGCCCACAACTTCAGAAGAAAGCTTCTTTTATACTGGAAGCAACGCTGCACTAGGAATCTTTAAGGCAAAGCAGGTACCCAGGAATTCAGAGACCTTGGAAGTAATTGGAATCACAAAGGCATCTTTGGAACACAAACCCAAGAGATCTTGCAGGCCTACAAAACCCAATTAGAGACGCCTTACTCTACTGCAGATTCACTTGTTACCAGTGGTTTTAGCCAGAGAGGAAATAAAAACAACCAAGGAACAAAAGAACTACCCAACAAAGACAAATGAAGGATTCAACACCTATATCAATAAACATGGCATATCCAGATGCCTAAAGGTCAGAGTTAGAATACAATCAACAAAAGGAAGAGCAATATGGCACAACCATAGTCCAGCTATCCTACTACAGCAAGACTTGAATACTCCAAGTTTGCTGAAGAGGAAACACAAGAAAATGACCTTAAAAATTTATGATGATGATAGAGGTCCTTAAACAGGAAATGTTAAGCCTATAATGGCTCCCTCAAACAAGATATCTCTTTCCTTGCTCTCATCTCTGTCCTCCCTTCATCTTAATTATCCCATTCACTCAAGTCCTCCTCACATCTCCCCTCTTCTTCCCCTTCCAACTTCATTTATCCCCACCAACCCCATGTTCCCAATTATGTCAGGAAATCATGCCTGTTTCCACTTTCCAAGTAGACTTATATATGTTTTTCTTAAGGTTAACCTTATTACTTAGCTTCTCTAGAATCATGAACTATAGGATCCATATCCTTTGTTTATAGCTAGTATCTACTTGTCAGGGAATACATGCCATATTCATCATTTTGTCTCTGGCTTATCTCATTGATTGTAGTGTTTCTTAATTCCATACATTTGCATAAAAATTCAAGATGTCATTGTTTTTTACTGGTGAGTATTACTCTAATGTGTAAATGTTCCACATTTTTTTTATCGATTCTTCGGTTGAGGAGCATCTAAGTTGTTTCCAGGTTCTGGCCATTACAAATAATGCTGCTATGAACATAGTTGAAAAAATGCCTTTGTAGTGTGATTGAACACATTCTGGGTATATGTCCAAGAGTGGTATTGCTGGATCCTGAGGTAAGTTGGTCCCAATTTTTGATGATTCTTATTGGATAGTTATTTTTCTGTCTGTAAGCATCCAAACATCCAGGGTCTCTTGAACTTTTTGAAGATGTGTATTTTCCTTTAAAGATAAGAGCAGAGCCCTGCCCCAACACTTATGAGGTGTCCTTACCACCTGTATGGTAGTAATTGTTGTGAATGAGCTGTCATTTCTCTTTTTCAAGATGCTTTTCCTTTTCAAACTGTACCTTTATTAATTTCCATGGTATCCACCATGGAAAGTTTATCTTCTCCTGTGGAAACAAGAATGAAATCCCTTCTGCAATGTAGCAGATCTCCTGGTTTCCATTGTGAGGTAACACATCTTTGAAATAAACTAGCTGATTTAATTCAGGAGATTTTTTGTTATCCAATGTCTCTCTGCTGCTATTGTCCCTTTCTCATTAGTGTTAAGAATATTCATGGTTAATAAAGCATTATGAAATCTCTTTCTAGGGGTATTTTCCACCTGTTTCTGTTTGTTTAACTTATCTTTTATAGTTTGATTTGATCTTTCTATAATTGCCTGACTTATAGGATTGTATGTTATACCTGTAATATATTTAATATTATAATAAGCAAAAAACTGTTTCATTTTCTTAGATACATATGATGGACCATTTTCTGTCTTTATTTGTGCAGGTATACCCATTACGGCTATAACTTCTAATAAATATGTGATTACTGAATCAGCCTTTTCTGAGTTTTAAAGCCTCAAAACAATCCCACACCAGTTTGGAAATTATTATTAAAAGAGGTTATCTATTGGAGGGGAAAAATCTTACAGATAAATGTCCCAAACCACAGTACTCTCATTGCAAACAGAAAACAGAGAGTCTAGCAGACTGAACAGGAGCCGGTAGCAAGAGAGAGAGAGTGGAGGGCTGCCGCTGCTTTTTAAAATGAAAGAGACCATGCCCCAGTGGGCTGGTATGTTAAAGGCTATTGGCTGAAGGAGCAGAAGGAGCTCCCGCAGCACCTCCCTTTTTGTTTAAGTAAGAGAGTTCTAAACTTATTACAAAATTATATACAATAAAAAAAATCCTATTCTAACTAGCTTAATTCTTGTATAATAAATAACTTGGCCAAGTCATGGGAGGAAAGTAACAACATTTAACCAGTCTTCAACCCCATCAAAGGTCTGAGAAGGGAAATAACGTTACCTGAGTAATTAGGAAGTACAATTAAACAACTTCCAAAATATGTAACAAATCACAGAGACAACTTGCTACCTAAGCAATCAACCAAAGTCACATTTGCAGTGTTGAGCAACCAACTTTGGCTAAGGCCTAGAATAACTGACAGAATATTTTTAAAGGCAAGAAAGTTTTCAAAATCATCTTACCCTGTCTTGGAAAGATTTGACAGTTCTGCTTATCCATTTCCGTTTATTATGTATTTTGTCAGTAGTTGAGGTACGGACAGTTCCTTGCCCAGAGACCAGTTTTGCCAAGAAGAAGACAAGCTCCAAATGGAGTGTCTTTGGCACTCAACAATATCTCAGGAATAGATTGATGTTGCCAAGAGCAATTTTGTCTCCTTACCACAGAACTCTAGATTAGATTAAATGCCATTTTCTATAGCTCTTTGAAGAGATTGAAGATTATTTATACAGAATACAGTCTCTATGTATCTAAAGAACCTTATTAGTCTAACTATAAATATGGCAAACATAGATGACTATTGATCTACAATTCTTAATACCTATCTAACTTAAAGACTAAGAGAATAAACAACTGTGCAATAAATGAGGACAATTATCTCCAAATGTAAACAATGTGCAACTACACATTGCAATATAGTAAAAATATACATATCAATACATAAACAATAATAACTATCTTAATCAGAGATAGAAAAGTACACTGCAATATGGTAAATATATATCAATACAATATATATCAACACATAAAAATGTTTTAAACAGAGGTAGAAGCATGCATGCATACAATATTCAATATAATTTAACTTTGTATCCATATACAAGAACTTATGTCATTGTAATTATTTATAAACAATAACTCACAAATACTAATCTATTATCTCATCATCCAATTTTTCCACTTCTTTTCAGAAAAGATCCCTGAGCTTATAAAATTCATCCATCAACCATATACTAAATATAATCAACCCTTAAATGATGTTCCTAAACATGAGGACAAACTTTACTGGCTAGAGGACATCGTCCTTTAGAATTACTTCCAGCTGTCATGTGGGTGATGTTCTTTCTGGGGGATCCTATGAAAGTAAAATGATGGTTAAATTTCACGATTAATGTCTGGTAAGATTGCAAATAGTCTCTGAGTATTTTGTGGAGGTCTGGCCAGAATTTTGTAAAAGATGTGCACTGTTTCAGCTACCCAAGTTGGAATCATCTTGTGCAGCTGGTACCCAAAACAGGTCTTATAGTAGTGCTATCAGTATCGTGACATAATATCAACGAGATGGAGTTGTTGTTATGGGGCCCCACCTTCTTCCTGGAAACTTCAAAGGTTATTGAAGGAAAATTCATTGTTCATTGTGGAAAACTTAAACATTAATTATATAAACATATACAGACATACATATATTTAATGAATGTATGATAGATATATTCAATGAAAGGTATGATAAACATGAAGAAAAGCAAAGATGTTTTCTACATTTCTTTTTTCCTTCTGCCCCATATCATGGTTCTTGACATGAGACAAAAACTCTGGGTTTTTCTCTTAACAACAGGCTTGGTATTAGAGAAGGACTGAGCCAGAGTCCAACTCCAAAACCAGCTGTGTAAATTTAGAAACATAAACATATCTTTCATTTTTCTACTTACAGAACCTATTCGGTTTTCTTGATGAGGCATATTGGGTAGTAATTTTTTTCCATCTGTCAGTATTCAATAATCCGGGGTCCCTTGAATTTTTTAAAGATAACTGTTTTCCTGCAAAGACAATAACAGAACCCTGCTCCCATCCTATAAGTTTTTCTTACCACCTGTATGATTATCATCATTGTGGATAAGTTGTCATTTCTCCTTTCCAAGACGTTTCTCCTCTTCAAACTGAACCTTTATTAATTTGATGGTATCCACAATTTTTCTCCTCCTATGGAAACAAGAGCAAAAACCCTGCCCAAATGTAGCACATCTGGCTTCCATTGCAAGGTCAACATATCCTTGAAATAAGCTGGTTGATTTAGTTCAGCTGTTTTCCATTATCCAATGTCTTTCTGCTGCTGTCCTTCCTTTCTCATTAGCGTTAAGAAAATTCAAGGTTAATAAGGCATTATGTAATCTATTTCTGCAGGATTTTCCACCCCTTTCTGTTTGTTTAACATATCCTTTTTAGTTGGATTTGATCTTTCTATGACTGTTTGACATGTAGGATTGTATGTTATACCTGTAACATGCTCAATATTATAATAAGCAAGAAACCATTTCATTTTCCTAGAGACATAAGCTGGACCATTATCTGTTTTTATTTGTGCAGGTATCCCCACGATGGCCATAACTTCTAATAAATGTGCGATTACTGAATCAGCCTTTTCTGAGCTTAAAGCAGTGGCCATTGAATGCCTGAATAAGTGTCAATGCTGTGATGTACATATTTTAATTTTCCAAATTCTGCAAAGTGGAACACATCCATCTGCCAGATTTCATTACTTTGAGTCCCCTTTGGGATGGTCCCTGCATGTAGTGGTGTTTGGTTATATAAAGATCAAGTAGGGCATCTCTTTGTAATCTCCTTAGCTTGTTGACATGTAATGGAAAATTCTTTCTTTAAACCTTTGCTATTGACGTGGTTTTTTTTAATGAAATTCTGAGGCCTGCAACATAATTCCAAACAATAATTGATCAATTTCTGCATTACCCTGTGCTAGAGGACCTGGCAGACCCATATGGGATTCGGATGTGTGTTATGTACATCAGACAAAGCCTATTACTGATTATGTCTTGTACTTGTATAAACAATGAAGTCAATTCTGTAACATTTGGTATAAATTCAGTGGTTTCAATATGCACGATAACTCTTTCTGCATATTGTGAATCAGTAACTATATTAAGTAACTATATTAAAATCCCTTAGCACCATAAGAATGGCATATTTTTTGCTTGGCAGTCTTGTTTGCTTCCATTTTCCAGGAGAATCTATGTATGTTTTTCTTGGGCTCACCTTGCTATTTGGATTCTCTAGGCTTGTGAGCTATAAGCTTAATGTCCTTTGTTTATGTCTAGGGTCCACTAATGAGTGAGTACATACCATACTCATCTTTTTAGGTTTGGGATATCTCACTAAGGAGAGTGTTTTCTATTTCCATCCATTTGCCTGCAAAATTCAAGATGTCATTGTTTTTTTTCCACTGAGTAGTATTCTAATGTGTATATATGCCACACTTTCTGGATCCATTCTTCCATTGAAGGGCACCTAGGTTGTTTCCAGGTTCTGGCTATTACATAATGCTGCTATGAACATAGTTGTACAAATGCTTTAATAGTATGGTTGGGCATCTCTTGGGTATATTCCCAAGAGTGGTATTGCTGGATCCTGAGGTAGGTAGATTCTCCAGTTTCCTAGGAAACTGCCACATTGATTTCCAAAGTGGTTGTACAAGTTTGCATTCCCACCAGCAATGGAGGAGTGTTCCCCTTACTCCACAACCTCTCCAGCATAGGTTATCATTGGGAT
>JAQHUG010000059.1:6390806-6402241 GCA_028555095.1 Dicrostonyx torquatus
CAACGGCACAGGGGCCTATCTCTTCTGCATGTATTGGCCTTTTGGTAACTTATTCTATATGGATGCACACCTTCTTAGGCCGAGATGTCGGGGGGAGGGCCTTGGGCTTTCCACAGGGCAGGGTATCCTGCCCCATCTCAAAAAAGCAGGGGGAGGGAGGTTGGGTAATGGGGGAGCGGGAGGGCCTGGGACAAGGGGTGTAAATGTAAATTTTTCTTTTAACAATAAAAAAATAAATTAAAAAAAGAATGGCATATAATTCTGCCTTCTGGACAGAAGTATAAAGGCTTTGTTCCACCTTACTTAATTCCTCTATTTGTAACCTCCCTTCCCTGATTTGTTTTCATTAGTATAAAATGTACATTTTCGAGTTAGAGCATCATGTACAATTTGGGGAAGTTCACTTTATAAGGTTATGTCTATTGCTTTTGGGATATTTGCTATTAATGTCTACCAAAAAACTTAACACAAACCCTTTGCCTTGGTTCATTGTCTTTCCAAAACTTTTTTATTTCATCTATTATAAAAGGCACTATGTATTTGCTGGGTCTATATCTGATAATTGACAAAGTTTCTATTTACCATTTATAATTAATTCAAGACATTTTTCACATAAGTTTTTAATTTTTTACTTGGTTTATGTGGTAAAAGTTTACTTCTAAGATAATATCGTCCCTGCATTAAAATTCCTCTGGGAGAAATTCTGGAAGGCAATATGACTAGAATACAATTGAGACTTAGATTCACCTTCTCCCCATTTACCTTCTGTAATTTCTCCTCAATAATTTTCAATTCCTTTTCTACTTCAGCTGTTAATTCTTTGGGACTATTCAAATTTTTATCACCATCTAAGGTTTTGTTTAAATGAATTATTAGATCAGGTGTTATTTGATCAGCTACTCATAGACTGGAAATGCCTTCTAATTTTCTTTGAAAGTCATTAAGAATTTCAAACCTGTCTCTCCTAATTTGTTCCTTTTGTGTTCTAATTTTCTATAGACCTATTTTAAATCCTAGGTAATTGACAGAATCTCCTCTCTGTATTTTTTGAGGAGCCATTTGTAATCCCCATTTTGCAAAACTTTGTTTACTTCTTCAAACATTCTTTCTAAAGTATCCGTGTTTGAATCAGATATCAAAATGTCATACATATCATGGTAAATTAAAGACTTAGGAAATTGCTTGTGTATTATTTACAATGGCTGACTTACAAAGTATTGGCACAAAGTGGGGCTATTAAGCATTACTTCTGGGAGGACAATCCATTGGTATCTCCTAGTAGGCTGAGAATTAATATAAGTAGGCACTGTGAAGACAAATTTTTCCCATTCCTTTTCTTGTAAAGATATAGTGAAGAAACAAACTTTCAAAACAATAACTATAAAACATCCTTTTTGTAATAGAGAAGGCAGAGGACTTCCAGACTATAGAGGTCCCATAAATTGAATTACCTTATTGACAGCTCTTAGATCTATCACCATTCTCCATTTACCAGATTTCATTTTTACAACAAATACAGGAGAAGTCCAAGGGCTAGTTGGTTCTTCAATATAGCAAGCTTTTAGTTGCTCTTTTACCAGCTGTTCTAAGGTCTGCAGCTTTTCTTCAGCTAGAGTCCACTGCTTAACCCATATGTGTTTATTTGTTAACCATTTTAAAGGTAGGGCTATTGGTGCTTCTAAAGGTTTGCTAGTTTCTTTCTGTTCTTGGGCAACCTTAACGGATAGTGACCTTTGTTTATAGTACCTTATAATATCCTTCCCAGAATTTTGAGTTCCTGGACTGCAGGAATGTTAACCTGGGTACTCCATTGCTGCAACAAGTCATGACCCCATAAATTTACTGCACTATTAGCTACATATGGCCTCAGCTTGCCCCTCTGCCCTTCTGGCCCATGCAGTCAACTCATCTCATGCTCTGTTTAAGATATGGCTCCTATTCCTAGTAATGGAACATCTGCGTCTTGAAGAGACCAATTTGGATGCCTAGTTTCTGAAGTAATGATACTCATATCCACATCTGTGTCTATCAAACTAACCATTACAATGCCATTTATACACACTCTTAGCTTTGGTTTTTTATTATTTATAGAAGTCTGTCAGAATATACATTTCTTATTTCCTATTGGAATTTTTTATTTATCCTCCCTGTTTATGCCATCATCTAGAACAATATAGTCTTTTACAGAAGGCTCTGGATTTTTTAATTTTCCTGGTGAGACATGTCCTCCAGAGTGACTGGGAATGATTGGACCACTTTTGGCTTGGGGGCCTGCAAGAGGCTCCTCAAGCATTTTCCTGATGGTATCAGGTTACCTTGTTTGTCTTTTGTTTATCTGCATTCATTGGTCCAATATTGGACTTTGCCACACCTTCTACATATACCTGAAGGCTGAGTCCTCCTATTTTTTCATTCCCAGAGAAGATATTATTCTTAGGATTTCCTTCTCTATTATCCCTTCTCAGATATCCTATTCTACCACAATTAAAACATTTGGCATTTTGATGTCTTCTCATTCATTTGGAAATTGCTTCTCCTACCCACAATTCTGTATTATAGTCAAATGTGTCAATGTTCATTATATGCAGGATCTATTTATCCATAAGACCTGATCTAATCTCTAAAGGCCCAAGTATCTTTTTTTCATTCTAAGTTGGCATTTTTAAAAGCCAGAGATTCAATAAATACTTGTCTAACATCTGGGGCTGTTACTCCTATTTGTACAGCCTTAGTAAATCTTTGTTTAAAAAAAAATCAGTAAAGAGTTCTCTCTGGCCCTGTTTAACCCTGGTATATGATTCAATTCATTTTCCTAGTTTTTGAATCCTGTCCCAAGCATTTTAGGATGGTTTGTAGCATAGGTACATGATTTGTTTAATGTAAAGAGCTTAAGCCTGTGGGTAAGCATAAGTGCCCTCACCAAGAATTTGATCTTGGGAAGTTTCAAGTCCTTCTGATTTTCCCTGTTGTTATAAGATTTTAGCTTCTTCTCTGAAATAACATTTAAACATCAACTGGGGCCCATCATCCAGGACTGCTGAAACAAAATGAAGCCAGTCTTGTAGTGTCACTTCCATGCTAGAAGCCCATGTCTTTATCATCTACCTAAAAAATGTGGAATGCAAGCCATATATTACAACAGTTTGCTTTATTTCTTTTATATAATTCATTTCTATAGGTATCCATATACCTTCTTTGGATCCTTTTGGACCTTTATAACTTGATGCTTTGTCAGAGTAGATTACAGGGTAGGAAGCTAAAACCTTGGGTTTGTCATCTCTGATGGCTACTGGTGATGTTGAGTCCTGTCCTTGTACCTTCTTTCCCCGTTCAGTAGCTCTAATAATTTCCTCAATCATTTCAAATCTTTTTACTATTATCTTTTGTAAAGCCTGAATCTCCTGGCCTGTTTATATTTCTACTGATTTCATTGAAGCACCTAGCCTCTGGTCCTCATTCTTCACATGTGATTCCAAGGTCCAAACTTTCTTCTTTAAAGATAACACTTCATCCTTGCACATTATTTTTATAGTGTGCAGATTTCTATTCTGGGAAGATACTCTGTCTGCTAAGCTATCCTAACTTTTTAACAATTTTGATTGTCAAATTTAACAATATGAAATCTTTCAGGTAATTTCTCAGTACTGTTAGATATGGATTCAATTTTGTTTGTCAAATTAATGTTATCCTTATCAATAGTATTAATTTTTCTACGTAACTTGTTTTTTGATGGTATTAGTTCTGTCAACTAACTGTTCATTATTAGTATGTACAGACTGTATCATTCCAAAAAGTGCCACATTCTTTCTTAATGATATAATATGAAGAAAAAACTGAGTCCCAACATCCAATAAATGGATATATCACCATAACCATATAAACTTTGTAGCATACAATCTGCATTATTAACAAAAAGTTACTAAAAGTTTTAGTGTTAATGTTGTCTGCCATTATATAACTTTCAATTTTATTGATTTATTACCTGTTATGAGATCCAGTAAATTGTTTTAGGTGTAATAATCTTTATTGTCCAGCAGGTGTCATTGTTCCAGAGTAGCGACTAGCAGCAATGCAACTGGGAGGGTCCTGAGCTGCTTTTGTTTCCCACCTTGGTACTGGTGAAATACTGAGAAATATGCTTTGCTTGACCAATTTAAAACAATTAAATTAATTACATAGACCAAGCAAGAAACCCATAACTTACGGGCAGGGACCACAAACCGGAAGCTACACAAGTTGCCATGTGGCAAGGAACCATGCCAGGAAACTGCACCAACGAACAGGGCAGTGGGGGCAGGGGCATGAGTGTGCTTGGGAAATTTGCACGTCACCACAAGCAGTTAGCACTACTGTGGTAGGGGTCCTCCAAAATGACGCTTAGGTAAAAGCAAGTAAAGCAGCAAGTTTGGGAGACTTTCTGGGCCATCAACTGGTTAGTTTGGAATCTGAATCCATGTGGGTCATCAGATGAAGATGGATGCTTAAAAGAAATCCCACACTAGCCCAAAACTGAGAATAATAGGGGTTTATTTATTTAGCCATAGACTCACAAATCAATATCTTCTGCTGAAATGGAGAACAGCATCTGAATCCTGCAGCCAGAAAAGAGGCCGGATGTGTGCTTTACATAGGGATAAATAGTAAAGTAGCCATGCCCAGGTGGGCAAGTAACTTAAAGGCTACTGGATTTAGGAATTCCACAGAAAGGATGACCCCAGCTAAGATTTTAAGCAATAGAGGAGAGTGGGCCCATTCTTGACTTAACTTGTAGTCAGACTGATAAATATCTTAACTATCACCACATAACCTTCATCCAGCAACTAATGAAAACAGAGGCAGAAACCCACATCAGAACACTGGACTGAGCTCCCAAAGTCCAGTTGAAGAGTAGGAGGAATGAGAATATGAACAAAGAGGTCAAGACCATGATGGGTACATCCACTGAAACAGTCTACCCGAGCTTATGGGAGCTTGCCAACTCCAGCTGGACTGAGAAGGAACAAAAATAGAAACAAATTAGTCTTTCTTTATGTGGCTGATAATTTCATGGCTAGTGGCAGAATGAGGAGCCACTGTCACTGGCACCAGGATCTATCCCGACTGCATGTACTGTTATTTTTTTGCATCAGGAGAGGACCTATTCTCTTTGGTGAATCTACCTTGCTTAGCCTAGATATAGTAGGGAGTATCTTGGACCATCTCCAAACAATGTACCTTACCTTCTTTGAAGATTGAATGGGAGTGGGGTGGAGGATGTGTGGAGGGAATTGGGGGAGGGGAGGAAGTGGGAACTTTTATTGGTATGTATAATAAAAAGATAGGTTTTTAAATAAATAAATAAATATTATTAAAAAAGATGAAATGAAAAATTCCCTTAAAGTATTTGAAGAAAAGAGAATACAAAAATTATAGAAAATCAATAAATCCCATAAATAATGCAAAGAAAACAAAACAAAAGAAAGTGAAGGAAACTAATCAAGACTTGTAAATAGAAATAGAAACTAGAAAATATAAAGTGAGTGAATTCAGGAAAGGAAAAATCTGAGTAATCAAGCAGAAACTACAGATTCAAGCCTCACCAATAGAATTCAAGAGATAAAAAAAAGAATCTTTGAGGGCCTTGGTCTTGCCTGGAAGTGAAGTGTCACACTTTGTTGACTCTTCATGGAATCCCTACCCTTTTTGAGGAGTGAATGAGTGGGTTGGGTAAGTGGTTTGATAGGGCAAGAGGAGGGAAGTGGGTGAGAATGGGGATAACTATGCAAAATGAGAATAGACTTAATAAAACATTCTTATAAAAAAAGGGAAAACAGGAAAACAAAAAAAGGGATTAAAAGGACTCTCTAGTACTGAAGATAGAGTAGAAGAAATAGATTCATTGGTCAAAGAAAATGTCAGATCTAAAAAACTCTTAATAGAAAAAAAGCAGGAAATCTGTGACACCATGAAAAGACCAAAACTAAGACTAATAGGAATGGAAGAAGGAGAAGATTCTCAGTTTAAAAATCCAGAAAACATATTTAATTAAATTTTAGAAGAAAATGTCCCAAACCTAAAGAAGTTCATGCCTATAAAGTTAAAAGAAGATTACAGAGCACTAACCAGATTGGATCAGAAAAAAGTGCATGTATCAAATAATAATCAAAAACTTAATATGCAGAACAAAAATAATGTTAAAAACCACAGGAAAAAAAGGTGAAGTAACATATAAAAGCAGACCTATAAGAATTATACCTGACTTCTCAATGGAAAATCTATGAGCCAGAAGAACTTAGATGTCTTGCAGCCTCTAAGGGGCCATGGATGTCAATTCATACTATTATTCCCAGTAAAACATTCAATCACCAAAAACAGAGAAAGCAGGATATTTCATGACAAAGTCCAATTTAAGCAACATCTGTGTATATCATATCCTATGTAATAGGAGGAAATTTTTAGCCCATGGAAATTAATGACACACGAAACTTCCTATGAATGGAAAATAGAATAGATATCACAGATGGATGAGAGAAAGGCTGGATGGGGGTTGAGCATGATAATATGAGGGGTCAATTGGTGGAGAATGGAGGGACAGAGGACTTGGAAAGAAAACTGGAATCAGGGGCATCTCTGGAATGAGCTAGCAACCCAGTCCATTGGAAAATCTCAGGAATCTGTGAGGTGACCTTAGCTAAGTTCCTTAGCGATGGGGAAAATGGAGACTGAATGGACCATCCCCTGCAATCTGGCAAGATTTCCAATGGAGTAACTGGGAACCCGACCCGGTAAAAAACTTGACATATAATTTTCCATGCCTACAAGATATGGTAGGGTAAAAGTAGCACATAATTATGGAAATGGCCAACCAATGATTGGTCTAACTTGAGACCCATACCATGAGAGGGGGATTAGTCTTGACACTTCTTGGGGGGGGGCACAAACCTGATGGTAGAATTAGGATAGAACAAAACATGACTGGGAAGAAAAGGTCAATGAAATGAATTATAATGCTATTCTGTTTCCTAGCACAATTGCCATCAGAGAGGGTTCACCCAGCAATTGAAGGAAACACACAGAGATGCACAGACAAACCTTAGGCAGACCTCAGGAAACACTATAGAAGAGGGGAAGGAAAGATTATGAGAACCAGAGAGGCCAAGAACATCACAAAATAACTACAGAACCAACTAACCTGGGCTCATAGGTGCTCACAGAGACTGAAATAACAACCAAAAGTCTTGCAGGGGACTGACCTAGACCCTCTACACACTTGTCACATTTGTGTAGTTTGATCTTCTATGGGAACAGGGGCTCTCTGGTTCTGTTACCTGCTTTAGGGACATTGTCTCCTTACTAAGTTACCTTGTTCAACCTCAATAAGATAGAAGGTGTGTAGTCTTACTGCGACTTGATATGCCATGGCTGTCTGATATACATAGGAGATCTGACCTTTTCTTAGCAGATGTGAGGAGAATCGGATAGGGAAAGACATTTTGAAAAAAGGAACATGGAGGAGAGGTGGACTATGATGGGTGAGGGGAAACTAATTAATAAAAAATATTTTTTAGATTTTCAATAAAATATCTAATAGGGAAACATTATTGTAATATTAACAATTCTTTCAGCTCAATGATAATTAAATAAGTAACTCAGCTAGAGAAAAGACACCAACTAATTTGGATAGTTAATTTGCTAAAGAAGAGACACATGGAAATAAGTTAATTATCATCAATTACTCTAAAGATCATTTTAAAGTACAAAATATTAGTACTATATAGTTAATGTGGTTATTAAAATGGATATTGGGGGATGATTATTTGTCTTACAAGCTAGACTACCTAAGATTGATATCTGGAAACGAAGTATAGAACCAGATTCACTGGCACACATTTGTGATCCAAACACTCCTATGACAAAATAAGAGGTGGAGACAGAAGAATCTTCTAGAAACCTGAGACCAAGATATTCTGGGATACAAATCACAGCAGCAGATGCAGTAAGAGAACTTGAACTATCAAGGTGGAGGGCAGCTATATTCACCACAATACCACTAACACTGCACTGCCATGATTGACAAGGTAGGAGAAGATAAACAGCTTCCAAAATTTGCTGTATTACTTCCTCAACAGCTCCATAACAGGTGTAGGTGCTACACATGTGTGTGAGCATGAACACATACACAGCCACCACCACTACCACCACCACCACCTCCATTAAATCAATCTGTAATTAAATCAAATTAAGTAAATAAACATTTATTTATTTTTAATTAATTGATTAATTTGTTATTTTTTCTCAGTATATTTTTCCCTCTGACAGTTAATGTGTACTTTGTACATGCAGGAATATGTAGACACCAGATGACATTGGTACCCCTGAGATTAGAGTTACAGGTGTTTGTGAGCTATCATATACATGCTGGGCATTAAACTATACTCCTGTAAAAGAGCTGTAGACACTCAAAACCAATGATTTATTGCTCTGGCCCATAAATAGTATATATATATATATATATATATATATATATATATTTAAATTTGCTAAAATTGGTCATAGTAGGTACTAGAAAAGAGGAGTGAGCAGATTCAGCAGGCAGATAGGTATAGATATTTATAGAGAAGTATTTTTCAATTTATAAGCATAAACTTATCATATGAACCATGTGAGAACCCAAAAATGTGAGCTTTTTACACCTCATCTTATGCTCAGACATTTTGAGATTATTTTTGTTTTTTCAAAGTTGTTGACAACAGGTATGGCTACAAAACAAGATATCCTTCCTAGGGTGTAGTTACTTGGTGTTTTGGACACTAAGACGGCCCATAGAGATAAATTTGCTTCATTCTGACCAAAGGTCGAGAATTCAAACACTTCTGCTCCTTCTTTTGAAGTAGGAGTTTTGACTTAAGGAGCAGCTGCCTGTAGGCTGTTTTCACTGCCCCAAACATTAAATACTTTCTCAAGAAATAATGGCATTTCTCTGATGGCAAGTCTGAGATTCCATTTTACACCAGTAAGAATGGCTATGATCAAAAACATTGATGACAACTTATACTGTAGAGGATGTAGAGTAAAGGGAACACTCCTGCATTGCTGGTGGCAGTGCAAACTGGTACAGCCCCTTTGAATATCAGCATGGCGATTTCTCAGAAAATTATGAAACAAACTTCCTTAGGACCAAGCAATACCAATTTTGAGTATATACCCAAAGAATGCTGCTCAACTATGGTCATAGGAGCGTTGTTTGTTATAGCCAGAACCTGGAAACAACCTAATGGTCCTCAATCAAAGAACAGATAGGAAAATGTGGTACATTTATACAATGTAGTACTAAGCAGAAAAATATAATGACATCTTGAGATTTGCTGACAAATGGATGGATCTAGATAGAAAACATCATACTTAGTGAAGTAACCCAGATACAGAAAGACAAATATCATATGTATTCACTCATGAGTGGCTTTTAGAAATAAAGCCAAGAAAACCAGCCACAAATTCACAGTCCCAGTGAGCCTAGACAACAATGAGGTTCCCAAGAGAGATATACATGGAAAGTGGGAAAAGACAAGGTCTCCTGAGTAAATTAGGAGCATTGGGACCATGGGAGAGATAGAAAGGGAGGGGAGCAGAGAAAAAAGTTCATCTCAATAAAATTAATAAAATAATCAGGAAAAGACAGAAAAATAAAAAAAACTACACTGATACAACATTGACTGTTCATAACATGTTCTAAATAAAATTTTTTGGGGTTTTGAAAACAAAAGAAAGAATGGCTTATTTCTTAAGTACTGAAGCAAGTAACTTTTCTGCTTGTTCTTTGTATCATGTTAATGCAGTCTTTACCTCCCCTCCTTTTTTAATGGAGTCAGGCAAAATTCAGCATTCAGTGTCTTCTGAGTTGCCCTTCCAGTACTATCTTATGTCTCTGTGTTTCTTATCTTTGTTCCTCCTACCTAACATTTCTAATCTTCACACCCCTGCCATGGTATGTATTAACCTGCCATGGCTAGGACCATGGCAGAAGTCACCACAAATAGATGTCTCCCAATGCCAACAATGTAACTCTCCCAGAAAATTGAAAACACATATTCACAGAAAACAACAAAAAGGTGTATATAATGTCAATAATGGTTTTACTCATCATTTCACACTGGAAACAAATCAAATATTTACGAGTTAAAATGCTCTTTATATCTATAATGGAATAAATCAGACTTATAATTTTTCAAAGTTCATATAACTGTACACTTTACATACATGTTATTTTCATTTTGTTTTACTTAATAGCATTTAAATACACCTAAATTTGTAAATGCTGATCCCAGATTAAAAAAATTAAATAGGATAGGCAAAATTCTAAATATGTTATAAAATTTCATGAATATTTTAATGATTTTGCTTAGGAAGTGCCATATTAAACAAGATCCAGTCAACAAGACTGGTCATTTACCTGCATTAAAATTAAGATTTCTATTAGTCAAAACAGATCACAGCATTAAGTAGCAAGTTAACAACTATAAGATACAAGCTGAAGGACTGCATAAATATTTCATAAATCATTATTAAATGAGAAATAAATTCACTATAATTATTGGCAAAAATTCAAGAAGGCATTTTTGGAAGATAAAAAATGAAGTAAAACAATTATATAAAAATGTTCATCCTTCACAATGGTAAATTGCCAAGACATGAGATAATTTTACATTATTGGTAAGAATCTCAACCACTCTCTATGTAAACTTAAATGGAAATATGTATTTTTCTAAGTGACTTAGGAAATAAGTAGGCTTTGCCATTAATTGGAACCAGCATAATTCCTATAATCTTGTCATTCAGTTCTCATGTGTGGGTTTAAGATTAATTCTTGTTAGTGTAGCTCGTCATTTCATAAGTGAATTTTAGAAATACCATTTTGAATGAAAAAAATATACTATGAAAAATTTCTTAAATGATGAGCCTGTGTTCAATTTGTGTATACGTAGTGAAAGTGTAGGAATGAAGCAACAATTTTTGAAACTGTAATTCAGAATAAAATTTATTGCTTTAAAATAAGGGATGTATTCTCGCAGGACAATATTACACCAATTTGATTTAAAAAGGGGTATTTTATTGGAGGGGATAAAACTTACAGATCAATGTCCCAAGCCACGTTCCTCTGGTCCCAAACAGGAAACCGAGTCTAGCAGTCAGCATGAAAGCTGGAAGCAAGTTTGCTCAGAGAGCGGCAGCAGCTTTTTTTTTTAAATGAAAACCACGCCCCACATTGGGCGGGTATATTAGAAGCCATTGGCTGAAAGCAAGAGGGCTTAATCTCCCGCAGCACCTCCACCTTTTGTTTAAGTAAGAAAGTTCTAAACCTACTACAAAACTATATACAGTAAAAATAGAATATCTTATTCTTAACTAGCTTAATTCTTATATAATGAATAAATTGGCCAAGTCATGAGATGAAAGTA
>JAQHUG010000059.1:6412739-6432217 GCA_028555095.1 Dicrostonyx torquatus
GGAGGGGGGAGGGCCTTGGGCTTCCCATAGGGCAGGGTATTCTGCCCCATCTTAAGGAAGCAGGGGGAGGGCGGTGGGGTAGTGGGGGAGCGGGAGGGCCGGGAACAAGGGGAGTAAATGTAAATTTTTCTTTTAACATTAATAAAAAATATGGCCTTTACATCACAACACGTATATGTGAGAGAATATGAAGAGAGTATGCTGGGATAGAATGCAATGAATTTTCATGAATTTTCTGTTGCCTGTAGCCTTCTAAATGTGGAGAGAGGACCACCAGTATAGCATTATATATAGGCTGTTCTTTTCTTTTTCAATATTTTACTATTTGATGGTTTCTTATATAATAAATCTTAGTCCTTTGACTAATTATATCTCCCTCTCATTCTCCTCCCTCTACTACCATTTCAATTAGTCCACCTTCTTTGTGTGTGTTTGGTCCACTGCTTTTAATTGGAGTTGCTTGCTTCAGAGTGAGTAGAAGGTTATTAACTGAACCAAGGCAAATTTCAGTGGCCAAAACAGAAGAAAATAATACTCACTCTCCAAAACCATTAACTGCACATAGTCACATATGGATTGGTGAAGCCTCATTGGATTTCCCCAACGATGCTAAAATATTGAAGGCTTCAAACTTATGTAAATAATACATTTGTAGTCTACAATGACTATGTCATATCTTCTTTATTGTGGCATATTCTCCCATCCATTACCTCTCACATTCTTTATGCCCTCTCTTTAGTGGTGTTTTCTAAACCTTTGAGGAATGATAATGCTTTCCTATGTAGGGTTGAGTCCTACACCTTTACTTGTTCTTTGCACTTTGGCTAATTATGATTTGATGGATGCTGGTTTTAATTCACTATTTTTATGAATCTGCTTAACTGGGCCAGCTCAATCTTTTTAAGGGTTATTTTTAGGTAGGATAGAAAAAGTGATTGCTGTAATATAGGTGATATAAAATAAATGATTTGCATTTTCATTATGCTAATGCATTCTTATCAAGAAGGTAAGAACTTGTTTTTAAAATATTCCAATTCATTAAACTCATTATTGTTTGGAACAACATAGCTAAAAATATAAAGAGGGAGACCATAAGGGATAATTAGAGCCAAATTCAGAAATGGACCAAAGCAATGAGAGGGGACATGATCATGAGGCTTGACCCTACAGAATTCCTTTTCCTAACCTCTGAAGAGGGTTGTATATAAAACATAGTTTCTGAGTATTAAAACCCTTCATTATTAGAGAAGTTCTCTCTTTTGGGGTTTTCCTTCAGTATTCATTCTACAGCCAGAAACATATTGCAGCATTTAAATTTTCTATGCTAGTCACTACTGGTGAAACTATGACAGAAAGCTGTATGCAATAGTTCCCTCTTCATGCATTTTTATTTCTTATAATAATGTCTGTTCTCATCAATTTGTACAATATTCAAATAAAACATTTGACTTTTATTTTTTTCTATGATTTTTTTCATGTATCATTTTGTGATTTCTAATCTTCTATTTTTGATTTTGAGACATGGTCTCACTAAGTTGTTCATGGTGAACTAAAGTTGCTTTCTTTCTGTCTCTGACTCCAAGTTCTGGGAGTGCAGGCATGTAGCAACACTCTTAGTGTCTATACCTTCTATTCTAACTCTTTAATGGCATGGTATTTCTAGTCAACAGACTCTGAAGCAAAGGTTTACTCTTGTCATCTTCATCTTTAAAGTGCTATTAAGATGGCAGTTAACTTTCTATTTGGAGACAGGTCAATTTCTATAATAAAGTTTAATAAATGAGACAAATGAAATAAGAGCAATTAAATGAGTTTTCAAAGATGCTGAGAAAAATCATTCCTAGGTGTCTTACTGTCTGTGTGGTTTTTATGCTAATTGTGTATACATAACAATGGCGAATGAGTCATGAACCTTTTCTGTATTTAAAAATGTTATTAGGATTCACATATAGGAAAGCATATCAAACTCATAGCCACTTTATGCTACTACTAATTCCATGATCAACATGGAAAACTGAGACCCAGATAAAAATAATATGTATTTGGTGTGCAAATCTGAGGTAAAATATAGACCTGAGACATTTGACTCAAGAACTTACATTCTCGGGGGCTGGAGAGATGGCTCAGAGGTTAAGAGCACTGACTACTCTTCCAGAGGTCCTGAAATCAATTCCCAGCAACCACATGGTGAGTGGCTCACAGCCACCTATAATGAGATTTGGTGCCCTATTCTGGCATGCAAGCTTACAAAAAAGGAATGTTGTATACATAATAAATAAATAATTATTTTTAAAAAAACTTACATTCTCAACAGCAACTCTGTATGTCTTTATGGAAGCCTCACTCTTGTAGACTAGTGTGAAGTCACTGCAGAGGAGCGTATCAAGACACATAAAAGGTAGTATTCTTGTGCACAGTTAGACAAATACATATTAAAATACAAATTTTAATCTCTAAAATCCATTGCTCTTTCTAATATAGAAGTCATTATTTTATTTTACTCTGGACTACTTATTCCCTAGCATTAAGAAGGAAAACTGTACCTCGGTTCTCTCTTTTATGTTGGTCAAGCTGTGTGTTACTTTTAGTGAACTTTTTCTGTAACAAGACAAAAAAAAACCTGCAAGAAAGACAAGAAAGCTTTTATATTCAGAATTACCTTTGAAATAAAAAAGGGCTACCATGTGGTGACCCAGTGTCTAAAAACCTTTTAACTTAAAAACCACTTGGTTTGCAATTCATGTGTATTATAATACTACAAGTAGTATTTATAATTTATACCATAATTATTCAAAAGGAAGATTGTCATTTGTTGGAAATCCAGGCAAAGCTTCATACAGAATCATGTTTTGTTAAAGATGCTTTTAGGTAAGACAAGAAGAGAATAGAAGCATTCACAACATATGTGTTAGCCAGAAACTAATCTTGTGTTTATGGGGCAGCCCCTCCCTCAACCAATGCGCTAATGCTGCTGCAGCACTAGGGTGAGATGAAGGAATCCTGACTGTCAGATTTGGAGGTCACAATCCGTCTTAGAGTGATGATAAACTGCGTTTAATTTAGAGAAGACTATTTGGGAGCAAGTTGACAGAGAACTGATCAAATTAAGATTTTTACACACAAGCACAAGTTTCTCCCATCCAAATTTACAGGCATTTCAGATCTTAATGTCACTTTGGCAAGGTTGCTTGAGACCACTGGTTCATTGTCAGATGACTTAGTTGCAGTTGAAATACTCTGCTTAAGCCCTTAGACAAATGAAAAGCAAAATTGTCACTTTTAAATAGAGTCCCCACATAATCACATTGTGAAACAGTGCTCTTCTGGCTAAGAGAAGTGGTGTGCATGATAATATTGAATTTTAAATAATATATTACACAAAATAGTTTCCAATTTGATTTGGAAGGATATACTTTCATGAATTATTGAGTATCTGATTATTGTAGAAAGCTTTAGCCATTATGCACTGAAACTGTCATTCTCTCAGCTCAGTGATATATGAGCCTGGTTATCAATATTTAAAAGAACAGTTAGCTCACTGTGTGGCAAAAGAAAACCTAGAGAAGAAGGCATTCTTTAGCAGTGACTCCAACAGGACTCCTGTCAAATTCAAAAGTCCTTAGGGATGCTTTCTTACCCAGTCTCCTAGCTGATGTTATTGACACCTGCTAGGCAGAAAGCAGTACTTTTCAGTTGATGGAGGTAAGATTAAACATTAAAATAAACTTGCATCTATTTTTAGAGTTTAATATTCCTCTGGACAATGTCTACTGGCAGCACAACTAAATGATGATGAGCAAATATGCTTCAATTGGTCTCATTCCTGCAGCTATAGTTTACATTTCTTGAAGGGAAACTGTCTGTCTTATTCAGGGTTTGACTCAGCATTCACTGAAGTATTTGGGTATAGAAAAGGAGCTTGATCACTGATTTATGTTTTTTTTTCAATTCATTATTAGTTTTCAATGAATAGATCAATGACTAAATGAATAATGGGTAATAATATTTTAGTCAGAAACCATTCTTTCAAAACTTTATTCTTCCCTCCTGTCTATCCTACCTTCCCTTTTCTTCCCTTCTTTTTTTCTTTCTGAGAGAGTCTTATTCTTTACCCAAGTTATCATAGAAAATATCACATAGCACAACCTTCCCTCAAAATTATGGCAACATTCCCACTATGGCATCTTCAGTGCTGGTATTATAGTGATGAATTATTCTGTCTGGTTAGTGGTTAGCAAACTTGGCCTAAATATTTCAATAGTAAAATACTAATGTAAGAAATTAATTAAATATGATTGCATTTTCCCAAAGTTTGACATGCTACATAGCTTCTAGCATCCTTGAGATTTAGACTTGAACAGGGTAGGCAAATTTTGCCCACAGGAATTTTTCACATGTATATAAATTTAAAAATAGCTTATTAAAATGATGACAATAAAGAAAAGAGGACATGCTAGTACACAATGTTAGAAAATATACATTTTGTAGAGAAATTTTACTTTTGAGTTAAATCAAACACAAGACTAACAAAGAAAACTGTCACCCAGAGGAAGCAGAAATGGTAAAGGAAAGGCTGAGAGTTTTCTCTGATAGGTTAAGGAGAGTCTTTTTTGAATACATTGATGCCCACCTAACTGTTACAAGTGATCATATATTTTTCATCATATTTCATACTTTTTGCAGAAAATCCTCTGTTCAAGTGTTTTTATAAAGACAATGAAACCTCCTAAGTAATAAAAATAAGTATGGGATAGTGAATTGATAGCACAGAAAAACTCTGGACTACTTATTCCCTAGCATAAGGAGGAAAGTTGTACCTCAGTTCTCTCCTTTATGTTGGTCAAGCTGTGTGTTACTTTCAGTGAACTTTTTCTGTAAGAAGACAAAAAAGAAAAACTGCAAGAAAGACAAGAAAGCCTTTATATTCAGAATTTCATGAGGTTCTTAGGACATTTTAGTTTTCTTAATCTGTCTAATCTGTGGTTCTCTCTTTCTTTCCAATACATCACCATATTATACACACAATACAGTAAAGACATTCAACATACATAATTTTATGTATTATTTCAGGAATGAGGAGTCTTTGTAACATAAATATCATGCTGATTTCACTCTTCTTGATCATAGAACTGGGTGACAAAACACAGCATCATCCACAGATAATTGCCATAACAGTCTATTTAACAAATATACGCTGGTATTTTTCAAAGAACACTTATCTTTATCTTTATTTTATCATTAGCTTATCTTTTGTAATTTTGCAAATTAGCAGGATTTTCTCTGCTAACTAATACATTTCTCATTAATAAAAATAATTGAAAGTTATTTCTAAGAAAGAGACACAATATACTCCGTATGCTGGAACTCCTTTCCTCACTTGGCCTTTGATCTGTGTGAACCTTGACCTCAGAGAATCTGGGTTCCATATGAAGCTTTCAGGGACACTGTGTTCTGTTCTCCTGTATACACTCTGTATACACACTGTGCTTTCTTTATTTAGACAGAAAAGGGGAGATGATGTATATGTGTGCTTTTATTGGCTAATGAATAAAGAAGCTGCTAGGGCCTAAGACAGGACAGAATAGAGGTAGGTGGAAAAACTAAACTGAATGCTTGGAGAAAGTAGGCAGAGTCAGAGAGGCATTAGGTAGCTAGTGAAGAAGAAAGATGCCTGCAGGTGCCTGTTGAAACCTTGCTAGTAGGCCACAATCTCATGGCGATGCACAGATTAATAGAGATGGTTTAATTTAAGATATAAGAGCTAGCTAGAAATTCACCTAGGAGCTTAACCAAACAGTGTTTTAGTTAATACAGCTTCTGTGCAATTATTTAAGGCCTCCATCAATATTCATTTTTAATTTTTAATGTATGTTGAAGACTTTCCGTGTTTCAAAACCAGCAGTGTCCAGTCATTGCTCTCTCCATGATTCAGTTCAGCTCCCCAACACATTCAACAATTCTTTGAGATTACAGACAACAGACTCTATTTTTTTGACTAGGTGCAATTCTCATTTCTGATAGTTCCCATCTAAATATGAAAATTAACCTTTGCTGTCTTTATTTACAAGCTTTACATGATTATCCCCACTCTGGAAGTCAATTACCTTTTTGATATCAGTATAGTTCATCCATACTAATACAAATATGTAAAATCTTGCAAAGATAAACAACAAGGTATATTATAAACAAGGTATATCTTGCATTCTAAAAATCATTTTTAGACAATTAGCCAACTATATTTCATGTTTTTAGCTTTCTTTATTAATTTAGTTGTACTAGGCAGCACCTGAATTCCATTTTTCTCCTTGTAGCATTTCTCCTCTTATATATGTATGTATGTATTCATCTATGTGTATATATGTATGTGTGTGTTTGTTTGTGCATTTCATACTTATACACATACAGTATATAATTTAACTTTAATTTTACATTCCAACTACAGTTATCCATCCCACTCCTCTCTTCCCTAAGCATTTCTTCCCAACCCACCTGCCATTCACCCTTTCAAAGGGTAAGTCCTCCCATGGGGAGTCAACAAAGTCTGGCAGATTAAGTTAAGGCAGGACCAAATCCCTATTGGTTGCATTAAGGCTGACCATGGCATTCCACCATAGTTGTGGGCTCCAAAATGCAAGCTCATGCTCCAGAGATAGACCTGTTGTCAGAGGTAGCTCAGATAGACCAAGCTATACATCCATCTCCCACTTGCAGAGAACCCATTTCTGCCCCATGAAGTCTTCACAGCTGTTGATCTAGAGTTCATGAGTTCCTACAAGTTTGCTTTATCTGTCAATGTAGATTTCTCCATGATCATCTTGACTTCCCTTTTTCCTATATTTCCTCCTCCTTCTCTTCGAATGCATTTGCTGATCTCGGCCTGGTCCTTGATTGTGTGTCTCTTTGTCTGGTTCCATCAGTTACTGAATGAAGGCTCTATGATAGCTAGGAGCCTTAGCTGGAGTCACCATAGGGATTCCTGGGAATTTTCCTAGCACCATGTTTCTCGCTAACCCCGCAATGAGTCTCTCTATCAAGCTATATCTTACATTGCTCTAACACACCATCACACCCTCAACTCAACCATCTTTTTTCCTCATGTTCTCATCCTCCATCTCCTCCCCTTTACTCTCCCTGCTTGTTCTCGGATTACCCAGGAGATCTCATCTACTTCTCTTTCCCAGGACAATCCATGCTTCCCTCTTAGGTCCTCCTTGTTATCTAGCTTTTCTGGAGCTATGGATTGTAGTCTGGTTATTTTTCTGCTTTACATCTAGAATCCACCTATGAGTGAATACATACCATATTTGCCTTTATGAGTCTGGATTACATCACTCAGGAAATTTTTTGCTAGTTCCATCCACAGTTCACATCTGCTGTCACTAGATTATATTTCCTCATAATCCAGAAAAGTATTTCCTGGCTTTCTTTGACTGCAGTCTTTATTTTCTGGTCCCATATCATGAGATCTGTTTAGTCTTTTCTCTTGTGCACAATAATAAAGTAATTTTGGGATCAAAGGACCTTCATAATTTTTTGAAACACAATTTCTAGGATTTTTGTTTAGATTGAATTTATATTTTAATTAACATTTTGGTTGAGTTTGTCATTATAGCTTAGAAATCATTTTTTTTAATGAGTTGAAGTCATTCATCTACTTTCTCCAACTGAACCTGTTATTTTGCTATTTGATTGTTTAAGTAAAATTCCTTTATTTTTACCAACTATGGAATATTTTAAAATTTTAACCACCCAAATTCAAGGAATAAAGAACACTAGTAAGCTGCTTGCTGTACCATTGCTCTAATACCTAAATCAAATAAAAACATTTAAAGGTGTAAATTGCTTTGATATCATGGATAAGAAGGATATAAATGCATGTCGTTTGCATATATTGAATTATCTTTGTGCTCCTTTGATGTGGGCTTTTCTTTGGAAAATTTAATAATAATTTCTGGCTTAATTTTGATAATAATTTCATTATATATACACACAGTGATGTGTAATGCTGTCTACTCTAACTTCAGCAATCTGAATAAACCTATTAACATATGTTATAAACCTTGATTGCTTACAATTATTTCAAATATATTTTTACAATGTTATGGCCAGGAGGGAAATGTAGGCTCATATTAAAATATATGAAAATCATATTATGCTTGGACTTTGAGACTTAATGCTGATTTGTAAGAAACAGCATAGATGACCAAGGAGAGTCATGAATGCATTTCTTGGACTTTTTTATGACGTGAATCAATGTTTGTAAGTGATGGTATGAGGTGTGACGCCAATCCATATGAAGACAAAGCATACAGAGGATTCTTTTGCTGTTCTAGTGTGATTGGTTATTAATCTGTATTAACATGCCGTTTGTTTTCATAAAAATGCTGTCCTAATAGTTCGATATCATATCCTCTATTTTTTTCTTATAGTCTATGACTAGATTTGATTACTTTGCAATGCACATCTGCCTTTTCTTCTGTCTTTTCTTTATCTTAATATCTTATATTTCTCAAATGTTCAACTTGAATGGATTTAGAACTACCTAGGATACTAAAAGAAATATATGTTCGTGTCTGTCAGGGAGCATGCAGAGTGCATTAACTGAGCGGAAGAGTTTCACCCTGAAGGTGGGGCACACCATGGGTTATGGGCCTGAACTGAATAAAGGAGGAGGGAGGAGAAAGCCAGAAAGCTTAAGCATTTTGTTTTATTTGTTCCCTGAGTAGCATAATATGGTATGCTCTGTTCTATCACATCTTCCCTTCTTTGATAGATGAACACACTAAAATCACAGTTTCTTTAGTTTTACAAAAATGGTATGAAATTAATTTTGAAAAATCCTTATTTCTTCACATATAAACTGGGTGAATTCCCTTCAAAGGCATAACAGATTTCCACTTTGGAGGGATTCCTGATCACTGCCTGTCAAAGAAAGTTGGGAGAAAGGACCTGTGGGACCTCCTTATTCATTACATTCATTTCCATATAAGCAACTCTTTCTTTCAAATGCCTGCTTCCTGCTGTGTCAGGTAGCACCTACTTCCCTTCCATCCCCTCCACTTTAGGTTCACTAAAAATGTAAGTTCCATTTGTAGAAACTGTGTACTGGCTGCTTTTAGTGTGTTAAGTGGGAGAATTTAGGACTAATGATGCTTCATGCATAGTACCATGAAATCTTATTCACTTTGCTCTTCTGGGAACTAAAAGTTTAAGCCAAGGCTTCATCCTAGACTTGCAGTATGGATTTACCTATTACCTGTTTGCCTGTTACCACCACTTTTTGGTAAAGTATTAAGGTTTGTCTGATTTTCTTTAATCAATTCTTGGACATTCAGCATTATAAATTTTAAATTAATGTATATATAAATTGTATTATATCAATTGCAAATGAATATAAATAAAGTAAAATTGATTTTCAAAATTTTTACTCATTTTTGATAAAACTTTTAATTTTTAAGAAACAAACACTTTGAATTTTCCTATATTTAGAATTCCTTACCCTTTCTTTTCTTCTATTCATCTTTTCCTGCTAATTTTGTGTTAAAGTTACAAAATTGCTTTTAAATAGTCTTCCTTGTTTTCCCTTGTTTCAAGTTATTTTCAAGTTATGAGTCCTTGTCTTATGAATTTGGAGTAAATTTAAATCTACAGTTTCATTACTACACTTTCCATTGTCTTTATCTAAGCACATTTATAGAACAAAGAACATGATTACCTTATGAAGGACATTTATTTAACTGGTGCATTTTATTTTCTTTTCATATTTTAAAACAAGCGAATTTCTGTTTGTTTCTTTTTTTTTCTAAATTCCCCTCAATAAGAGAATCTGAGAAATTTTCCTTAGTAAGAGAGTCTGTGACTCTTTCTCATGAACCCAGAGTCCAGTACACAGAAGAAGGAAGAATTATGAAGATGTCCTGCCTTATGCAGGAATATATTTTGCTAGGAACGAAGTCCACTTCAGCAAATCTCAAAGTGACCTTACATGTGGTTTTTGCCCACTTCCAGTGATAATAACGAGTCTGACAACTTTATTCATGTTTCGGTTTTATATTTTGATCAGTTGTTTCTTTATATATCAAGACTTTTACTTAATATTTCTATTATTATGAATATCACATGTTTGCGCTCAAGTATGATACAACAGTCATCTTTACAGGGCATTAGATCAAGCATTGTATGTAGACCACACTAGCTAAGATATGGGCAGATATTAGACATGTTTTCATTTTATGAAATGAGTGGAACCTCTGTATTTTTGCCCCAATCTCCACTCCAGACACCTTGCTTTTGGACTACAGTTAATTACTATCCATTATTTCATTACAACTCTCATTGGTTTCATTTTTTCCATGAATGTCCTAATACATATGAATAACTCATCAGAATTCTAAGCAAAAGAAATTATTTTGCGGTGATGAGCTTTGATCTACCTACTTCTGTGACTCTGTGAGGTGTGATTGACAAGAATGTCTAAGATGAACACAGGATATTTCCCCCAATAATTTTGATTTAAGTGTGTGTTTACACACACTTGCTGTGTTTACAACAATCATTATTGTAATATTTTTCTTTAGAAATATCCATCATCAGAACTGATATATCGAATTTTTTACTCTAAGCAATTGTACCCATTATAGCTTTGATGAGTGAACTCTGCTGTGTAGATCATTTTAGCAATATATTGACAACCACAATTTTTCTTGGCTTAAAACCACTTTTATTTTATATTTATTGTTTTAGTACCTCTGGATGTATAGATTTTTACATATTTTATATTCCCGGATGATATAAAAATAAAAGTGGCATATGAGAAATTTTCATCACTGTTAAAATCATTAAAAACATTATTAACATCACATAAACCCAGTCTATCAATTTATGGCTTAAAATTTGGTAACTTTATATTCTACTTTCTATATTCTACAACTTATTAGTATAATTCATAGTAACAGAATCTTTTATTTTTAAACAATTATTATTTTGTCAGAAATAAAGAAATCTTTCCTTCTTATGTTTTCATAAATAAGTGTTTAATTAAAATTTCCTAATTTTCTTGTTATAATTTTCTTATCTTTCATGATGCATATATTTGTGAACAGGAATATATTAATGATTGATATTAAGAATCACAATGAATTATAAACAATGAAAACAGAAAACAAGTAAAGACTAATGTTTAAACAGATGTATACCTAAGGCCAGACATGAAATCAAGCAGAATTTCTTCCTAAAAAAACTGGGTTGAATATCGTTAATGTAAAACATTGCATAAATACTTCAAAATTACATGTTATACACTGTATATGTGTGTGCAATTTGTCAATTTGCATAATTTTAACATTTTATTTTTGACAGTAACTAAAATTTATTTTGTATTTTTAAAAATTTCTCTATTTTTTCCTTTTCTCCTCTCCAATCGTCCCATCCACTATTCCTTTGCTCTTCATGGTCTCATTTTTATCAGATTTTGTTTTGCACATGTGAAGTAACTGACCAGTAGAATCCCTAGCTACATTATAAATATTTGTATTTATACTCACAGAGAAGTGCAGTCTTCACCCTCAGCAAAGAGATTTTTCTTTGCAGCAGACAGAGACCAATACAGCTATCCACAACCAGTTAAAATGCATTGCTTTGTAGCGAGTCTGAGTTGATACATCTGCAATACAAGTCTAGCATCTAAGATTTTTTAAAGTTTTCCTTCAATTTTAATTTATCCTTCTTATTTCTATAAGTGTAAGTTTTATTTAGGTGAATTGAGATGTGCTGTGTTGTGTAGATTTTTATGAGTCCAGATGCTCACAGAGGACAGTGACTTGGGATCCTCTGGAACTGGAGATACAGGTAACCTATAGCCACCCAACATGTGTTCTGGGAATTAAACTGCAGTCACCTTATGGTGGTATCAATATATTCCTCTATCCTGTAATTAAAATAGATTTGAAAAGAAGAATATGAACTTAAAAATATTTTTAAACTAAATTTATCAGTATTTGTCAAATGAAAATGAATTGTTTCATCTATTATAATGCCTTGCATTTTCTCATACATGACTTTCTAATTCATATAATAGTGAAAAGTACATAAGTGAATACTCTTTCAACCAATATGATAGTGAAATGGTAGTTTCAAATAAAGTACAGTGTCCTTCCTACTTTTGCTCACAATGTAGTCACTATGAAACCTTATACATACAGCAGTTATAACAACTAATTAATTTGTTGCAAAACACAGTCATAAAACTGTAAAATCTTATTACAGAGAATTTAAAAGAAAATTGGGATAAACAGTTGGAGGGAGTACATCCTAAAAGACAAGAAAAAGTATTGGGAAATTTCTATTAATCTTGTGAGTTTTCTTTTCTTTCTTTTTTTTTTTTTTAGTACTTAATTTAATTCAAGTTAAAAATCTTCACTGTTTAATCATTGACACTCAGCTAAATGATTTTATATTCATTTAGAAATGTAAGTAGGTTAAAGGTCCAATAGTAATGAAAGAAAAAATGAAAATAGTTCCAATCTTAAATAATAATAATAATAATATTTTTGAAAATATGAAGGCATAAAGGATAAAACTGGGTGGAAACATTATCATAATAGTACTGATAATAGAGTCACCACACAGTTTTGCTTAGCTGTTGCTACACACTTGTGAATGTGATTATAACACACAATTAAAGCATTTGAGGAACTGGGTTCTGGGATGCTTTGTCCAAGGCTTTCATTACCACTTCCGTACATTTCTCCTGATTCTGCTTTCTACACAGTCTTCCTTATTATAGGCTTCTCACTCTGTTGGTTGCATGGTGGTTGCTTTGGCATTTGAAGCAAGGCAGTAAACTAGGTAGATTTCATCATAATCAAACAGATTATCTGATCTGGAGCCAACATTATGACAAAGAAATGCACATTCTTTACCTGGGGTTACCATTTACATCAAATTGTTTCTCCTCTGTTGCTATACAGTAAGACAGCCTGGCATCAAAAAAAAAAAGAAAAAAACAAACAAGAGAAAAACATTCTGTGCATGGAAAGATCAAAAGATGTTTGGATAACTAATAAGAAAGCAAGTTTCAGGTAAAACTGAACATATATATGTACTTAAGTAAGGGTTCCCATATTTATATATGTATAAATATATTTTAACACTTGGCTATAATTTAGTTTAAAAAGGAAACAGAAAATGTTGTAGTCAGAACTGTGTTGAATTGGTATATCATACATATTTATTTATGAAGTAATGATGACTTTCAGTATGTGAATCCTTATAGTGACTGCTATTTTACTCAAATTCAAGCTGTAGTATTTAGCAAATATAGAAATATATGTCAAGTTAACTGAAAAGTTGGGGCTGAAATATGTATATTAATAAAGAAGTTAATAATAATGGACTATATGTCAAACTTTTGATAGCAAGCAAGGAACAAACCATTATAAACTGACAAAAAATAAAGTGATTTATCATTTTATAAAGCTCAAAAATCTAGAAGTGTTTATATTTTAATTTTACAGATAGATAAATGGGAAGGTAGAAATTTTAAATAACTTACCTGCAGCCACAAAGTATGGGAACTTAATGAGATTTTAGCTTATATATTTCTTCTTTATTTTTCTTTTAGTGTTCTATGAAATTTCATTATTTTTTACCTTGAAAGAATTAATTTTAACATAAATAATTTAAGAGGAAAGGCGCTATTTTTATTTTTTAAATTTGTATGATGTTTTGTTTATTTATGTATTTATTTATTTGTGTGTGTATTTCACACATACCTGAGAATATAAATAGTATAACTGGAATCAGTGGGATATAGAAACAAGAGAAAGGGCATGGGCTTTGGAAGACTATGGGAAGTCAAGTAGTAGTCAATATTTTCTATAAACGTTTTATATATTATATTCTCAATAATAATAACTATATTAAAATACAGGTAAAGTAGGTTGTAAAGAATGAGTGCATTGGATATCTAAAGAACATATAATTCAAGGCTGAAGCAATGCTCCCTAGATTTTGAGACTGTGCTAATTGGAATAGATTGTAAACAATAACTAGAACCAGCACTCAGGATTTCATTGCATGCACACTTCATTCACACTTAAAATTCTCTCAAAATTTTTTCCTCATTCTCTCAATAGTAGCAAGCTCTGAGGACTTTAAACCAATTTGTTTTCCTTGCCTTCATGAGTTTGTATGTGTCCAGCTAAAAAAAATGAATAAACATTAAACACAATCCATGAGTGTTATAATTGTAATATGTGGCATAATGGAAAAGTGTAGGACCTAGAGAATTAGCATCCAAGCACCTACTTGAACTGTTCTGAGGACAACTTTCTGAGGAATTAAAATTTAGTAACAGTTTGATCTAGACCGGGGTGTAAAATACCTCAACAATGTGGCTCCTCTAAGCAACAATAACACCAGCAGACATGCCATAATGGAAGAGGAAAATCTCATAAAGCCTTCCCTCTAAACAAAGAATTACAGGCAAACAAGGATTGCTGAGAGGCAGAACAATCATCTGAGTACATGGAAAATCTTGCTAAACTTCAATTTGCTTAAACATAATATCAAGTTATTAACCCCTGCCATAATGGGATGTCATGAGTGGTAAGTAAAATATATATATATATATATATATATAGTCTAACACATTCCCCCATTCCATATGGACACTCACCAGATGATAAGTTTGTGATCCCATGAATATAGATATAAAGATTATGGATTCAGATTTATTCCTGATTTCAGCTCTTGAAAACCTTATAGTGGTTGTTTAGCATGGGCTAAAGAAGAAAAAAAGAGGGCAGGAAGTAAATTCTTAGTAGCAGCAAGTATTAGCTCAACATGTAGCTGATCTTGGCTGTTTTTGATGGCAGTCTTCTAGCTGGAGGATAGAAAATATATTATTCTCTATATTCAAAAATACACCGAGGTTGATTAATTGTTGGTTACTGACAGGCAAAAAGGTGTGTATACTTGTTTACACCTTGACTCTAATTCAAATCAAAATAACACACCAATTGATTTTGTCTCCCTCTAATTATCAGTGTTGTAGATGTAACTTTATTAATAAGCATTTTATAAAACTTTAAAATATATAAAGCATCTTCTCAAATTCTCTTTCTGAGTCTCACGACCCCTCAAATGCTGGAATGAGATTCATTGGTCATTAAGTTGTTGCATATTAATTAAAACTCTTTGTATTAGAAGAACAATAACATTTGCTCATTAGTGTCCTTTCTTTATTTAAGGGTCTGGTTTTTCTAAAACAAAGGTCAGTTTGCCAAAGGTTATCAGCAAGTAAGGGTTAAAGGCAGTCCCATATTAAAAAGCTGGGATTCTGGAGTCATTTGCTGTAGTTTAGGCTGATCTCAGAGGTATAATGCTGGCCAATTGGCTTACAAGAAAGACTACCTGCTTATAGTTCTGACTGCTAGAATATATAAAAACAAGCGGGAAATAAATCAACATGTGTAGAGAGAGCATTGTAGACAACTGTCTTCTTCTGAGGGCATTCCCTTATGGTGGAGAACACAACCATCCTACAAAGGCCTTAATTCCATCCATGAGTTTACTTCATAGCCTAGTTATCTCCAAAGATTACTAAAGGAAATAGGCTTCAGTGTATGAGTAGCAGTGATCACCAAGCTAAATGTATGTTATTGGATTTGAGGTAGGCAGCTTTCTGTCCAGGTTTCCAGTGACAGGGATGTGTTAGTGTTCCTGAGTTGCTATAATACTGTATTACAGACTTGGTGGCTTCAACATTAGAAATTTGTTTATCTCCTACATGTGGTAGGATCTCTTTGAAGAATTGGTGTGCAACATATTGTACTTTATGTGGCCATTCCGTATGTAATACACTGAAATCTTTGATATAAAATTTATTTTATCACTAAACAACCAGAAATTGATTAAAGGCTATCTTAACACCTATATTTTAATTTAATGATATTTATAGCAATCCTATATTCAAATATCATCATATTTGAGACACAGTGCTTTAGATCCAAAATATCTTTAACCTTGTTGTTATTAAGATACACTGCATATAATTTATGTATGAGAATTTTGCCTGTGTGTATATATGTAAATCATATGCATACATGGTGCATGTCAAAGCCAGAAGAGAGTATCAGATTCCATAGAATCTGAATTGGCATTCAGTTTTGTGCTGCCATATGGGTGCTGGGAATCAAGCGCAAGTTCTTCATCCTGTTTTTAACTGCTAGACCATCTGTCCAGCCTTCACAGCCTATCCTTTGAGCTACTAATTAAAAAAGTAAGTACTTCCTAGAGTTTCAGTTGGTAAAGGGTGGGGCCACAGATGTATCCTTTCCACCTTCAGTGGTATCAGGAGCCCCCACACTGCAGCTGCATCAGAACCATGAACCCAGACATGGACCCTGGCAGCAGTCCAGGCCAAGATACCGCCATGGCCCTGAGTAGTAATCAAACCACTCACATCAGCAGGCTCCATACAGGTCTGCCTCTGTCCAAGGGACTCGAACCGTTCAATATCATACCATACCCTAACCTACCCACCTACCCTACCATTCTCTGTCTCTGTGTCTGTCTCTCTGTCTCTGTCTCTCTCTCTCATTCCATATATTTGCTTACCATAACCCTGGTTATAGCATTAGGAGATTGGGTTCTACACCTCCCCTGCGTACTACAGCAGAGCTGACCCTGTTCTTGGGGGTGTAGGTGAACTGGCCCTAAACACATGACAAAGAGCAGATCTCACTCCCATAGTCTGTTATCTGTTGGGATGGGTGATCGAAAGATGTTCCCTCCTTGCCCCTTGCCATCTGTGTCAGAAGGGGAACTGACCCAACCCCTCACCAACTTCAGCACTCTTGAGAGCAGGTCCTGAGCCTCACCTGGGCAGCCCAATAGAGCTGACCCTGTTGGCGGGGTGGGGGTGAAGGTAAGTAGGCAACACTTGGAGAACTGGCCCCACTACTCTTCTGTCATGTAGCACCGTGGGAAAGGGAGAGATGATGACCTTGTCGCCACTGTGTTAGATAAGGGAGCTGTAACGCTCACAAAAGTGGGCCCTGTTCCTCACCTGGGCAGCACAGTAGAGTTGACCCTTATGACTGGGGTAAGGGTGAACCTGTCCCATGTGAGCTCGGGACATCCGTCCCTGCCCCTTATTTGCCATTTGGTGTCATGGACAAGGGCAAGAGCCTTCCCCCTTCCTCCACCCCTTGTTGCCTATGGCAGCTGGAAGAGGTATTCCTGCCCACCCTGCCCCTCTCCTGGGCAACACAGTAGAACTGACCCTGCTGGTGTACGTGTGGGTGAACTGACCCTGAAGGCCTGAAAGCAGGAGAACTGGTCCTGCATATTGCTAGATGTTTCATAGGTGAACAAGCTGGGGCAATTCTGGAGCTCACCCTGGTGTTGAGGACAGGGGACGACTGGTGGCCTGACCAAGCCTGCAACTACCCAGGCCTAGAACAAGGATTATGAGCTGACCAATGTCAACATCCACACTATCTATGATCTGCTAGAGCACATGAAGAGACACGTAATGCAGATCCAAAGCTGCAGGATCTCCAACACACAGGGCAACAACAGGATTCCCAAAAGGTGCCCTGGTGAAGGTCCAGTATTGATGGCATGATAGAACACAGAGGTTTAGAACCAGACCAGTGACTGTTTTGCAATTGAACACTTACAAATAAAGATGTATGAACAAAAGTTATACTATATGAGTCACTGTGCCATACTACAGCTTTCATGATTCCATGATTTCACAATGAGATATTTCTTTCATATTTTTTCCTTTTCTTTTCTTTATTGTTAAAAAAATTTATACTTCCTCTCCTTGTCCCAGGATCTCCCACTCTCCCACTACCCCACCTCCCTCCCCCGCTTCCTAAGAGGGGGCAGTATACCCTGCCCTGTGGGAAGCCCAAAGCCCCCCCCCTCCATCCAAGTCTAAGGAGGTGTGCATCCATATAGAATAAGTTCCCAAAAAGCCAATACATGCAGAAGAGATATGTCTCAGTGCCATTATCATTGGCTTATCAGTCAGTCCCCATTGGCAGTCACATTCAGAGAGTCCAGTTAGGCCATATGCTCATTCAGTCCCGGTCCAGCTGGATTTGATGAGCTCCCAATAGATCAGACACACTGTCTCAGTTGGTGGGCCAGTCCCCCACGGTCCTGACTTTTTTGCTCATCTTCTCCCTCCTTCTGCTCTTTGACTGGACCTTGGGAGCTCAGTCCATTTCTCTGATGTGAATGAGGGTCTCTGTCTCTATCTCCACTCATTGTGCGAAATATCTATGGTGATGGTCAAGATATTCATCAATGTAAGTATGGGACAAGGCCAGTTCAGGCACCCTCTCCTCTGCTGCCCAAGTACCTAGCTGGGGACATCCCTGTGGACATCTGTGATCCGCTCTAGAGACAAGTCTCTTGCCAAACCTAAAATGACTCTCTTAATGTAGATATCTTAGTCCCTTCTCCAATATCCACCCTTCCTCTATCTCCACCCTCCCACACCCACAAGCTCTCCCCAGTTCTTCCCTTCTCCATTCTACCCCCTTCCTTTTGCATACTTCCACCTCCAACCCCTACCTCCACCCTCATCCCATGCTTCCAACTTTTGCCTGGCGATCTTGTTTGCTTCTGATTTCCAGGAGGATCTATATATGTTTTTCTTTGGGTTCACCAATCTATTTGGCTTCTCTAGGCTTGTGAGCTATAAGCTTAATGTCCTTTGTTAATGGCTCAGGTCCACTAATGAGTGAGTACAGACCATACTCATTTTTTGGGGGGTTGGGATATCTCACTAAGGATAGAGTTTTCTATTTCCATCCATTTGCATGCAAAATTCAAGATGTCATTGTTTTTTACTAGTAGTATTCTAATGTGTCTATATTCCACACTTTCTTGATCCATTTTTCCATTGAGGGGCACCTAGGTTGTTTCCAGGTTCTGGTGATTACAAATAATGCCTCTATGAACATAGTTGCTTTCATTTTCTTTTTCTTTTCTCCTAAAATTTATTTCACATTATTTTGAGGGAGAAAGTGCAAGAGAAGCGGGCAGATGTGAAGTGGGGGAGAGATGAATTGAAATGATGCATGATGTGAAAGATACAAAGAATAAATTGAAAGGATTAAAAATAAATAAAATAAGTCTTAATTATGATAAATTATTCTCATAAGTTGAGTTTATTAAAATCATATCATAGGATTCATTTCATAACTTTTATCCCCTGACAACAGAAGGAAACTCCAGAAATTATGAGAAGGAAAGAGATTACTAAAGAGATGCCATAGAAATTTCACATGATGGATGGAGGTAGAGCCAGAGACCCACATTCACATCAGAACAAGGGATCGAGCTACCTAGGTCCAGTGGAAGAGCAGGAGGGAGAAAATGAGCAAGGAAGTCAGGACCGTGAGGCACTGGCCCACCAACAGAGACAGTGTGCTCTATCTATTGGGAGCTCATCA
>JAQHUG010000059.1:6432513-6446115 GCA_028555095.1 Dicrostonyx torquatus
ATCTTAAGGAAGCATGGGGAGGGTGGTGGGGTGGGTGGGAGCAGGAGGGCTGGGAACAAGGGGAGTAAATGTAAATTTTTCTTTTAACAATAAAAAAAGTCACTGTACAACCAAGAAATTCAATAATGTGTTCTTAAGAATCTGTATGTGGATGGAAAATATTCACATATTGTAAATGTAGAAAAGCTACTGCATGGTTTAATTTAGAACAGGTGGAGCATTATTTCTACATTCTAACAAGTGCATGACAACAAAGATTCTTCATTGGGAATATTAATATGAAGTACAGGTATAACATTTCTCTGTGCTTTACCTGTTTCCTGATTTGGATGCATGAGTCTAAGAACTCCCTATTCTCTCTAGCATCCAGCAATATAGATCTGGCTGTCTTCTTGAACTAATATCCACTCTTGTAGGATGAATATCATTAAGCCCTTTGAACCCAGTGTAATGGGACATATTTTCTCTACTAAAACCATTTTCAAACACGCTTTTGGGACTAATAGTACTACAAGCTTAAGGCCCAATGAGCCCCTATTATGTAATGGGATAACTTCTCTCTCATAAACCACCTATGTCCTAATTACATATCAGACTGGCAATAATTTACGTAATTATTATGCTTGTCATTTTATGGCCTATGTTTTATAGAAGGATTGTTAGTGGAGGAAGGTTTCAATGTAGGGAGCCCTAAATAAAGAATGGTACATACCTTTAACTTTCTGTTGGTATCCCAAGTTATATATTTCATTCATTTCAATAGTTTTCATTCAAATACATATCCTCTCTGAAGTAAGTAGGTTAATGTGTTACTCTTATACCACAGTCTTATCTCTTCCTTTACCACAGGCACAGGCTGAGGCAATCATTAAATATCCCACTTGGCCTATTTACTTCATGTGTTTTTTATGTTTAAGAAGAAAAAAATAATTCTAACAGGTGGTGATATCTATATAATATACAATTAATAACATTAAAACTGTAATCATTTTAATAATAACATTTGTCATGGCCACATTGCACAGAGCTCTACTATTAAAAAGACAACAACAGTTATAGAATAGATATCTTTGCCTCACTTAAAGTGCTAAGAAAGTTTTGTAGAAAATAATAAATTTGGTGCCAAATTTAAAAGTAGTATAGGCTGAGAGATTTCTCCTTTCTAAGTGCTGGACTGCCTATCTCATTAAGCTTCCCACAGTCCTCAGGGGTTTCATTTTGTAATTTGGAGATGACAGAAGAGAAGTTATGCAAGCTCAAACCGATTGCCGGTAGTTCTGCATAGTTCATGCCAATAGTGCTGTGAACATCAAGCTCGACTTTTTCTGGTATACCTGAGGTGTCCCTAGATAACCATGTGGTCTTAGAGGGGCAGGAAACCTCAGAACCTCATTCTCTCCTAACCTAGTAAACTTCTTTAAATTAGTGTTTCATGGGCTGAAGTTTCAGGCAAGATAACACAGATACTTGGTTTCATATATTTTAATTGTGCAGCGTATATGCTAAATCCAACCATAAGTGTATCACTTCATATATCTAAAATATCTCTGTGTGCCCTCTACAAACAATGGTATTAGAAATCATCAAATTCATCTCTTTTTCAGCCCCATTTCTGTTTGTTGAATGTAATGAGTTTTGTGTGTGCTGTCCTTTCTTGAATGCATTGAATTATTCTGAAAATATTCCATTCAAGTCCCAGGAATTTCTAGGTCCTCCAAAAACACAAAAACTCTGTCCTGCTATTTTCCTCCCCACTCCTTTTCCTCATCTCCCTTGAAATTTTATACAAGGGAAAAATGGATCTTGCCAGGCATCTGGTGTGCTTCCCTGGGCCCAGCATTTTCCTGTCTATAAAAGCCAGTAAGTATGAGGAAGGCCTTCCTCCCTAATCAAAGTGCCATCCTCAGCATCCATTCATAAGGTTGCCCCTCTCCAACTCCCACAGCACTTTCCTCTGAATGCTCAGGGCCATCACAATAGGCTGCCACCAAAGAGCCTTATCGGAAGCTCATTAGTTGTGCAAGCCTACATATGGCCAAAAGAGTTTATGTGTAATCCCTACAATTTTCCTTTATTTGTTTTTTATTTTGTACTCTCTTTGGCTGAAGTTGATTACACTGGAATCATTAACTCAAGCAAAATAGAAATGTCCCAGTGGGGAATCATCACAGCCCACGCCCCAGGGAGGAAAAACACAACAGCTCCTCTCTCAGTTTCCAATGACTGCTTCTAGTTAATGAATGGTGATAAGGTTTTTAGAGTTTCTTCCTACTTCAGAACACCATCAGCTCCTTGAATGGGAAATAGAGGTGCATAAAATCAACCTAACAGATGTAAGCAACTGCTCCCCTGTTATAACCTGCTACAGAATTAGAATAGCCTGTGTTCTCTTAGTTATCAAGGGAGAGCCTAAGGGTATTTGGTCTGGTCAATATGTAATAGGCCCCAAAGTGAAGGCCTAAGAAACAACCTTAGAACTAGATGTTCTGAGACCTCTAGTCTCTCCGCCACTCATCCTTCTTTTTTTCTGGATGTATACCATGGAGTCTAGAGACTGGCATTATTCTTTTTAGTGTGATTCACAGGAAGCACTTCCTCATCTCAATAAAGCTGAGGTAAAGCCCTCATACATAGCCTTGCATTTCCTCCTCCCTCCTGTGTTTGAGATGGTCATAATAAATGATTTGACTGACAGGTGCAGTAGCCAGGCGGATTAAAAGAGAGAAGACAAAAAAGACTAGGTAACCAAAATGGTTAAATTCTATGGCGAACAGCAGCAGGGAATAGCAGTCCAGCACCTGGGCTATAAACTCTAAGGATCTGTAACAGGCAGGACTGAGGGACACAGGGAAAACCTGATGGCCAGGTCTATTTTGATATGCTATGTAGACACCTTAAAATTTTGCTTCTTTCTCTTGTTGAGCATTTTCTCTTTTTTTATTAATAATTAATCATCTCTATTTTATTTCTCCAAGTAGTAAACATTTTCTTTACATAATTCAAAACTGAAATGAGATGCTTTTCCATATTCTTTTATTTTTCATTCAAAAAATTTACATTTCCTCCCCTTCTCCTAGGACCCTCCCGTTCCCCCACAACCCCTCCTCTCTCCCCCTGCTTCCTTTAGAGGGGTCAGGGTTTCCTGCTCTGTGGGAAGTCCAAGGCCCTCCCCCTCCATCCTGGCCTAAGAAGGTGTGCATCCATATAGAATAGGATCCCAAAAAGCCAATACATGCAGAAAAGATAGATCCCCAAGCCATTATTATCAATGGCTTCTCAGTCTGCCCCCATTGGCAGCACATTCAGAGATTCCAGTTTGATCATATGTTCATTCAGTCCCTGTTCATCTGGATTTGGTGAGCTCCAATTAAGTCAGGTACACTGTCAGTGGGTGGACCAAACCCTCCAGGTCCTGACTTCCTTGTTCATCTTCTCCCACCTTCTGTTCTTCAACTGGACCTTGGGAGCTCAGATTATTGCTCCTATATGAATGGCGTCTCTGTCTTAATCTCCATCCATCGGAAGAAATTTCTCTGGTGATGATCAAGATATTCATCAATGTGACTATGGGGCAAGGCTAGTTCAGGCACCCTCTCCTCTGCTGTCCAAATACCTAGCTGGGGACATCCCTGTGGACACCTGGGATCCCCTCTAAAGCCACGTCTCTTGCCAATTCTATAATGATTCCCTTAATGTAAATATCTTATTCCCTTCTCCAATATCCACCCTACCTCCATCTCCACCCTCCCACTCCACCAAGTTCTCCCCAGTCCATTCCTTCTCCCTTCTCCTTCCCCTTGTACCCTTCCCCCACCTCCACCCCTACCTCCATCCCTAATCCCACTCCCTTGTGTTTCCAACTTTGCCCAGTAATTTTGTTTACTTCCAATTTCCAAGAGGATCTATATATGCTTTTATTTGGGTTCACCTTGCCATTTGTTCTCTAGTCTTGTGAGCTATAAGCTTAATGTCCTTTGATTTTGCTAGAGTCCACTAATGAGTGAGTATGTAACATACTCATCTTCTTGGGTTTGGGTTATCTCACTAAGGATAGTGTTTTCTATTTCCATCCATTTGCATGAAAATTCAAGATGTCATTATATTTTACCGCTGAGTAGTATTCTAATGTGTATATATTCCACACTTTCTTGATCCATTCTTCCATTGAGGGGCACCTAGGTTGTCTACAGATTCTAGCTATTACAAATAATGCTGCTATGAACATAGTTGAACAAATGATTTTGTAGTATGATTGGGCATCTCTTGGGTATATTCCCAAGAGGGTATTACTGGATCCTGAGGTAGGTTGATTCCCAATTTCCTGAGAAACCACCACACTGACTTTCAAAGTGGTTGCACAAGTTTGCATTCCCACCAGCAATGGATGAGTGTTCCCCTCACTCCACAACCACTCCAGCATAGGCTATCATTGGGGTTTTTGATTTTAACCATTCTGACAGATGTAAGATGGTATCTCAAATTTGTTTTGATTTGAATTTCCCTGATCGCTAAGGAAGTTGAACATGACCTTAAGTATCATTTGGCTGTTTGAAATTCTTCTGTTGAGAATTTTCTGTTCAGATCATTACCCCATTTTTTAATTGGGTTATTTAGAATTTTAATGTCTAGTTTCTTTAGTTCTTTGTATATTTTGGAGATCAGTCCTTTGTCTGATGTGGGCTTAGTGAAGATCTTCTCCCATTCAGTAGGATGCCTTTTTGTCTTAATGACTGTGTCCTCTGCTTTACAGAAGATTCTCAGTATCAGGAGGTCCCATTTATTCATTGTTGCTCTTATTGACTGTGCCACTGGGGTTTTACATAGGAAGTGGTCTTCTGTGCCCATGTATTGCAGGCTACTTCCCACTTTCTCTTCTATCAGGTTCAGTGTGGTCAGATTTACATTGAGGTCTTTAATCCATTTGGTCTTGAGTTTTGTGCATGGTCATAGATAAGGATCTATTTTCATTCTCCTACAGGTTGGCATCCAGTTATGCCAGCACATTTGATTAGATACTTTCTTTTTTCCATTGTATAATTTTAGCTTCTTTGACAAATATTAGGCATTCATAGGTTTGTGTATTAATATCCAGGTCTTCAATTCGATTCCATTGGTCAACGTCTCTGTTTTTATTACAATATCAAGATGTTCATTACTGTAGCTGTGTAATAGAATTTGAAGTCAAGGACTTTAATGCCTCTGGCAGTTCCTTTGTTGTATAGGATTGTTTTGGCTATCCTGGGCTTCTTGTTTTTCCATATAAAGTTAGTTATTATTCTCTCAATGTCTATGAAGAATTTTGTTGGTTTAGATGGAGATTGCATTGAATATATAGATTGTCTTTGGAAGAATTGCCATTTTTACTATATTGATCCTACCAGTCCAGGAGCATGGGAGATTCTTCCATTTACTGGTATCATCTTCAATTTATTTCTCAAGGTCTTAAAGTTCTTGTCAAATAGATCTTTTACTTCCTTGGTTAGTATCTCCCCAAGATACTTTATGCTATTTGTGGCTATGGTGAAAGGTGATGTTTCTCTGATTTCCCTCTCTGTTTCTTTATCCTTTGTGTATAGGAGGGCTACTGATTTTTTTTTGAGTTGATCTTGTGTCCTGCCACTTCTCTGAAGGTATTTTTCAAGTGTAGAAGTTCTTTGGTACAGTTTTTGGGGTCACTTATGTACACTATCGTATCATCCACAAATAACAAAAGTTTGACTTCTTCCTTTCCAATTTGAATCCCTATGATCTCCTTATTTTGTCTTATAACTATTGCTAGAAATTCAAGCACTATATTAAAGAGATATGAAGAGAGTGGACAGTCCTGTCTTGTTCCTGATTTTAGTGGAATCACTTTGAGTTTTTCTCCATTTAATTTGACGTTAGCTGCCAGCTTGCTGTTTATTGCTTTTATTAATTTAGATGTGCTCTTTGTATCCCTAATCTTTGCAAGACCTTTATCATAAATGGGTGTTGAATTTTGTCAAATGTTTTTTCAGCATCTAATGAAATGATCATACAGTTTTTTCTTTCAGTTTATTTCTACATTGGTAGATTTTCATATGTTGAACCAGCCCTGCATCTCTGGGATGAAGCCAAATGAATGAATGATTTGAATGAAATGAATTCTTTTTGATCAAAAGGAATGATTTTTTGATGTGTTCTTGGATTTGTTTTACCAGTATTTTATTGAGAATTTTTGCATCGATGTTCATGAGTGAGATTGGTCTGTAATTCTTCTTGGTTGCATCTTTTTGTGGTTTTGGTCCCAGGGTAACTGTAGCTTCATAAAAAGAGTTTGACAATGACCCTTCTGTTTCTATTGTGTGAAACACATTAAAGAATATAGGTATTAGCTCTTGGAAGTTTGGAAGGATTCTGCCTTGGAACCATCTGGTACCGGGCTTTGTTTTGGTTGGAAGGTTTTTGATGACAGTTTCTATTTCCTCATGACATATAGTACTATTTAAATTTTTCACCTGTTCTTGATTTAATTTCAGAATATGGTATTTATCTTAAAAACTGTCCATTTCTTTTACATTTTCCAATTTTGTGGCATACAGGCTTTTGTAGTAAGACCTAATGATTCTCTGAATTTCCTCANGACCTAATGATTCTCTGAATTTCCTCAGTGTCTGTTGTTATGTCCCCCTTTTTATTTCTGATCTTGCTAATTTGAGTGTTCTCTCTCTGCCTTTTGATTACTTTGGATAGGGGCCTGTTGATCTTGTCAATTTTCTCAAGGAATCAGCTCTTTGTTTCATTGATTCTTTGGATTGTTTTCTGTGTCTCTATTTTGTTGATTTCAGCACTCAGTTTGATTATTTCCAGTCTTCTAATCCTACTGGGTGAGTCTACTTCTTTTTTTTTCTAGAGCTTTCAGGTGTGCTGTTAAGTCACTAATGTGTCCTCTCTCCATTTTCTTTATGTGGGCTTAAGTACTATGAAGGTTCCTCTTAGCACTGCTTTCATAGTGTCCCATGGGTTCGGGTATGTTGTGTCTTTTTTTGTTGTTGTTGTTGAAATCAAGGAAGACTTCAATTTCTTTCTTTGTTTCTTCCTTCACCCAGGCGTGGTTCAGTAGTTGAGTTGACTGTTCAGTTTCCATGAGTTTGTACGCTTTCTGGGAGTGGAATTGTTGTTAAATTCTAACATTACTCCATGGTGATCCGATAGGCACAGGTAGTTACTCCAACATTTGTATCTGTGGATGTTTGCTTTGTTATCGAGTATGTGATCAATTTTCCAGAAGAATGTATATTCTTTCCTGTTTGGGTGGAATGTTCTATAGATGTCTAATAAGTCAGTTTGATTCATTACATCTGTTAGTTCTCATATTTCTCTGCTAATTTTCTCTTTGGTTTACCTGTCCTTTGGTAAGCGAGGAGTGTTGAAATCTACCCTAGTGTGTGGGGTTTGATATGTGCTTTGAGGTCTAGTAATGTTTCTTTTACATATGTGGGTGCTTTTACATTAAGGGCATAGATATTCAGGATTGAGACTTCATCATATTGGATCATTCCTGTTATGAGTATAAAGTGTCCATCACCATCTCTTCTGATTGATTCTAGTTTGAAGTTGATTTTGTTAGATATTAGTATAGCCACTCCTGCTTGCTTCTTAGGGCCTTTTGATTGAAAAACCTTTTCCCAACCCTTTACTCTGAGAAAATGTCTGTCTTTGTGGTTGAGATGTGTTTCTTGTAAACCACAGAATGTTGGATCCTGTTTTCGTATCCATTCTCTTAACCTGTGCCTTTTTATAAGCGAATTGAGTGCATTGATTTTAACTGATATTAATGACCAGCGGTTGTTAACTCAGGTTATATTTTTTGGGGGTAGTATTTGTGTGTTTCCCTTTTTCGAGTTGTGCTGGTGGAGGGTTGTCAGATGTCTGTGCTACTGTTCATGTTATTGGCTTCCTTGGTTTGTGGTTTTCCTTCTAGTACTTTCTGTAAGGCTGGGTTTGTGGCTATGTATTGTTTAAATCTGTTTTTGTCCTGGAATATCTTGTTTACTCCATTGATGGTGAATGCAAGCTTTGCTGGGTATAGTAGTCTGGGCTTGCATCCATGGTCTCTTAGTGTCCTCAGCACATCTATCCAAGACCTTCTGGCTTTCATGGGTTCCATAGAGAAGTCAGGTGTAATTCTGATAGGTTTACCTTTATATTTTACTTGCCCTTTTTCCTTTGCAGCTGTTAATATTCTTTCTTTATTCTATATGTTTTGTGCTTTGATTATTATATGGCGAGGGATTTTTTTTATCCAGTCTATTAGGTTTTCTATATGTTTGTTTTACCTTCCTTGGAATATCCTTCTTTAGGTTGGCAAAGTTTTCTTCTATAATTTTGTTGATTATATTTTCTGTGCCTTTGAGCTGTAATTCTTCTCCTTCTTCTACCCCTATTATTCTTAGGTTTTGTCCAAGATTTTCTGTAATTTTTTTGTAATGCAGTTGTTGGATGTGTTGTTTTCTTCGACCAATGAGTTTATACTCTCTATCGTATCTTCAGAGTCTGAGATTCTTCTATCTCTTGTATTCTGTTGGTTATGCTTGTCTCTGTAGTTCCTGTTTGTTTATCCAGATTTTTCCATATCCAGCCATCTCTCAGATTGTGTTTTCTTCATTGCCTCCAATTCAGTTTTCAGGTCTTGAACTGTTTCCTTTACCTGTTTGACTGCTTTTTTCTTGGTTTTCTTGGGTATCTTTGAGGTATTTATTCTTTTCTTCTAACTTTTGTTAGTCTTCTCATTCCTTTCTGTGAAGGAGTTTTTCACCTCCTCTTTAATGGTCTCTATCAAACTTTTATAATGTTAAGTTTAAAGTCGATTTCTTCTACTTTTTCTGGAATAGGGTGTTCAAGTCTTCTTGTTGCATGATCACTGGATTCTGGTGTTAACATGATGTTTTTCATGTTGTTGGAGGAATTCTTGCATTGGTGCCTCCCCATCTCTTCCTTCAAATACAGCCAGCAGAGTTTTGGCATCTTCTCCAGGCTTTGCTTAGAGCAGGAACAGGGACTCCTGGTGGGCCAAAGACCCCGCAGGGGAAAGGACGAACTTGCTGTGGAGGGCAAGTTCCCCTATGGATCTCTGACCTCAGCACAGGAACAAGGACTCCCCTCTGGATCTCTGACCTTAGCACTGGAACGGGGACTCCTGGTGGGCAAAGGACCTGCCCAGAGGTAAGGGCAAACTTTGGGGGGGAGAGCAGGGTCCTGTGAAACAAGAGAGTCTCCTGCAGCAGGGGCTGGAGGTGCCCGCACTTCCTTCTGGGGACCTTCCCGCAGTGCACACTTGAGCATTATCTCTTTCACCTGATCCCACTGTTTTCATGGCCCCCGTAGCTATATATACATGCATACACACACAAATATTGATATATTACAAAAATTGATATATTACATATGACTATATACAATATATTTATATATTTCATAACATATATAAAATTAATATATGTCACTTATGAATAAAAAGCTATGTGTTCCATTTCAATGTAGGTTTCATAATTTAATTTTTATTTTCAGTTAAATAAAATTCCATTGTTACATATGGTATATTTTCTTTATTTGTTGGTAGACATTTTGTTTGGTTCTATTTCATAGATCTTGTTAATTACATAGCAATAAAGCTGAATATGCAGGTACATGTATGATAAAACATAAAATTTTTGAATGCAATTCCTGGGGTGGTACAATAGTGTCATATTGTTCATTTTTAAATTTTAGATAAAGTACATACTTATGTACACTTTGCTCCAACAGTTTAAGTTCCTTCTAGCCCAGTGGTTCTCAATCTTCCTAATGCAGTGATACTTTAACTCCTGTAATAATGTGTCTAATACATATATTAAAACTTTGCTATACATTTAATACATTCCTCATGTTGTGGTGATCCCCAACCATAAAAGCACTTTTGTTACTACTTAATAACTGTAATTTGCTTGTGTTATGGATCCTAATGTGAACAGTTTTGGAGATAGAGGTTTGCCAAAAGTGTTGCAACCTGCGACTTGGAAACCTCTGTTCTAGCCACAAACTGTTTCTTTTTCTTCACCTGCTCACCACTTTTATTGTGTGGTTTCTTGAGACATTCTGTCTAGGGCAAGAGGGAACTTTATAGATGTTTTAACTAGAATTTTCCTGATGAATAACAATGTTAAATACTTTTTCAGACATATATTATAAGACACTGGTGGGTTTTTCGATGACTTAATTTTTTATTCTTTGATATTAATTGAAAGCAATTGCAATCACTTTGTTATCTATCTTTATAGTTCTTCATATCCCAGTTATCAACTACCTATCTGATGTATAGTGAACAAGGACTGTCTTCCATGATTCAGGCTGTCTATTCTCTTTGGCTCAAGCTTCCTTGACTCTGCAGAAGTTTGCAAGAAATGCAGGATCCTTTTCAAGTCTCAGACTTTTTTTTTATACTCTTGAAGTTTTTTTTTTTCACAAAGTTATTGTCTTTAGCTTTATTTTGAGTGTCTTATGGTTTCTCCTGGCAACTTTGAAATTTCAAAGCTTTATATTAATGCTTGATAAACTTGAATTATTGGAGATAAGAAGAGACATGTTGATTGAATTTCATTTCTCTACACATGCATGTCTAGTTTCCCCAAACCTTTTATTAAAGAGGTTGACTTTTTTCCACCAATTTATTATTTTCAAAATTTGTCCAACATAGGTACCTAGAGCTATGAGCATATATGTCTTGATACTCCTCTATTCCATGATTTATATATTTGCTGAATCACACTGTTTCTTGGATGCTCTAGTGAAGCTTAAGATAAGATATTGTGATTCTGCCTACATTAATCTTTGTGATTATTATTGATTTGATATTCATGGACCTTTTGCATTTCAATCCACAATGAATTTTGAGATTGATTTTTTTCTTGTTCCCCGAAAGATGTCCTTGCACTTTTGATTATATCTGATTAGATCATACATATGGAGTTATATCTGATATGTACGTAGATTTTTGTTTGTTTTGAAATAACCATTTTCACAGTGCTAATTCTACCAATTTATGTATACAGAAAGTCTTTCCATCTTCTAGTATCCTGTCCAATTTATTTCTCTACTGTGTTAAAATATTTTCAGGATTATTTTACTTTTATTTTTGAGTATGTGTGCAGACATGTGAGAGCATATAACTTATGCAATAGGAAGGTTTCAGAATCCATGGACCTGGAGATGAAGGTGTTTATATCCCTGTTGATGTAGGTACTAGGAACCACATTCTGGTTGTCTGAAAAATCAGCAAGCACTGTAATCTACAGAGGCATTTCTCCAGCCCCTTAAAGTTGTTATTTTAGTTATTTTACATTTATCAAGTAGGGCTAATGACCTAAATTTTAATTTTGAGTGTACCCATTTAAGACATGGAAAGTGCCGGCCATACAGTTGGTGTTTTGAAGCTCCTTCCTTTTAGAGCTTTAAAACATCACAATTATATTAATTATATTATTGGAAAATAAAACAAAACACTATAGTCATTCTAATGGCCCAAATACAATGAAGAGATCCATGACAGTACAAAACAGATAAAGGAGAAAAATTTTACAGCCCAGAAGAAAAGCACATTTGCATACATACTGTTATCCCCAGTCTGATGCTAATGCTTTTATTGTTATTTGTTCCACCCCTGCTTCTGTGATGACAATTAGTAGCAGTGACTAAAAGGTTGGCATGAGCTCTGTGCACTGCCGAGACTTAATATGTGCATTCATTTGTTTACCCAACAATCCTTTTAAACTTCTTTTGTAAAATGAGAATTAGACTTGAGGAATGAATTGAATCATGAGCTGAATGTTAAGGAAGCCAAAATATGAAACAAGGTGTACAAAACCAAAGATCCATGGCTGAAACTGCTCTACTGCTTTCTCCTGGACCACCTATCATCTTGTTCTTTTCTCTGTGACCTTGTTCTTTCCCTGAACAGCACTACTTGAGCTTTAAAGCTGAATGATTAGTGCAAAAGTACGAGAAGAAATGAGTCAAAATTAATGTAGATTTTTAATTGAGCATTAGTTGGGCTACAGCATTTTTAAAAGATGCTTGAGGCAAGATCCTAGGGATATGGTTGCCAGTACAGGTGACATATTCTATAACTCTCTGTAATCTGAAAAATGAGTTTAAGAAGCATGAAAAATATTTCATGACAATTTAAAAAAATGAAGACATTGACAAGTAAACTAATCAGTTCCATCACAGAGTAACCAATAACTTAATCAGTGGCAGTTGATATTATTATTATTGCTATTTATTATTATTATTATTTTCAGCAAAGTATAGTGACAAAGTATAGCTGGACTCCACCTGTTATTTGCAATTTAACTAGGTGATCATTCAATTAAGTCTAGGCTGCTTGGTTTAAATATGAATGTATGGGAAGAAATTGCTGATATTCACCTCAGAAAATTAAACCTATTGTAAAAAAATTAAATATTCAAAATCAGTATCTCATGACATGTTTTTCACTGAGCCTAATACACCTCAAGCATAGGTCAAGACATATTTACTCCTTATGATACCTGGAATGTATATATACATATACATGGAATATATATTGTACATATTTGGACTATATATTGCACACACATTTTATATATGTGTATGTATGTATGTATAATAGTTTGTGTCTTCAATGTCTAACAACTGGGAGAATTTGGCATTAATAAATTTTTTCTTATTTTCTAATATAATTTGGCTTTCTCCTCAAATAAGATTTAAAATACAACATTTGGCAAACTACATTAGCTCCATTGAGCCAGTCTCATGTTGGTTCTACTGCAGTTTGATAGTTTACAACCTCAATGGACTGAATGGGTCTTGGCAAGCTTATTAAATTCAGTGGTTCTGAAACTTGGATGAATATCAAAATTTAATAGATATCTATAAAAACACAGATTCCTGGGCACAAAGTCATACTGATACATCCTCTAGGATCCAGACAATTGGGACCTAGAAGAGTTAATCTTCACAAAACCTCCCAAATGTCTCCTACTATTGCCTGAGGTTTGAAATCACTACTTTAATTTGTATCTCATCCCAGCCAAAACGCTATGAGCAGTTTGCTTCCATGTGTATAGCTGAATAATAAATGCCAGCGAAACCTGCAGTGGAGCACAGTAGCGACTTCATTTGCATGCCCATTTTATCCAATTGTCCATTCATTTATTTCTTTTTTTCTCAGTTTCTTTTTTTTAAATAAACTTTAAAGTTACACTTTCTCCCCTTATCCCAGGCCCTCCTGCTTCCGCACCACCTTCCTCCCTCCCCCTGACCTGTGGGAAGCCCAAGGTCCTCCCTGCTCCATCTCGTTCTAAGAAGGTGTGCATCCATATAGAATAGGTTCCCAAAAAGCCAATACATGTAGAAGAGATATGTCCCTGTGCCCTTGTCATTGGTTTCTCAGTCAGTCCCCATTGGCAGGCACATTCCGAGAGTCCAGTTTGGTCATATGCTCATTCAGTCCATGTCCAGCTGGATTTGATGAGCTCCCAATAGATCAGACACACTGTCTCATTTGATGGGCCAGTCCCTCGTGGTCCTGACTTCCTTGCTCATCGTCTCCCCCCTTCTGCT
>JAQHUG010000059.1:6451695-6470531 GCA_028555095.1 Dicrostonyx torquatus
ATTTCAGTTTTCAAGTCTTGAACTGTTTCCTTTACCTGTTTGATTGCTTTTCTTTGGTTTTCTTGGTTTACTTTCAGATATTTATTCATTTCTTCTAGCTCTTTGTTAATCTTCTCATCTCTTTCTTTAAAGGAGTTTTTTTCCTACTCTTTAATTGACTCTATCACTTTCATAATATAATGTTTAAGGTCAGTTTCTTCTACTTCTGTATTAGGTTGCACAGATCCTCCTGTTGCATAATTGCTGGATTCTGGTGTTATCATCTTGCCTTTCACGTTTTTGGAGAAATTCTTGAATTGGCGCCTGCCCATCTCTTTCCCCTCCGGATGGATCAACTGGTACTTGATAGCAGTCACTTGCAGTTTGGATGGCTCTGCAGGCACTGGCTCAGGGCTGCTTGAATTCTGGATGAGTCAGCAGCAGGCACTAGATAAATCTGCTTGCAGGCGGTCTGGATGGCTCATAAGGTGCTGGATAAGTCTGCTTGAAGGCTGTGTTGAAAGGGCAGGCTTGGAAGAGGAAGCCCGCTCCACACAAAGGCACTCCTGCAACATAGCACTCTCCACCAGTTTTTCCCCCAGAACCCAGCCCGCTGAAGGAAGAGGGTGCTTGGGGGGAAGCTAAGTTGTGTAAGGAAAAGGCCATTCATTTATTTCAGTGAAGACTATTATAAGGTCCATTCCTGTCATTCACCACTTAAATTCTCAGACTTCTTACAGGTAAAGGGCCAGGATATGCTGTAAGAATTAGAATCAAATGGCTAGAAGAGGTTCTCTAAAAACTGGGTGTTTTGAGAAGTTTGCTGTTAACAATGTTTTTTCTTTGGTAAATTCCTCATACCAAGGTCATGGGCCTTTATTTATTAACCCTTTTGGTTTATTCCTAAAGTTATTGATGTCCTTTAGGTTTGATGCTTATCTAAAGCAAGGGATTTATCAAATTTTGTTAATGTTCATAGTTCTGAAGATCATCATTTTATTTTCTAGCCAAAAATCATAAATAAAAAGGTGTGTGCCATTGAAACATGAAGGTGTAAGTCACAAAACAATCTCACACCAGTTTGAAATTTTAATTAATAAAAGGGTTATTTATTTAACGGAAAAATCTTACAGATGACCGTCCCAGAAAGCAGACCTCTGCGTGATTAGGAATGAAGTCTAACAGCCAGAAGGTGAAAACAAGGGAGAGAGCACATGGCTACTGGGGCTTTTAAAGCAAAAGAGACCATGCCCAAGTGGATTGGTATCTTAGAGGCTATTGGCTGAAGGAGCAGAAGGTGCTCCAGCAGCAGAAATATTCCTTCATTTGAAACTCATCAAAATTTCTCACTCACTAACAAAAATTGCAAAAGTTTCCTGTGTTATGTGTTTTGTATTAATTTGACCATCTCTTTTATTCTCTCTTTTTTTTATCACATCATATCCATTCCATCTTAATTCCTCCTCTCAAATCCTCCATCTAATGATAACCTTTCTGGCTCTGGATTTCTTTCCTGTCATGTTTATTCTTCAGAAACTTAGCTCAGCTTTCAGTTTTAGCTTGCCATCTCTCTGATCTTCCTAGTTTATGATCTCGTTTCTAATTTGTGCCATTTTATTTTACTCTCCAGTATATATTATTTAGAGTAGTAGTTGGAATCAGTTGTGATATTGTTTACGCCTCCATTGTCTTGGTTCTGACACCTAAGTGAACATGTCTTTCCTTAGGGCAAGCAGTTGTATCTCTTGTCAAAGGTAGAATCCTAGACTATTATAGAGAAGCTATCACTAAAAAGCTGTATGTATTTGAATATCTTTGCATTGCATATTTTCAATGGACAGTCTCAATTTGTCATTCTATAATATATAAAAAAAACCCAGCATTATTTCACCCTCTGAATTAGATTTGCATTATTGAAAGCTGTCAGTTTGCATGTTTATTCTTTCCCTCTTCTTTTCTTTCTTTCCTTCTTTTTCTTTTCTTTCTTTTTTTGGAATGAGTATAGACTGTGTTATCCTGAATGGGTGGATAGTGTTGTTTATAAACCCTGAGCTAATGAATAAAACACTAGTGACCACCAAGGATAAGGTAATGGACATCTACTATTACTAAAGAGTAGTGTTGGACATGGCAGGCCTATGTACTCCGACTTCACTTAGGCTGTGATTGCATGCTAAGGATATGTACATGATCAAGACAGTCAAAATCAGCATGGATGGAAAACTGGCCCAAAAATTGCTTGCCTTATCTAAAACGCCATTTATAGTTGATGGCTATTGTAGAAAGAAGAGTATTTTCTTCAGAGATGGAACCACCAGAAGGCTACCTGTTGTCTTGAAGATAGCACTATAGCCATTTAATACTAGCAGCACTAAGTGAATGCGTTGAACATTTTAAAAGAGCATGTGAGTTTGGGAAAGAAAGTGGATGGTGGGCTTAAGGGGAAAAACAGAGGGGAGGGAATTGGGACTATATTTGAGTAAAACACATCATGTGCTGATAGAAACTTCCAAACAAAAATATAACTTTCAAGTCTACAATGAAAAACACAACAAAATCCTAGTATATTGTGAGAAATTTTTATTTTTTTGTTATCTGGGAGTCCACATAAACCTCTCAAACAATACAGACTATCGCCATTGCTCTTTAGAAAATAAGATCCTGTTACTGAAGCCACCAAATGTGTTAGTTGCAGCACATAAGAAAAACAGGTTGGAACTGGCCTATAAACTTCCCCCCTCTCATTAGCTTTCATAGTGTTGGCAGGTACTAAACTATTTCTGGAAAACAGTCATAGATGTATTACCAGTGATGAACCTTATATTTCACAGACTGATCTTCTAGCTAGGGAGTATCCTATAGTTCAAGAGTCACATGAGTATCATGAGGGATACTAACCACTTTTGCAGTGGATTTCAGGTCCACTACAAAGGAAGGAATTAATGATTACTGATGTAATGATTATTAAAATCCCATAAAAAGCTGATCAAATCACAGTGCTTTAAGAAGAAACCTACTATGGTATTTTTGCTAAATGGACATATTGGTAAACTGATTTTTAAATATTTATACTCAGGGATTAGTGCTAGATTTTTACTTGATCAGAAAAATTGCTTTCATCACTTGCCATTGGTAAATATAGATTTATACCTTGTCAAATAATTGAGAATAAGTAACAATTTAGGATCATCTCTAAACAGGACATCTAACACACACACACACACACACACACACACACACACATACACCGTAGCTTCAAGGAATACTGTAGAATAGAGATCAAAAAAGCATGTCAGAGTTGGGGGATGCAATAAAGTGCTGAAAAATCTATGGCACGGCTATTGCACTCATGAATGAACAGAAGTTGTGGTAACCTGAATGAAACCTATACAAGAGTCCTATCATCAGAACAGCATTCACACAGGTGCATGAAGCATTAGCCTTAGACGAGGGTCTATTGACAGTTAGTGGTTGCTGAGAAAAGGCAGAGATTTTTTTTTCCAAGATGGTTATTCACTGATAGGTTGCCTATAGTGTGGTAAATAACCTATCCATGTACATATAAGCAAATTTAATTAGACACAGGGGACATAAACAATAAAGACATGAAAGTATGTCAGGGTCTTATAGGAAAGAATTCAAGAAGCAGTATGATGGAGCTATAATAAAAATGTTACAAATATGTATAAAATTGAGGGAGAATAAATAAAAGTCTTTAAAATGGAATTAGAACCACATTCAGTCACAGTGGTGTTTAAAGAGTCTATAATCATCTTGCTTATTAACCAGAGTCATCCTTCATCCTACATCGAGGTAAATATTTTTTTAATACTGAAACCAGTTGAGGGGAGAGAAACTGAGTGTCTCTCTTAATAACACTTTTGTCTCTCAACAGAAAAGTCACCACAGCAATTGGAATAGACAATTCTTTGAAAATGTATCATTATTTTATTATTTGTTTACAATATGCCTTTAGTCATATGAACTACCAAGCCTGGAAGCATTTAGAATGTTTTTAACCTTTTCATAGCGTTGTTTATAGGACTCTAAACTTGAGGAATGGCAATGTGGAAACAACACTGAGGGAAACTGTAGGCTGCAGTAATTATTTCATTCTCCTCTATGGTCTTGGAAATGTCACATCACAGATTTGAGCCTAAGTTCTCTCCTCAATAAAGTAGAGATAACAGCTAACCTACAGAGTTATTGCGACAGTCAACATCCAAACAAAATATTTTTGAGCTATATTTTATAACTCCTTAAAAGTATTCATACATGAATGGGTAGTATAGAAAGGGGGCAGCGGTCACTTCAAAAGGACTTACTGGAACACTTACTGTGCAAAATATTTTTGCAAAGAAAGCAGCAATGAAACACATTAGCCCAAAGTTTTGGTTGTAGTTTAATTGTAGGATCATTGCTCAGCATGTGTAAGGGCTTAGTTTGTGGAAAAGTGGAAAACAATCTTTTTTCCTCTCTTTTTTATTTTTTGTATACATAGCTCCCTAGTTCCAAAATTCTTCTAGCATTAGAATTTTATCTTTCAAAATTTCCAGTCACTCTATGTTTTTCCTTAACAATGTCTTTTTCTACGTATTATATATTATAAACATTTCCTGATAATTTCGTTTCTTCAAAACAGTCTTGCTCATTTTCAAAGTTCTTATAAAATTCTGATGATGTTTATTTCTGTAATTTTTTCTCATTCTAACTTATATCTTTACTTAGGGACCATCTGGTTGGCAAAAATTTTATATACATAAATATGACTTGAAGATAGCTGGCCATATTCTACATGTCACTTAACAAAAAGACAAAGAATTTTCAAAGCAATAAAAAGATTAGCAATAAATGTAGAAATTATTCACAGTACCCAATACAGAGAAAATGCAAATACTTTATTAATATGCAAAATGCTTTTGAAAATCAATAAGAGAAAATACAAATGACCTAATATAAAAATGGGGGGAAATTTTGAACAATCACTCTGCTTAAAGAATCATACAAATAGTCAATAAACATAAAAAACAGTACCTTTTATCATGTAATTAAGAAAATGCAAATTAAGCTCAATAGGTTGCTGTTTGTGTCTTGTCAGAAAAAAAATCAGAACTTTAGGATAGTCGGTGTTTGAACAATTAAGGTAACCAGTTTGACTTAAATATAAGACTGAAATTTCTTAAGACAAAAATTTCATGCTTTAAAGGATTGCTCTGTTTCTTGTATACAGACTTATTGCATACTCATATTTTTGTAACTACATTTTAGCTTTGTGTCTGACAGGAAACAATCACACACACACATATATATAGGCATATAATTATGTATATATGTGTATTGAAAAAAAACACTGCTGTTATATTACCTATTTCATTGGGCACTGAGTTATTTGAGAAAACACCTAAAACAGCATACCATCTCCATTTCTAGTTTCAACACTAATTGAAGGAAGGGGGAAGGCATATGTAGTAGGCAAATACACTTCCAAATATCAATATGGACACTCATAGACAGCATAGTTATCTGCAGGAAAACTGGATTGTTTGGGTAGCCTCTGTAAAACATTACAAGGGAGATCTTGCTCTTTATGGACTATTCACTGAAAGAAAAAAGTATACACTGTATACCTCTTGGGCTAACCCTTTGGAAATAGCCCAAAGCAATAAGCTTAGATATATAAGTGTGGGCAAGTTTGTCTAAGTCTGTTAGACTTATAGTCAGCCTATTCCAGAGTACTTGACATACCCCAGAAGGAAAGAAAGGAAGTCAACTGTTTTCCTTTTACTTCCTCTCTCTATGAAAGATAGAATTTTCAGAATGTGAGTCACAGGTGTTTCCTGCCCCACATCACATAAATCACTCCAATTGTGTACAAAAAACCCTACAAGGTTCATTTATTTATTTAAATTTTCTTTTTTTTTATTTTACAAACCAACCACAGCTCTCCCTCCCTCCTCTCCTCCTGCTACCCCTAACCGTCTTCCAATCCAAACCTCTATTCACTCTTTAGAAAGGATAGGGACTCCCATGGGATGTCTAGGAAGTCTGGAATAGCAAGTTGGAGCAACAAACCCCCTCCCACTGTATTGCAGTTGAACAAGTTGTCCATCCATAGGGAATGAGCTACAAAAAGTCATTTCTTGCATAAGGGATAAATCCTGGTATCACTACTAGTGGCCTCACAGACTGCCCAAGACACTGAACTATCTTCCCACAATTAGAAGTTCGGTCCTATGTAGGTTCCTTAGCTATTAGTTCAGAGTCAGTGAGCTCCCACTAGCTTGGGTCAGCTGTATCTCTGGGATTCCTCATCATAATTGTGACACTTTTGCTAATATAATACCTTTTTCCTCTCTTTGATTTTACTACTTATACTCTGGGAGCTTGGACTAGTCCTTAGCTGTTGATCTCTGCATCTGTTTCCATTAGTACTAGATGCAAGTTCTATGATGACAGTTAGGGTGGTCATCAATATGATTATAGGGAAAGGCCAGTTCAGGCACCCGTTCCTTTATTACTAGGAGTCTTAGTTGGGGTCATCCTTGTGGATTCCTGGAAGTTTCCCTAGCTCCAGATTTCTCCATAACCCTACAATGGCTCCCTCTATCAAGACATCTCTTTCATTCTTCTCACTTTCTTTCTTTACCTCAATTTAACTATCCTGTTCCCTCATGATCTCCTCCCCACTTCAATCCTCCCTCCCTTCAACACTCCCAATTACTCAGGAGATCTTTAGCAAGAATTATTGCTACATGTAAATTGTAAAAAGAACTCCTTATATGCTTCCATTTTGTTATATGGGATTAGTTTATAGATAATAATTGAATAAATTTCTTTGGAATGATGATAAAACTTCTATGAATTGAATACATTTGTGGAAAAAAATCATACCAGGTATAGGGCAACTGAACAATTCCTGAATTGTCCCATAAATTCAGTTTGTTTTTGTAATGTACATAGAGAATTTTCATGATAATGCAATAAAAACAATTATATGAAATTGGTGTTAAATTTTAAAAAGATTATTTTATTTAACATTTGCTTCAACTCTCCTTTTCTCTTTTCTTTTTGTTCATGTTCCAGACATGAACCCTGAATGTTCCAAGTATTAGCATTACAGCTAAGTTAGCTAGTCATAGAGTAGACACTCCTCATTAATTTTGATTGTAAATAAGCTGTCTGTGAAATCATGCTCCTATGACACTGCTAGGCAAAGAGAGTGCTGGACCATTTCTCAGAAATAACAGTGTGATAGCTCTCCACAACTTAAAAAGATTAAATGAAATTGATTGTTCCAGGTTTAGGAATTTATTCTAAAAAAACATCATATATAGTTACCTTTTAGAGTTCTTGTTAGAATAATTTTTTACTCAAAAGGTCAAGGAAATTGGCAATATCAGGCATGAAATAACCCTAAAATGGAAATATTTTAGTCATTAGAATAATAAAGAAAAATGTACAAATAAAATAAGATGAGACTCTTGACATTTCTCTAGGTAAAAACCTGTAGGTTAAAAAATACTATGTAAATTATAAATTTATCTTGTAATTAAAATCAAAATAAGAAAATATATACAACACACATTGTAACATTAGTAGCAGTTTTCATTATTTCAGATGATGGTTGACTTTTCATTTTCTTGTTTTGATTTTCTTTTATTTCTTGACACAGCTTTATTGTCTTAAATATTTCAAATACATATACTGCTCAGGTTCCAGGATAAATTTAACACTTTAATGTTAAAATATAATTGCAGCTTTTACATCTAGATAAAGAGTTTTCTACCCAATGAAATTGTATTTCACTCTTGTTTTTAATTTCTTCCTCTCTGGAGTGTCCAACTATATGTATTTAGACTATCACACTGAATTGTGATTCTGTATTATATTTTATTGATTTATTCTATTTTTGACTCATGCCTAAGGCTTAAATGCTTTCATGGCAGGGAACATGTCTCAACAGTAATGATACCATCCTCACTCCCAAAACAGAAGAAAAAAAATATTTGAGACAAATTAAAGTTTAACTTGAATTGCATTAACTCTATTGGTCTATAATGGGGATTTTAGGACCATTGAATGACTTAGGAAGGAAAATTGCTTGTTTCCAAACCTAATGGCCTGTTTTTGATTTCTGGAACCTGCATAATTCCTTCAAGTGGTACTCCAACTTCCAAGCCTACATCACAGTAGGTTCCATTCACACCCCAGACACAGAAATATAGATAGATGATAGATAGATAGATAGATAGATAGATAGATAGATAGATAGATGGATAGATAAAATGTAATAAAATAATAAGAAGGAATATTTTAAAATTTTTATAAGAAAATCATTTACATAGGTTTTGCCAGACATTGAATATATCATGTAAACATTACCTTGAAGAATTACTTTGCTCATAATCTAATTCTACTTGACTAGATATGTGAGTAGGTAATGGAGAGTAGTCAGTTTTCAGAACAAGACAGTATATTGCAGGTGGTGTGGGAGGTCCTCCTGTCTATGTGTTGCTTTTATTGATTAATAATAAAGAAACTGCTTTGGGCTTATAGCAGAGCTATAGGAGAACAGAGCTAAGTGTGGAAAACTAAAGTGAATGCTGGGAAAAGGAAGGCAGAGTCAGAGAGAAGCCATGTAGTCACCAGAGATAGACAAGGGGACTTTATCCAGTAAGCCACAGCCATGTAGTGGTATGCAGATTAATAGAAATGGGTTAAATTAATATGTAAGAGTTACCCTATAAGAAGATAGAGTTAATGGGCCAAGCAGTGATTTAAATAATATGGTTTCTGTGTGATTATTTCTGGTCTAAGCTAGCAAGGAAGCTGGGAAGAAAAAGTGGCCTCCTCTAACTCCCAGGCAGATCAGATCATGGTGAACAGTAGCAGTTGATGTGTGTAGTAAAATTCAGAGTTCCAAAGATGGGAAGAGAGGTGTATAGGAAATCTCAGCACCTAGGAGCTGGAAAAGGAAGGGTTGTGCATTACAGCACACCCAACACTGAGTAGGAGATTCTAGGTCAGTCCTGGAGGCACATTAAAATCTGGTATCAAGTATATCCATATTAAATTCATAGGCCCATAAAATGTTTTCAACCTGGTAAAGTTCTGAGGGCTCCATCAATTCAACACTTGCACAAGTCTGGAGTTATGAATAAAGAGCTTTACAATCTAGTACCAATTCTCATTCTTGCCTGTTGAAGGAATAAATGCTGTATGATAAGTCTTGGCAGTTTTGTATCTTTCCAGGACTTGTTAAATTTCTCTCTCCCTCTCCTCTTACCTCCTGAAATCTTAAGCGCTGATGTTTTATGTTCTGGCTTGTAAACGAAGCCTGTTATTATCATTGAGATAGTGTTTTTATGGCATAAATAATGAGCTCAAACAGGGAAAGTGGCATTGGGTGGAATTAATGCTTGAGCTGAGATGGAAATAATCAATATGTCCTCACTTACAAATCTCATCTGCATGTCAACTCCATCCTGCTGGCTGTCTCCCTACAGATTCATTTCACTGGAGGCCCAATAAAACATGTGGGTGGCATTGATCTGTTTTATTCATAGCCAGAGATAGAAATGCATCATTTGAAATTAATAGGAGGGCTTGTGTTTATAGCTCAACCCAGGATGAGTAGCTTGCAATTCAGATCATTAAGTGAGGTCTTATCCACTCAGAGGAAGAAGTGACCCTGGAGAGGAGGGATCAAGAAATTGTGTTTTAAATTCTCTGTGATATCAGGTTGTAGTTGTGCAGCCTGTTTTAGGCTTTTGTAACTAAACCATTATTCTTCCTCAGTAGAACAATTTTTTAATCAGACAAAGTGTGATTTTAAAGGTTTCTAATGTTTTTCAAAAGTCTCTGCCTTTTGTTTCAAACCTGCACAAAATGAAAACTCTAAATTTTGGCCATATAATGTGAAGGAAACTTAGAAATTTTCACTTATACCAACATGTTCATACTAAGGGTATTCCTTTTTATATACAGTGGTCAGTTAAACTGAATACACCAGATAGAGGAATTTAACACGAGATATGGTAACTAACACAGTATAACATTAAAAAGACTCACTGCTCCAGTGACTTGCTTTGTTCAAATAGGGTACACCCTAAGTTTTTACCAATGCCAACTATGCATCAGAATTTGATTCCATGAATATGCTAATTTATTGATTCTACCAAATTCTTAATGTTCTCATCATTTTTAAATACAAACACAAAGGACAAAACCTATAAATTATAACACTTGTGAGACTTTCACATCTAAACTATATTACAACTACATATCAGTGGGTCTTAAAAGAATCAGAATATAGATATTGACAAGTAGAAATAAAGTGGTCAAAAATAAGCATCTATGGAATTGTGAAAACATGAGAAAATGAAAAGAATTAAAGTGAATTTGAAGTGAGTAAATAACAAATATCCATGAGTAATTAAGTATGTGTGTAGAGAAGCAGGTTTATGACCGAAGATCAAGTCTTGATATAGTTAAATGTCAGATTGCAACCTGTAAACTACTGTCAATAGGGCAACTGGGGGCTTTTGAAAGGTTTTTGCAGAATATTGTTCTAAAGGTGAAAAATAGCAACGGGGAGAGATTCAGAAAATGAGACAAAATGAAGACGATTTAGACATGGAGTTATCAGAACACAGGTGGTTAGAAATAACAAGTAGGAACAGCTGAGACAAGCCAGCATGATAATTAGGGTCTAATGGCAAAAGTAGAGAATTTTTAGTAGAATGAAGGGTTGAGCCAGGATATTCAAGAACACCACAAAGCTTCTAATGGCTAAAATTAGGACACCAGCATGAACACTGATGCAGGTCCAGCTCAGCTTTAATTCTGATTTCCAACTAACTTGCTTTGTCATCTTAAGCAAATGAAATGCCCTACCTGTTCCCAAGTTATGACCTGCTAAATGTGACCAAGGATTTCATTCCAAAGTAGGACCTAATTTTCAGGATTAATTTAAATGTTAAATAATCTGTTTATTAACACCTAATAATAATTATATGAATTGCAGTTAGGTCATAATTTGCTTATAAAGTTTATTATAACAGAAATAAAATTCAATCTTATTTGCCAGGTGACACACTGAAGACTAAGTAATAGAAACATCAATTTATATTGTAGAAAGTGGATGTGAGGAGGGTAAAACATACAATGAAGAGGCAAGTTTGGAGACTTTTCAACAATCGAAGAAGATAATTTGAAATGTGGACTAGAGAAGGTTCTTGTAAACAAATTCATCAAAGGTGTATTACTGCAACCACCCCATTTGCCTAGCCACACTCCACATAGAATAGACTCTCTGAACAGTTATTCCCTGGATGGATGGGTGAATGGATGGATGGATGGGTGGGTGGATGGATGGATGGATGAATAACTGATTGAGTGATTAAAAACTTCAAAATGTCCAACAAAAACATTTAATTTAGAATATGCACTCAGAGATATTCAGGAATCCTAAGTATAATATATCATGAATTATCAATTGATTTAGAAAGCTAGGCAATCTTCACAGAGAGCTAAGAAGCAGAAAAGTGCATCTAAACTTTCCACCTGTCTACTGGAACTGTGTTCTCGCTGCAACCCTCACTCTACAGAGAAACCACTGTCCTGAATTCTAACAACAGACACATGTACTTAGTTTTCTTATTGATGTTTGATTTTGTTTTATAATACTTTGTACAATCTAAGACATGAAATGTGAACTCATTTGTTTAAATTTTGATCCAGCTACTCTGTGTTCAACAAAGAAATTATCTTATATTTAAAATGATGAACTTCTTATTCTAATTTTTTCATTAAATGTCCTTCTATTAATTTATTTATTAACATTGATGATGGGAATGTGGGTAGTTTTCTATTTGGGACTATCCTAATGACTGGGTGAATATTCTAGGATAGTTGTGGGGATCCAGCCTCAGCTCAGGTACAGGTCCTGAGATAGCAAAGGGAAGTCAGTGCAATGAAAAATTCTAACCACAAAGTGGATTGTGCTCATGTGGCCCCAAGTAGCTCAAGTCCTCTTTATACATAAATGAGTTTTTCTTACTGACTCCTATTTTTGATTTTTAATAAACACATCATATTTTAAGGAATACATTGCAATAATTATGAAACTCCACATTGTTTCTCTTTCTGCTTCCCCAAATACCTTTTCCCACCCCCATATAACCTTATTCTCGACATACAGTTCAGTATTTTTCAGTTAACTATATATTTATATTGAGTCAGACATATCCTGCTCTTACAGCACTTATGTCAACTGACAACTGCTTGTGGTTACAAAGTTTAAAAGTAGTAGATGTGGGTACGATGTTTTAAGAAAAATATTTAAACCCAAACAATTCTTTCATGTCTGCAAGATATGCTTTTATACACTCCCTTTTTTTTACAAGAGGGTCACATGTCCCAAACTCTCTGTAAAAGACAGACTCTGATAAGGCACCTTTTTCTTATTCTACTATGCCATCCTTCTTCCACAAATATAAAGTCCTGTGCATGGTAAAAGATGAAACTATCCAGCACATATTTTACATTGCATTTCCCATTGGAATATACTAGATGTTATCATTGATTCTATCTGCTTGGTGTCCATAGAATTCACTCTCAAATGCTGGCACTTTGTTTTCCTGAGGCGTTTTCCCTATCCTGTGCATGCATGTCCTCCTCTCCATCCTACTCTTCATCCTGACCTGTGATTAATGATACAAGTGCCTCATATGTACCTGTCTTTATGGAGTCAGAAAAGTTCCCAGGTGCAGTTTTTGCTGTGTTGCTGCTGCTGCCTGTGTGTAATTCCTGCCTCCTCAGGGAAAGGGGAGAAGTTGCAAAATCAATGGCACAGACTCCAGGAGATTCCAACGCAGAAGCTCATCAGTGAAAACAGATTGGAGGTTTTATGGGGTTAGGGAAATGCAACTGCTGCATGAATATTGGGACTCCTCATAAAGCAAAAGAACCTTCAGACATCCCAGAGAGCATATCCAGGCAAAAGTCACCAATTGCTCTCAGGCTGCTAGGGAGTCCGCACAAGGACATGGACTGAAGAGAAAGGGAAAGTAGTTTTTGTAGATAAAGTGTGCTGCTTACTGTGTAGGACTTTCACAGTTTGTTAAGTTGCAGTCCTATGCCACACAGTGTCTCCAAATGAATAGGGCATGACAGAGGGCCATTTATTGCTTCTACCTCCTGAGTTGTCAGCCCTTATGGGGAGTTACCAGAACAAAAATGTTAAGATGGGGAGTTTTTAACTAAGAAGAGAAAGAAAAGAAAATGTAGGGATAGGAAAGAAAGTCCCTACTTACCAAGGACTTAGAAAATGAAAATGCCAGCAAAGAGTGAGGATGAGGACAGAATCCGGAGCATTAAGCAAGAAAGAAATATGAGCCAAAAAAAAGTGTAAGGAGGACCCCAAAGAGAGCAGAAGGAAGACATCCATCCACATTAGGTGCCAGTTGTAGTTTTTGCTATCTTGTTGCTGCTGCTTGTGAGCAATGCCCTATTTCCTGGGGGGCAGAGGGGTAGGAAGATGCAAAGTCAATGGCACAGACTCCAGGAGGTGCCTATGAAAAAGTTCTTTATTGAGTTTTAACGGGGTTAGGGAAATTAAGCTGATGTATGAACGTTTCTGGTTGGTGCCTTTGAAAGTGGTGGTCACTGATGTGTTGTTATTGATAGGAGCACACATCATTAATTACCATTCTTTTGATCCACTGAAAGGTTGTCTTGGCCAAATTTGCTTACTTATTGTAAGTTGGCACAAGCAATAGCCCTGCCTTACCCACGCTTAGGGGTTGTAGTTAGTAATTTCAGGTTAAGAGATTTGAGAAACATTAGACCCCTGTTGAATTATAGGGGAAATATTCTAGAAAGAACAAAATTTCCAGGGATATTACAAGTACGACTGATAAAATAGAACTAAAACCACCTAAAGAATCACCAATATAATGAGAAAGAAAAAGCCAGCAAGCTGCACAAAGTTTTCAAATTCCTACAATGTCCTGTGTACTACAGGTTCTTGTCAAGTGAGAGTCCATTTCCACAAGTGTCTTGCCAAGAGGAAGCCCATTGGAGAGGTAGTCATATGTTAAACTGAGACTAGAATTCATGGCTCCTGACAGATTGTGGATAGGTAGATATATTCATAAACACATACTTATCGAGTTGTTAGGTCACATGCAAGTCACATAGTCAGTGACTCACATATTTAGCTTCAGTAGACACCATCACTGACCTAACATAACTGATCTCTCTGATTATCCCACTAACAATGTGATGTGTTCTTCTGTATGCATGTTGCTTTTGTTGGTTAATGAATAAAGAAGCTACTTTGTCATGTGACAGGTCAGAGTAGAGCTAGGTGGGAAACCTATACTGAATGCTGAGAGAAAGTTTGTGGAGTCAGTGGGACACCATGTAGCCATCACAGGAGATAGATGTGCCAGAATCTTGCCAGTAAACCACGAGCCTTGTGGTAAAATATAAAATAATGGAAATGGGTTAATTTAAGATGCAAGAGCTACCCAATAAGAAGCTAGAGCTAATAGGCCAAGCAGTGATTTAATTAACACAGTTTCTGTGTGGTTATTTTTAGTCTGGGTAGCCAGGAATGAAAAAGCAGCTTCTGACAACAGAACTGGTGCCCAATGTGGGACACAAACCTAAAACCCTGGGATTAAAAGTTCCATGCTCTACCTGGATTTAGTTGGCCAGGTTGGTGCTAGTTGTTGACAGAGGGTTCTTTTCCACCTTGTTCTGCAGCCATTCAGTCACAAAGAAACACACAGAGGCCTACACATTAATTATAAACTTGTTGGCCTACAGCTCAGAATTTTTTTAATTCTTACATTAATGAGTAACTTGTCTGTGTTAGCCATGTGACTTGGTACCTGTTACCAGTGAGGCATTCTCATCTTGCTTCTTCTGTGCCTGGGTGATGACTGCAGACTGAGCCTTTACTCTTCCAAAATTTTCCTCTTCTGGTTGCTCCACCTATACTTACTGGCCAATTAGTGTTTTATTAAATCAAAACAAGTGACATCTTTACAGTGTAAAACAACATTATCCCACAGCAACAGTGCATGAGTATTTTTTACCACGGTATTTTCAGCTTGGATATTTGGCTATTTTGTTGTTGCTAATCAGCAACTTTCTATTTTTAACTACAAATAAAATTTTCCTGTTTATTGACCATAAGATATCTCATTTTCACAAATATCAAAATAGTTGTTATTTATAAATTGGTTGATCTCTCTATTGTTCTTATTCAGCTGAAGATGTCCTTATGGATAACCTAACTAATGGTTAGTAATATTTCATCCCCATTGGCATGTAGTATGAATACTTTGCATGCTGTGTTTTGGGGTGCAGAGATAGCTCAGTCTTATGAATACTTCCTGCTATCCCAGATGATTTGAACTGATTTCTTAGCACACATGTTTGTTGGTTCATATTAGCCTGTAACTTCAGGTTTAGAATTTCTGATGCCTCTTTTTGCCTGCATATATGTGGAATAGACACACACACACACACACATACCACTTTAAAATAATCTTTTGTTGAATGATATACTTAATTTTAATCATAGTTCCATCTATATTTTTCCTCTGATATTTGTTTGGTTGTTGAAAATTCCTTGCCTACTACCAGTACTTTCTTGTGATTTTAAGTCTTTATCTTTTTCCTTTACATTTAGAAAAATAATCTGTGATTTTTGAGGCCCTAAAATGGAAACAAAGGAACATAAAAGCATGAATTTAATGTTTTCTTTCGTGGCTCCATACCCCTGGCAATAGAGAGCATATTTCCATTTGTCTCTAGATTTTATCCATAGCAGTAAGTTTCTATTTCTTTACAAAATAGTCCTTTTCTCTTACTTAAAGGTAGGTTTTCTTGAATATGCTATACAACACAGAGCAGAGGAAGTTGGGCTGAATACTTGTTTAGTCAATAGTTCGGTTATTTCCATTTCTGTGACCAGGGACAAAGATCCAACTCCTAGAAGAGAAAGTGCAGATAGACATCTTAACAAAATTAGAAAAAGAAATGGGGATGAATACGTCCCATGACACTCTGAATACACATGAAAACACAAAACACCTTAAAGCAGGTGGTCATCCCAGAGTTTTGCACGCCAATTTTCTATCCAGGAAATCTATAACACTTGCAAATAAGTTTTATTTTCTTTATGACTGAGGGATTTTCATGACTTTAAAGTCTTTATCTGATGAATACTGCCAATTAGTGTCATAATCACCTAGAACTTAATAACATTTGTTTGATTGTTTTGTTTTGAACTCTTTAGTCCCAATTAAGAGAATCACATTTCTCAGACACTGTAAGTTCATGCAAACTATGAAAGGGGTAGCAAATTTTCAGGAATTATAATCCCTACTGTTTTTCAAGGTATGTGAAAATTTACACTATGTTGTATGTCTGAGACATGAGAATCATTTGAAAAAGTATATGCTTGATTTCTATAGTAAAATCTATAGTTTTTAACAAGCCTAAAGTTTAGCAATTATTGATAGTTAAACTTCTGTAACATTAACATTCTTGAATTGTGGTCTAAATTAAAGCTTCATGCAAATGATTACTATTCCATTTGTCAAATTTGATTTTAAAAAAATTCCTTTTTTCTCCCTGGGAACATACAGCTTTGTGTTCTTTTCATGAATCATTCAGTATAAAGTGTTTTTTCTGATAGTTGTGGAAAACAATAGGTGAATGTTTTCACAAAGAATCTTGGTTGTGCTGTTAGTTTTTTCTTTTAAACAATACAAATGGGGGTGTCATCTGAAAAGAATGGCTCTCAGGTCTGAAAAATTTTATCAGATTTGCCTGTATGCAAGATTGAGGGGGCATATTCTTATTTAATGATTGATATGGAATGTTCAGTCCATTCTAGGTAGTGCTCCACCTGTGCAGGTATCCTGGTGTATACAAGGAAGTAGCTATAGAAAATAAGCAAGGAAGCAACATTCCTGAACTTTTTCTTTTTCAGTTCTGCAATGTATGTGTTCTGAGTTCCTGACATGACTTCTTTTAATTATGGACTGTAAGTTGTATGGTGAAATGAGACATTTCCTACCAAAGTTGCTGTCAGTCATTGTTTTTACCATAGTGATCAAAATCTAAGACAATGGCCAAGGTTGCATTGCTTCCAGAGGTGAGAATTATTTGGGTTTTATTTGTTCTTCTTAAGGGCTGATGTGAGTGGCAGTCATTTAATCAACTCATACCTTAATTTCCTCTAAGTAAAATAGAGTTAAGAGAGAACCAATTCATTATTACATATACTGCGAGTAATTAAAGAACTAGTTAGTCATTCTCTTAAATAATTACATCAATCACAGAAATAGGTGAAGGAAACATGTATGTGTTAGAAACTCCTCTGCTTAAATATGTTATACTTCTGTACTGTACTATCTGCCTTGGGTTATATTTTGTCCTGAATCTGGAAATTTTAACTAAATTTGACATGAAATTAAAACTTAGTGTAGACTTCTGCTTTAATGTAAGAAAAGCTCATCCTCTGGTTTCTAAAGACATCCTATCCCTATCTAGTGTTATAGATTTCTCCTGACTTTAGGCTATTCTTCTTCAGTGGATGTACTATACTTGAACACATAAAAATAATTTATTTTCTAAAATACTTTATGTGTCTGTGATACATTGGCTTTTCTTTCCTCAAAGTCAAATGTTTTGTGTTAGGAAAAAAATGAACATTTTCTAATGTACTAGTGGAAGAAAAAGACGAATAGTATCCACAGACTTTGCCTCTGGCCTTTCTCCATGTCAACAACTCCTGCTGCCAAAACTCAGAACTCCAAGAAAAGAAGGGACAATAATCCTCCCTCCCTCTCTTCCCCTCATTACTTCTCTATTGCCCCAATCACTGATATATCTGCATCTAAACATTGTAAAAAATATTTTTATGAAACAAATGTCAGGTAGTGACTATGGTACAAAGATCACAAGGAGTGCTGTAGTTATCATTTTAATAAAGAGGACTCTATCCCTGCTCAGGCATTAAAAGTAAAAGCTGTTCCATGCTGCCCCTTCCCTTTGGCTTCCATAGTACAAGCTTACCTTAGCCTGTAGAATAAAGTTCAAACTTTCATAGTCAAGACCCTTCAAAGAAGAATTTGGTTTAAAAGAAATACCAAGCAATTTATTCGGTCATGATTTAACTTCAAGTAGTAGTGATGTTATTTCAAAGAGTCACATGTAAATAAGTACCTATTAAACCAGTTCTCCTGATGTAGAGAAATTTTGGTATATTATTTCTGGATATCTTTAATCTCTCCAGTACTCATTGTGTCTGTGAAACTGACATTTCAAAATATCATATAAAGACTTGGAAAATAAGAATTGGTCCGTTACTTTTATATTTATATATTTCAATTCTAATACTTGCATTAAATAGGCAAAAAAAACGGTCTCAAAATAGAAGATACCTTAAAAAGAGACTTATAATTTAAATTCTCCCAAAGAATTATTTCAGAGTATTACTTTGGGCATAATATAAAACTTTCTCAAATATTAATCACAACCAACACTGTGAGACATCAACAATGTTTCCTTATTGTATCACTGTATCAGATGGGACTCTAAATAAATGTTTATACTCTCTATTGAATGATAAATGAGAGATGGATCACTAAATCCTCCTCTATTTCCAACTTCCAGTATGTTCCAGATTTGTTCTGTTACAAAACTCAAAAAAGATTTTTTTTTTTTTTTTTTTTTTAAATCATCATTATCATAACATTTTTATTTCAAATAAAATCTTTGATAACAACATAAAGACACATTCATCATACAAAATTACAAGCTATTAAATG
>JAQHUG010000059.1:6478922-6504260 GCA_028555095.1 Dicrostonyx torquatus
CAACTTCCTCAGTGACTCAAGAAGGAAATAATATTAACTGAGTAAGCAGAAATTATGAGCAACCAAATTCCAAAGAATGTGAAGAATGACAAAACATTTGATTATCAGAGCAATCACCCAAAATTCCTCTGCAACATTAAGGTATCTATCTTTGACCTATAGGCCTAACATATCCAATAGACTTTTCTGTAAAGCAAGATATCCTGGAGGACTGTCTGTCCCTCTTTGCCTTGACAATGTTTGGTAGTCACATTCTTTTGTGTCCTGCTTGTCCAATTAGGACAGCATACTGCTGGCAGTCAAACAAGGACATTTTCTTTTACAGTGGGTTTCTTTTGTCGCAAGGATAGAAAACTCCATTTGAAGGTTCTTTATGTCCATTATCTTCTCTGAAGTAGATTGGTGCTGTTAGGAACAGATATGTCTCATTATCATAAAAAAAGAACATAGGTTATTAAAACATCTTAAATGTCATATTCTGTAGAACTCTGAAGTGTTTAAAGATGTCCAGTCTATCTAATATATATCTTTGTTTGATCTTGAAAACATATCTAAGTGTGTATACATATATATGATTGTATATAGATATAGATACCCACAAAACACAATACACATAGATTCTTTCTTAAATTATTTGCTATGAAATATTCTTTTTTATATGTCATCTATACATTAGCCACTGTCTAATGTTCAGACTCTTATGGATATATTTTCATTGATGCAAATTGATCATTTCTGGTGATTTTTACACAAATATTTTACCCTCCATATCTGTAGCAATGCATGGCTAACAGGTATTGCTAAATATCTTCAAAATATAAGCAGTGAGCATAATTAAGGCAGCCAGAATTTAGAAACACATAGCTTTGAGATAGTATCAAAAATGTGTGAAGCCTCAACTCCCTCATGTAGGTTTCTGAAGAACAAATAGAATATCAAAATATGGATAAGTTGGCATATGTAAGTTTTCAATACATTTTATTTTCATTCCCTTTCTTCTTCCCTTAACAGTGAAGTTGTATTACATAAGACTAACTCTCATCATTGACTGAAAAAATAAACAGGAACTAGAGAGTGTCATAAAAGAGAAGTATGTATTGTGTGTATGTTTGTGCACACACATGCAGAAAGTCAACTATGCATAAAATGGGAGAAGAAAGTGGTTTTCTGCCTTTAGAAAATATTATTTTCTCTTAGGCATTCTTTCACATATTCAGCACAGACTCCTTTTTATCAATTCTGTTTCAACTATATGTGTTCACTGATAATCGAACCAAAACCAGCAAAATTTCATCAGAATTTACATCCTGTTCCTGGGTGTGGGGTGTGGGCTGAGACATTCTATCCACCATGTTTCAGGGACTTGAAGATGGAAACACAAATTTTCAAGTATTAGATTGAGGCTGTTTTTCAAGTATGCTTAGGGGAGCAGAGGAATCCAATCTGGATTTCACAGATCATTACATCTATGAGATGCAATTGGGTGTTAGATAGAGAAAAGGCTCTGCAGTGTATGTGTGGCCAATTCTAGTTTAAATAAAATTGCTTTTAACCAGTTTCTCTACTACAGGTTTTCTCAAAGCCTATAAAGTGACAATGTGTTTTGTGACTTCTGAGATATTTGTACTAAATATATATATTTCTATCTTTAGAAACACATTAAGCCATGGGGACTATGATTCAAGGAATACACGTGGGATTATATGTCAGATACACAGATGCAGATGATGCAATTTTCTTTTAACTAGAGTTTTCTCATGCCCTTGAGTAAAACACACAACCACCTCAAACATCTATATGAATATGTAAACTTAAATTTATTCATACATTACATATACATATGTGTCTTCAATGGCAAATGGCAAATAGTACCTAATTTTTTGTGTCACTGGTGAAATATAAAGTACTAAACTCAAAATTGGTTAAGAACTTAATGCAATGAATTTTAATAATATGGCTCAGAGAAACTGTGAAGGTACTATTGTCCTGGCAGAAACATAATGCTATTAATGTCCCTAGTCTTAATTCTGTGATTAGAATTAATAAACAGTTTTATAAATTTGGATTATTAAATCACAATTAACAATGTTAACAGTCCACTCAATAGTCTCAGTGACCTCCGTAATATTATATGGTTGAACACAATAATCTTAAAAGAGGAGAGTTGAGATATAGGAATTGCTAGATCATATTGCCTTGTCAATGCCACTTATTACTGCCTAAAGGCCATAAGCCACATTATCTACATGATAAATAACAGTCAATCTTCTGGGCACAGAACAAGTATGGGAAATATATGGAACAGATCAGTTACTATACACAGTTGGTTACCTCATAGATGAAACCTAGAAAAGGGTGTCTACACAAGTCTTTAGAAAAATTGAGCAATGAAGCACTGGAGATGACATCAAAGGCAGCCCTTTGAGTCTTCCAAAGTGAGGCTCATACTGCACACATTGCAGAGAACTTTCTCTGGTTTGAAGAAATCCCATGTTTAAAAACATGATGTTTTTACTTTGGTGTCTCCCAGCAAGCAGTGAATCTGGGATTTGATCCATTTATTAAAAGTCCATCCATCTGAGCAATCTGTTTGCCTGCCTTTCTTGCTGTGCTGGTAATTTTGCAAAAAACGCTGAATCCGCTCTTGCCCTCACAGCACATAATAAACAAAATAAAGGATGACTGGTGGTTGTCTATCACCCTTTAAGGAAATCAGCAAGATCCCTCCCCCTCTCAAATATTCACTACCTTCTCATAGGACACATTCAGAAAAGGAATAAGAGGAGAGTTATCATTAAACAGGTAATTGTACGTGCTAGTATTTTCTGTTGATGATGGCAGAAAAGAGTTGCATATTCTTAAGTCTGTGTTATCTCAACCTGATATAAGCTCTGGCTGCAATCTTTGGACTACCAGTCTAGAGGGAGGAAACTTCAGTCAGAGACAGCTCTGGCCTGTGAGATGAAGAAAGAGAGTGGGTAGCTGGGGAAGAATCAGACACAGATTAAAAAGGGAGAGGCACAGGAAGAGTGAATTGTATGTATTACAGACGAAATTCCCTAAAATTAAACCCAATTTTTGGACATTTGTTGTTATAAAACAATAACAGATAATAAGATTTTTATTTACATGTATTTCTATTAAGTTTTCTGTTTCTGTTTCTATCTGAATTATTATTGAACTTCTGAGTATAATTAATTGTGAATTAGACCCAACAAATATTTCCCATCAACATCACTGAACTGACTAGAATGTTCACCATATGTCATGTCATAAATTTTTCCTTTCACAGAAAAGGCTCATCTCCTCAGCCTCTTAGCTAGCATTAATTCATGCCATTCTTAACTTAGCTTGCTCTGATTTTTTAAATAAAGAAGTAAATAATTGAGAATGTAGAAACCTGCTTTAGTCTTAGGAAGACATATTAAAACTCAAGCAACCTTTACCAATTTGAAAAACAAATTTGTCATCAAATAAAAAAAATAATAACAAGGAAAATCTCAGAGTACTCTCTGTTATTTAACTTTAAAAAGTCTTTCCAAACTCTGATGTGGGATTCCCCTCTGTATGTTGTGATTACTCTTGATTAATAAAGAAACTTCTTTGGACATAGAGCATGACAGAACAGAGATAAAGGGATGGGGGAGATGAAACTGAATGCTTGGAGAAAGAAGGCACAATCAGGAGAAGTCATGTAGCCCTGCCAGAGACAGACACGAAACTTTACCTGTTAAGCCACAGACTCGTGGAAATACACAGATTAATGGAGATGGGTTAATTTAAGATATGAGTTAGCCAGAAATAAACTTAAGCTACTGGCCAAACAGTATTGCAAATAATATAGTATTTTGTGTGATTATTTTGTGACTAAGCAGCCAGGAACAAACAAGCAGCCTGCTACAACAAAACTCCTTGAGAGGTAAAGATAGTTACTACATAAAATATCAGGAGAAAAAGAAAATTAAGATTATAAATTAAATAACACCATCCTTCACAATAAAAAAGCAAGATTGAAACTTGTATGTAAACAGGCTACTTAGGGAGGTTTTTAAAAAGCAAAAAGGGAATGACAGTATTCCTCTAGATTAATACATGTTTAATGTGTTGAAGTATCTGCCAAATTGTGGTAGCCATTGACTTATATTTTTTATTAAGCATGATACATAATATCAAGATTCTTTTGAAAAACACTAACTCTATATAAGCATCAAGTGAACTGCTTTTATCCAGAAACCACAATTTCTAATTTTTTTCCTTTTTTATCTCACTGACTATTTGACCTCCACCATATGGGCATGGCCTCATCTGCTAACTGAAATGACTTTTCTGTCATAATACTGACTTCAATTTGTGGTCTCTGTCAGGCAAATCCTGTTGAGTCAACCTTATCTCAACTCTGTCACCATCTACAAGTATAAATGGCAATCAGTCTCAACAATAGCATACAGATGAGAAAGATAGGATCCTATCACCAGCCAGAACTCACCACAGCTATGTTGGAACCTGTATATTTAAGACTAGCTTGAATTAAAGCAGTCAAATAGGACAATGTTATGGAATACCAGGACTGGAGAACAATAAGTTCTATTACATTCTCCTCCCAAAAGCCAAAGGACACAACAGACAAAAAGGATAGTTATTAGAAAAATTGTACAAGATTTTGAAAGTAATGATGTATTACACATTTATGATTTTTTCATTACTCTGCTTTGACTCTCTTGACCTCAATCCCTCTTCAAATTCAAAAATTTAGGATCAAAATCTTAAAACCACTTCTGCATGTACCATTATGCATGATGTGTCTATCACATCTGCCTATGAAATACTTAATAATTCAAGTAGCATCTTTCACCAAATGTGTACAGATCAATACAAATGATCAAAAGGCAGTTTTAATCCTTTTTCACACTAAAGTATCAACTGTTTAATAGCTTCTCTATCAGGGCTTAAACATATTGTGCATAAAATCATTTGATATTACAGATTCATTTCTTAATTAATAATCTTTAAATCAAAATCATTACTGTTTTGATGAGGTTTGGCATTATCATTGTTCTTTTTCTGTGGTCAGAGAAGGCACATTTTCTAAATGATAGGGCTTCTGGATTAAAAGATACTTTTCTTGGCAGGGAAAGGGTGATAACCAGAGTGCAATACAAAGTTGTGCTCTTACCACGTGAGTTGAATCATGGCTTTCCCCACAGACATTGCATGTCAAAATCCTAACATCCATTACCTCACAATGTGACTTTATTTGGAGAAAGATACAGCATTTATAAGACAATAAAATTCACAATAACCAAAATTGGCACATATTCTATATGCCAGGCATCTTTGGAAGAGTAATTGGTTATATATATGAGAACAATCAAAACGTATACCTGAGAAGAAGGTCATTGGAGTGGTTTGGCTGAGATATCTGCCATGATTTGAAGAAATTTAATCCCTTGACCTCCAGTTGACGGATGTTTAGGGGAGCTTAGTAGTTGTGGTTTTACTTGAGGAAGTATGGCACTAAGGTGGGATTTGGTGTTTCAAAATATTCATGGTGTTTTTTAAAAGATTTATTGATTTATTACATATACAGTGTTCTGCTTGCATGCATACTTGCAGGCCATAAGAGGGCATCAGGTCTCATTACAGATGGTTGTGAGCCACCGTGTGGATGCTGGGAATTGAACTCAGGACCTATGGAAGAGCAGTCAGTGATCTTAACCTCTGAGCCATTTCTCTAGCTCACATTCATGATAGTTTGTGCTTTCTTTTCTACTTTTAGTAGAATTTATCCCTAGTGCATGTACTGGTATTTTGTGATCCTATTCTCTCTGGATGGATACCTTGCTCAGCCTAGATATAATAGAGCAGGCCTTGGACCTTCCACAAGGCAATGTGCTTTTCACTTTCTAAGCTTTAAATATGTTGTGCCATAATTTTCTTTGAATTCAAGGAAGTCTTTAATTTCTTCTTTATTTCTCCCTTGATCCAGGGACAGTTCAGTAGTTCCCTGTTCAATTTCCATGAGTTTGTAGGCTTTCTGAGAGTAGCATTGTTGTTAAATAATCCATGGTAATCCGATAAGACACAGGGTGTTAATCTAATTTTTTTATTTTTATTATTATTATTTTGGTTACCGAGTATGTGATCAATTTTAGAGAAGGTTCCATGAGGTGATGAGAGGAAGGTATATTCTGTGTTTGAGTGGAATATTCTATAGTTGTCTCTTAAGTCCATTTGATTCATGCCATCTGTTAGTTCTATGTCTCTGTTAAGTTTCTTTCTAGATGACCTATCCATTGGTGAGATTGGTATGTTGAAGTCTCCTACTATTATTGTGTGGGGTTTGATGTGCAATTTAAATTTTAGTATGTTTCTTTTATATATGTAGGTGCTCTTGTATTAGGGGCATAGATTTTCAGGGTTGAGACTACATCTGGATGAATTATTACTGTTATGTGTATAAACTGTCCTTCTCCATCTCTTCTGAATGATTTTAGTTTGAAAACAATTTTGGTAGATATAAGGATATCTACACTCATTTTTTTCTTAGGTATTTGATTGGGAAACCTTTCTCAATCCTTTACTCTGAACTAGTGTCTGGCTTTGAGGTTGAGGTGTGTTTCTTGTAAACAGCAAAAGGGTGAATCCTGTTTTTGTATCCATTCTCTTAGTCTGTGTTTTTTCATAGGTGAGTTGAGTCCATTGACTAAGTGATATTAATGACCAGTGCTTGTTAATTCTGGTTATTTTTCAGTAGTAGTGTTTGTGTGTTTCCCTTCTTTGTTTTATGCTGGTAGGAGGTTATCAGATGCCTGTGTTTGTGGGTGAAGTTAGAGTCCTTGGATTGGGGTTTTCCGTCTTTTACTTTCTGTAATGCTGGGTTTGTGGATACATATTGTTTATATCTGTTTTTGTCATAGAATACCTTGCTTTCTTCATCGATGGTGAATGAAAGCTTTGCTGGATATAGTAGTCTGGGCTTGCATCCATGGTTTCTTAGTGTATGCAACACACTTATTATGGTTTTCATAGAGAAGTCGGGTGTAATTATGATAGGTTTACCTTTGTATATTACTTGACCTTGTTCTTTTTCATCCCTTAATATTCTATCTTTATTCTGTATGTTTTGTGCTTTGATCATTATATGGCGAGGGGATTTTTTTTTTTGATCCAGTCTATTTGGTGTTCTGTAATTTCTTCTGCCTTCATAGGGATATCCCTCTTTAGGTTGGAAAAGTTTTTTTTTTCTAGGATTTTGTTTAATATATTTTCTATGCCTTTGAGCTGGGATTCTTCTCCTTCTTCTATCCCTATTATTCTTAGGTTTGGTCTTTTCATGGTGTCTCAGGTTTTCCTGAACTGTTTCTTTTACCTGTTTGATTGTTTATTCTTGATTTTCTTTGAGGGATTTATTCATTTTATTCAAATTTTTTGTTTATCTTCTCTTCCATTTTTTTAAAGGAGTTTTTCGTTTCCTCTTTAAAGCTCTCCATCATTTTCATATAGTTACTTTTAAAGTTGTTTTCTTCTACTTCTTTTGGGTTAGGATGAGCAAGTCTTCCTGTTGTGTGACAGCTGGTTTCTGGTGTTATAATGTTGCTTTTTAGTTTGTTGGAGGAATTCTTGCATTGGTGCCTACCCATGTCTTCCTTCAATTGAGGCCAGCAGTGTCTTAATGTCTTGGTCCAATCCTTGCTGTGGGTGCCTGGTAGTTTTTCTTGATCAGCTCTGTACTGTCAATGTGTGTCTCAGAAAGCCTCTGAGGTCTCTATATGCCTTCTTTCTTGGTCTTCTATCCTCATTTGCTCTCTTGATGCTCTCTTTTAATCTGTTCAGTGTTGTAGCAAGCTCTTGGTCCCTCTTAAGTCCCCTTAGTAATCGAGCAACCTGTGATTCAGAGTTCCACCTAGGTTGCAGAGGATAGTTGGGTTTGGGGGCAGGTATGGCTATTAGTTTGGATGGTGGGAGAATGGTTTGAGTTTGGGAGGATCCTCTATTGTTCATTTTTAAATGTATAGATATTGATATAGTCGCCAAGTTCCATTTGTAGACCTCTAGATCAAACACCCATAAACAGTACTAATTGAATATAGTGTATTTAAAAAAATATTAAGTTAAGAAATGGCTGTATCATGGAAGGCTGGAAAGAATTAAAGTATTAAAAAAAGGAAGGGTATGTCCATGTCTTACTATATAGTTGCATGAAAATTTCAGAAACAAAGAATTTTAATGTGGAGTTGGAAAAATATTTTTCAAAGGTAATATAGACTGCCCAAGGTCACACAATGCATTGAAAATCCTGAATGTTTAACCAAGTCATAGGACCGCACAGATAATCTAGTGATTTTAGAGAGTAGAAGTAAAATAACCTAATTCTTACAATGGACAACATATAAGCCAAAAGAAACACCTTGCAGGCTGAGCATGAGCCCTTTAGGCATTCTGCAAATTTCCAACCTGCTTCTGGTGACTGTCATTTATGATAAGTTCTGTTCACACTTGCCACCACTGTAAATCACACTCATTTGATGACTTTTAGATGATTTCAGTATAATTTAGTGCCTTAAATATTGTAGCCAAAGACCCTTAAATATCTTCTTATAGCATCTGATGTCCTTCAAAGAGGAAAACCTGAAATAAATTCTATCTACTTTGTGACCTTAAATAAAAGGAAAAACATCTTTGGCAATGATCCAACAGTCTATTACTTGAGTAGCTGTATTTACCAGCTCTCCTCTCTGACCTGACATCACAGTCACTGCCACCATTTGGCTGTTGTTTTGTTTGTGTATCAGCCTCTTTCTGTTGATTGTGAGCCTGTCATAATAAAAAACAATCTTACATGAATAGTTTTGTTTAATTATTTAATTTAGTTTCTTGCGAGAATGGTGTGAAGCGATAAATAATGGAGTAATTATTTGGCTATAAATACATTAATTTTAGCATAGACCCATAAAGAAAAAGGCTGGAGTCTAAAGTTGTATGGAAATCTAAATGTTAACAGTCCTTGGAAATATGTTCACAATTTCAGCTTATTTAAGAAGAACTGACTAAAACTATAAGTGTGTTTATTATCAATAGCTTGAAATTAAAAAAAATGTTATCATCAAGGAAAGGTAGATTTAGTGCACTACAAAAACCTTAATTCAAAGGGGTGATTCATAAGTAAAACATAAGAACAAATTTTCTTTCAGAAAAGGATACTTAATAAGAGAAGTTGATATACCTTTGGATTACTTTCATTTAGCTTTTAGGACATACATTAGAATCATGAGTTTGAAAGCAACCCTAGTGTTTATTCATGTTGACCTTACAATATTCAGGCCAGGAGATAGTGGTTCAGAGAGTAGAAGGCTTTTGTCAAACAACAAACAAGTAATTAATTTAAAACGTTCATTTCCTCTCACCAGACCAGATTTTAGTTTTTCCCTACTTAATAAGGAATGTGCCTACTTAACCAAATATATTGGTGTATATCAATGCATTAGCTTAAATAATGAAGCTGTTCTCATTAAATCAGGTGGTGGGTATCAAACACAAAAGCACATTTATTGAATCATAAGATCTGAAAATATTAACTTTGAAATCTTTAGAGTTAAGAATGACTTTCACAGTCTTTTCCATGTAATTAAAAATGTTAACCAGTTAGGAAAACACTTCCATGATTACTAGATAAATATATTTTTGCAGGTGAGAAATTAATTGATAGTATCTATCTAAAACTTACCTGTAAGGATGCAGAGCACAAAAACCACCCCTGCAGCCACAAGTTTCATAGTAATATGTCCTCGGTCCCACTGCAAACTGTCAAAGAAGACAATTGCCTAGGTGGATGGCAGTTTTTAGACTTTTACTTACCCTCAGTGGTCTTTAGAATGATATATAAAATGTCTGTTTTTCAGTTACTGTCTGAGTCATTGCTTGTTTACTTGCTTGCTTATACAAGGGATAGCAGACAAAACTTGGGTAATATTATTATTAAAAGATGCCATTTTCTTGGTCTTCCAAGTTTTATCACTTGGAATGGTGATGGAAAAGCTCTGCCTGGCATTTATTCATTGTCCATTAATGGTACCAAAAAAGGTAGTCAACTGTGCCTAATTCTATAGTAGAACAACCCAATTAACATAGATTTGGTCAGACTCACTGCAATGCTGCCAACATCAGTGCAGGCAATGAGGACAGGTCTTTTCCTCTTATGCTATGAGTATAAATTTTTCTAATAATTTTTCTCATCACCTTACCTGACCCTTAAGTCTCTTTAATGAGCCTTCCTTGTACTAGAAAGAGATTCTGAATTTCTTAAGCCAAGATTTCAAGGTACTTGCAGATAGTCTAGTTGTCCATCCCTCTAGCTTCTCTCTGGATAAAGGCTCCTAATTAATGGCTTACCCTGGTGCACATCCTTTCATTCTCTTCCTTTAAGATACTTGACCCTTTTCACCTTTAGGCACATGCATACTGGTTTCTCTATTTGAACACCAATTCTGCTATCTCTACTTTCATCTTTGTTCCCATCTTATATTAACTACAACCTGCATCAGAATCTCTTCTGTTACACCAATATAACATGTCAGGAGCCCTTCTGTTATCCTTCACACAAAATTGCTTAATACATTAATGGGAATGGATTGTTTCATCATGTGTCTTTCCTTTTAAACTTTCAGTTTCAAGTGGACAGAAAATATGCTAACCTTGCTGATGTGGTGTCTCTAGATTGTCCCTTCTGACATCCCAGAAGAGTAAATAAATTCACACATTTTTCAGAATGGACTCATCTGCTATTGAGAATAAAGACTAAAGTTAAGGCAGGGACGTGCAAGGTTAAGAACAAGAAAAAACTTTTAGATGATGGCTATAGATGACTAATGTAAAAGCCAGGTGCTGACAGCCTGGTGATGCTGTCAGCTTGAAAGGAAAAAAATGTCTTTAACAATTCAGAGAAGAAATAACAAAGGTAAAGAGCCCCATGTTAAAGAGGTGGGTTATCATTGTAGCTATTGTGCAAGTGCCCCCACTAGACAGTTTCAGAAAGTACACAGACAAGTCTTTATTAATCAATATAAGATCACTGGTTGCTAGAGTATGTTAAAGACCCCTCCAAATACGTGATATAACACAGAGGTCTCTAATTAACGAATGAGAAATAGATATACTAAATGGATATACCAATTGACATCATCCTGTACTTTTGTGGTCCATATAAGGCAGAGTTTTTTGAGTTTAATTAAACACTAAGCAATAGTAATGGTTCTATATTATAATAATATTGGGAGTTCGTTTTTTATAATAGACATTCCATGTATGTAAATATATTGATTACTATATTAGTTGGGATTTTCTAGAGCAGTTGTTCTCAACCTCTGGGTGATGAACTTATGGAGAGTCAAAAGACCTTTTAACAAGAGTTTCTTAAAACCATTGGAAAACAGAGATTTGTGTTATAATTCATACAGTGCCAATATTGCAGTTATGAGGTAGAAAAAATAATTTTATGTTTGAAGTCACTGCAACATGAGGAACTCTATTAAATTGTCACAGCACTGGAAAGGTTAAAAACCACTGCTCTAGAATTTCAGGACTTATAGAATAATTCTCTTATTCTATATATATTATATATATATATAGAGAGAGAGAATTTATATATCTATATATAGAGAGAATTTATATATATATATAATCTATCTATATATATATATATATCGAGAATTTATTTTAATGATTTACAGGTTGTGATTCAGATAATCCAGCAATGCCTAGTTGCAGACATAAAATTCAAGAATCCATCATTTGCTCAGTCCACAAAGCTTTATGTCTCAACTGGTCTACAGTATACACTGGAATTACAAATAAAAAGGCTCTATGTCGCAAGGAGGGCCCACTTGTTTGCTCCGGCTGCCCAGCTAGCTTAGCCCTGAAATAACCACACAGAAATTGTATTCATTAAAACACTGCATGTCACATTAGCTCTAACTTCTTATTGGCTAGATTTTATATCTTAATTTAACCCATTTCTATTAATCTGTATATTGTCCAATGGCAATGGCTTACCAGGAAAGATTTGGCATGTCTGACTCTGGGGGCTCCATGGTGTCTCTGATTTTGCCTTCTTTCTCCCAGAGTTCGTTTAATGTTCCCCACCTACCTAAGTTCTGCCTTATCAGGGGCCCAAAGCATTTCTTTCTGTTATTCTGTATACTTACCATGTAGCAGTGGCTTACCAGGAAAGATTCAGCATGTCTGTCTCTGGTGGCTCCATGGCAACTCTCTCCTACTCTGCCTCTCTTCCTCCCTGCATTCAGTTCTGTCTTCCCTGCCTACCTATGTTCTGCCCTATCAACTAGGCTAAGGCAGTTTCTTTATTCATTAACCAATGATATCAACACACAAACAGGGGGTCTTCCAACAATATTTTTCCTTTTCTGTTTAAACAAAATGGAAGGCTTTAACTTTAACATAGTAAAATTACATATAACAAAACAGGTATCAAATAAGAATTACACTTACAGTATTTATATCTACTTTATCTTTTATCATAACTAAGGAAAATTATAACTATCAATTCTTCAACTCCTTCAAAGACTCCAGAAATATATATTACCTAAGTAAACAGGAAGTGCATTATAAACAACTTCCAAAACTCTAGAATTAACAAAGATATCTCACTGTATGGACAGTCATTCAAAGTTCTTCTCTATCATCGGGGCATCCATATTTAGCCTACAGGCCCATAGTATCCCGCAGAGTTTTCCATGAAGCAGGAAATTTCAAAGACAATTCTGTTACTTTCTTCCATAGCCTGAAGAATGTCTTGCAGACTCTTTCATGAAGCAGAAACCCTGAAGGATCATCTCACCTTTAGGCAAGTTCAGTAGTCATTTCTCTGTGGGTCCTGCATGTCCAGTGAAGCAATCCAGGCAAGAGCATTTTCATGCCCAAATGGCTAAGGAGCCTCTTTGATGCCCATCTTCCTCTCGAGGTAATTGGTGCTGCCAGGAGCAGGTGTGTCTCACCATTATGAAAAGTCCTAAATTCTTAAAGCATTTTAAATGTCATATTCTGTAGTCTTTGAAAGAGATGAATAATGCCTACTCATCTGAAATATATCTATGCACATCTAGAAAATCTTACTAACACGACTACAAGCTTGACTATTATAGTTGATTACCTATTAACCTGTATTTCTTAATTGTACTTTACATTTTTAAATGAGCCTGTAGGAGAAATTCTGTAAGGCAATGTGACTAGAATACAATTAAGATTTGGATTCACTCTATCCACATGTGCCTCCTGTTTTTCCTCAATAATTGTCATTTGCTTTTCTGCTTAAGCAACACAAAGACAGAAGCCCCTCCTATAACAGCTTTAAAGTCAGTGAAAGTGTAGACTTATTGGCAAGATAAGGGATGGAAGGCAAAGATCAAAAACTTTCTTCTTTCATGTCCTTATATGGGATTCAAGCAGAGGGTAAGGTAGATTAGATATGGATTAAAGAACTCAATTAACGATATTTCTTCCCACCTCAAGATCCAGATTAAAGGTGTGTCTTTATCCAGTTCAAAACATCTGTATTAAAGATCTGTCTATCTACCTCAAGTATCTGGATTAGAATTGAATCTTTCTTGTTCAATTTAATTAAAAATTCTGTACAGGTGTGCACCAAATTTTGCGTTTCAGCTCCAGATGTAGTCAAGTGAACAATTAAAAATAGCCTTCACAAGTTAACTCCTTGTGAACTTCAGACATAGTCATATTTTCTATCTTTTGTGCTGTATTTCCAAATGTAAATATTAACCAGGTAATAATAATGCTTAAACATGGTGCAGTAATCCCAAATAAAATGGCAAACGCTTTATACAGTTAATTAGGTCATAATTACATCTAACCTGATATAACTATCCCTCATTCAATTGCAAATTCATTATACATTTATAATAAACATTAAGGACCCTTGAGGGAAGTTATTTTAGTATCTCAAAGTTAAATGATGGCCATAGCTGATATTTATAACTACTTTCCTCCAATACCCATTCTCTATTTCTTCCACCAACAGACTCTTCTGGTGTTTTACAGTGTCAAGCTTCAGGTGCTCTTCATGATCTCTTCATGCCTTCAAACATATCACTAGGTGACTATTCCACTACCAAGTTCAGCTGTCAGTTCCTGGAATAAACAGCACCACAAAATGATATATTGAGAAAAGAATTTATTTTTGATTATGGTTTCAGAGGGAGAGCACATAGTGCAAAGGAGACATCACAACAAATGACTGGAATAGGAAGCTGAGAGATCATATCTTTAAATACAGACAAGGAACAGAAAAAGCAAAATGGAAGTAGGAAGAGTCTCTGAACCCACAAAGTAAACCTTCAGTGATATAGATCTTCCAACAAGGCTCTACCTCCTAAAGGTTTCATAACCTCCCACAAAACACTTTTAACTCAGATTCAAATTTCCAAATGCCTGGGACTATGGTGGGCATTTCTCCTTCATACCACCAAACTAAGTATCCATGTTATTGAAATAGTACTTTAAGTATATCCTATACAGAGATAAAACATCTATCCCACAAACACAATTTTCTCTAGACATATCTATAGGCATTTTTCTCTATAGTAGTATGTCTTTTCTGCATATCCCTTTGAGAATACTTTTATATATATTATTGTTAAAAGAAAAATTTACATTTACTCCCCTTGTTCCCGGCCCTCCCGCTCCCCCACTACCCTACCACCCTCCCCCTGCTTCTTTTTATAACAGCTGAAATCTAGAAAACAACTTGAATAATGTTTATCTTCCTTTTATTCTGGCTACACTGACAATTTAGTTTCATAGTATAAACATTTCTTCACATAGTTAGTTCATTTTAGACTTGTTTATACTTCATATTTCCCAGATTCTGATCTCTGTGTTTTTACCTCTGAAAGACAGATACCAAATGGCTGGTTTCTTCAGTATTCTGTCTGAAAAAGCTCTAGCAGCCATTAATCCAAGACTCTTTACTTTTCATTTTAAAAACTCACATATCTCCAAGGAAAATTCAATCCTTTTAGTCCTCATTGATTGGCATTTAGTGCTACTAGATGATGCTTTGTGAGAACTCTGGATGTCTAACCAGCAGCTTGATCAATTTGTTATGCTTCTTGTCATGCTAATCTTATTTTGCACCTGGAAGCCATGTTCCCCTAATGTCTTCTAACTTCATTTAATATCAATGTTTTCCTTAATTTATCAGTGAAGAAACTGAGTCATCAACTGCACTGACTTTCTTCTATGATCCTCTGCTATTTACACTCAAATTCCTGTATGACAAAATGTTATACTTTAAATGCCTAATTTTGAGAAAGAATTTCTCATTTTATCTTTATAATATCAATGCATCTCGACCTGGGAACAATCAATTTAGTTCCCAAATTTTCATATTTTATCTTTGAAATTAGGGAAACAATACCCTAAAAATTTTGTAGAAAAGTAAATTTGAAATTACTTATGAGAAAAATAATGTATATATCCAATAAGTATTCAGTAAATAGAGCCTGAATATGGAAATAAACAGTGGAAAATAATAAAGATATTTTTTGAGAATTGCCTAACATAAATTTTTTGAAAACCTAATTAAACTCTATCTTTTGAAGTTTAATTTTTAATATAATAATTTTACAAATAATTTGAAATTTCAAATATGCACACAATGTATTTTTATTGTATTATCCTTACTCCTTCCTCCAACTTCTCCCCAATCCATATCTCACCCTTCTAATCTTTGTTAATTTCATGTCTTTTTTGTAAATTATGCATTGGAACTAATTTGTGTTGCCCTATATGCATAGCTCTTGTGCTTTATACTGAAGTAAGATCTCCCTACCATGGATCACTGTCATTTTAATATTAATTTTTGCATATATAAATACATATATATATATATATATCATAGTCATCCATTAGTCCTCACGGCATTACACTTCATTTATTCCTCCCAACTTTATGTAATCATATTTTAAGAAAATTGATTTGTTTTTAAATTACTGAATCAAATTTTCTCTGCACATAAACATTTAAGTAAAAGCTCACTAAATGGGGCATAAGGTACCTACCAGTGTACATACTCCTAAATTAAAATGGCCCTCCTCCCCAAAGCTGCAAAGCTAGCAAAATGGTAAAGATGAAAGACAGTCTCTATAAGAATAAGATAATGAACTCAGGGTGGAGATCTAAGGGAGACACTATTGCTCTTGTTATTGTTGAGATATCCATAGATCACATTATAGTGTCAGAGATGAATGCCAGAGATGAGGTACCATGGAAGCAATTTAGTAAGTGGCTATACCAGGTCCAGAAAGAGTCAAAAGGATGACAGAGTAGGTAAAGTCAACAGCAAAATCTAAGATGAAATGACACCTCTGAAAAAGCCGGGAGTTCTCTGCCTGATGTCTTGATGGACACATCAAGCAGTCAGATCACAAATCAATGAGGTCATCACTTTGCAAGGTTAAGTATTTTCTTTCTGAAGTCCTACATGAGGGTGTTGTACCCTTTCTCAACCTGGCAGTTTAGTATTTTGTTGGATGTGGTTATTATTTACATGATTTTTAGCATATTCTTGTCCTTCCTTCCCAATTTATTTTGATAAATTTATAGGATGAGCATATTTATCCTTTTAGGAATAAGTTCCAATTTTATAAGTTATAGTAGAGAGATGATGCCATATATCATCTAATAAAAATGCCATCCTATTTCTTCATTTGTATTCAAAATAATTAAAGGTTAAATACATAATGGAGTCTTTGAGAGCATGGCATAACTCATAAAATACTGTTTTACACAATATGAAGTAACTTGGGGTAGGGCAATACAGCTTGATTTTAATAACCTAAAAATGTAAAGTTAGCTTATTATAGTAATACATGGATGACATATGTAAATATTGAGAAACCCATTACAGACTAACAGGAGCAATGTTTTAAATTTTTCTATACATTAGAATAAGAGAGATTTAAACTTTGCTACCAACATCCTATACTGTGATATTGGGATTTAGTCGGTCTTGGGAGTGGTTTAGCCCTAAAAAGCTTTACAACATCCCAAGATGTCTACATTGGACAGATTTAGAAATCATTAGACTAGAAAGCAGCACCTGCAAGGCTTCAAGTTTATTTCTCTTTCATCGCTGATTTTCATCTTATTTTTTCTCTACATAAACATGTTAGGATTTAATTGGCTAAAATTTTGAAATTATTGCCAAAGTTAGTTCTAAACCTTTCTAAATACGGGATCTATCAAAAAGTGACTTCCAATCCAGTCCCAATTCCATATACCAGTGGTAAATATTGGGACTAATACATGTTTGGCATTCTGAGTAGTAAGTCACACAGATTTCAATATTAGTTTTATATTCTCATGGATTGGTGACAAAAAAATCACTTTCAAGAGGTTTTATGGTGGCTGAGAACTGAAAAGAGAATCAAAACATATATATAATTATTGTAAAAAACAGTGTTTTATGACCTGTGGCATAGTCTCATAGACTCCATTATATAAATAACATTTAATTATTTTGAATACAAATTTAAACATTTATTTGCGTGTGTGTCTATGTCAGTCTGTGTGTGCCAAGTGTGTGCAGATACCTGTGTGTAGTAAGGAGAGGGAGTGGGCCGTGTCCCACCCCAAAATAACCACACAGAAATTGTTTTAATTAAATTACTGCTTGGCCCCTAAGCTCTAGCCTCTTATTGGCTAACTCCCACATCTTGATTTAACCCATTTCTAATAATCTGTATGTTACCATGAGGTCGTGACTTACTGGGAAATGTTCAGCATGTCTGATCTGCTGGGTTCATGGCAGCTCTCTCTGTCTGCTTTCTTTTTATTTTCCAGCATTTAGTTCTCTTTTCCCCACCTATCTAAGTTCTGCCCTATCACAAGGTCAAGGCAGTTTCTTTATTCAACCAATGAGAGCAGCACAAATACAGAAGGACCACCTACACCATTTCCTCTTTTCTGTTTAAACAAAAAAGAAAGGCTTTCAGTTTAACATACTAAAATTGCATATAACAAAACATGTATCAAACAAGAATAACAGTTACAATGGAAAACTATAACTATCTATTCTTCAACTCCATCAAAGACTCCAGAAGGATATAATATTACCTAAGTAAACAAGAAGAAAGCAACTTCTGAAACTCTAGAAATGACGATGACATCTTACTGACTGGACAGTCATCCAAAGTTATTTTATACCATTGGGGCATCCATCTTCAGCTTACAGGCCCATAGCATCCAGCAGACATTTCCATGAAGCAGGAAATTTCAAAGACAGTTCAGTCATTTTCTTCTGTATCCTGAAGAATGTCTCACAGACACTTTCATGAAGCAAGAACCCCGAAGGATCATCTCACCTTTAGGCAAGTTCAGCAGTCCTCTCTCTGTAGGTTCTTTATGTCCAGTTTATGCAAAAGTCCAGGCAAGAGCAGTTTCTTGCCCAAACGGCTATCAAAGTTCATAAGGAGCCTCTTCAATGCACATCTTTTTCTTAAAGTAGCTGGTGCTGCCAAGAGGAGGCATGTCTCATTGTCATGAAAAGCCCTGTTATTAAAATATTTAAAATGCCATATTCTGAGTCTTTGAAAGATATATGCCTATCTGACATATATTTATGCACATCTAGAAAATCTAACATGACTACAATCAAATATTATCAATGATTATCCATTAACAACCTATATTTCCTAATTATACATTATATTTTTAAAATTAACTACACAATCATGATACTTTAATCAAGATCATAAATATGCATATAACAAAAATGACCTTAAATTTATATCAATAAAGCAAAATCCATGCCAATGCAAATTATTCATGTCCATATCATATCTCCCTTTAAATGTAAAACAACAATATTTGGGAATATGGGCATAGTTTTTTTTTAAAAAAAGAAAAACTGATTTGTGTTGTATGGGGGCGCTCTTAATCAGGCCTTTTATGGTGTATTCTGTATGATAGGTTTATCTTAGTCAGAAGTTGAGCAAAGTAATTTTTTGAGGGTGTTTACAGCCACTTTTTAGGAAGTCCTGGTCTATCATACCATATTGGTCTAGAAGCAATCCACAGGGTTTCATTTTTTGTGAAAACAAAAGAAGAACCATTTCGAAGTATCATATCCTTAGACCCAAATTTTAAAGTCAAGATACCTTTATGATATACATGCAGGATTAGCTTAGCCCATATGATGAAATATCTCTCTGTATTTAGTTTCTTTACAGTTAAAAAAATTAAAGAAAACATAATAATATATAGAATCTAGACTCTTAATTTTTTATTTTATGTGGCTTATTGCTTTTAATTTATGACTATTTGTACTCTATCTCTTTAAAGACTTTACCTTTTTTTTTTAAAGCATCTCTCTATACTTTTCTTCCTTAAGCTTACTACATACCTTTATTTAACAGTGTGATCCATTTAGAGGTCTTTTATGTCTGAATCTGTCCTCTTGTAAATCTGTAAATCTCTATTATCCAGGAGTATTTCTTAAAATGTTAAGTACTTCTTGAAAAATTAAGTTGTGCCATATAGGGGTAATACTGAGCCATGCACAGTTTCAGGGACATAGTAGTCTACATCAAGCAAGTCATAGCACTTTACTCATGTCAGCTCTCTCTGCCTGCCTTCTTTCTTTCCAGTATTTCTTTCTCTTTCCCCGACCTAAGTTCTGCCCTATCAAAATGCCAAGGCAGTTTCTCTATTCAACCAATGAGAACAACACAAATACAAAAGAACCTTTTACACCCGTGGAGGCCAGAAATAAGCATGAGATTGCCTGAAGCTGAGTTACAGAACATTGTAAAAACAGAACATTATCTGTGTAAAAATTAGCACAAGCAGTACTTTCCTCCTAGTTACATGTGACTGATGTGTGTCCTTAGGGGAGCTGACACTCAGGTCATGAGACTCTGTCTCCATCCACTTGTCTAAGGTCATCACTGTTTACATGCAAGGTCTGGTAATTAAATTCTCTTTCATTTACTTCCTAGCTGTGTTCTTATAAATATTTTTATTATACTCATTAAAAATTAAAATTTATCAAATCATTTCCAAAAATATTTCTTCGATGGAAATAAATGAGAAATAACAGGTAACTATTAGCACTGTGGAATGTAGAGTTGATCTTAGCTGTCTGTGTTTATCCTACCAAATTTCTGATATTTATTTGGAAAGCACATCTCCATCTTATCACCCCCATATTCCTGCTTGTTTCAAAGTCAGCTGTATATGAGGTCTTCCTGAGGTCCTCTTGAATACTCCCAAGTCTGCACATGTAATATGCTATGTGATAATATCACTTAACACTCTTTAATAAGGGACATCTCCATGATATTTAACTAAAACATTCTTAATCTTTCTCCCCTGACAATACTTGTTGTGTGAATAACCACTCTATTAATAGCCTAGTAATAAGGTGCCATGTAGCTAAGACAAGGAATACAAACCAACAAAGAATAAGGTTTTCTACTGCAGATGACTGAAATAATTTTTTTTAGTTTTTTAAAATATTTTTATGGTTTGTTTAACTATATTTTTTGTACATTGGTGTGAAGGTCTCAGATTCCCTGCAACTTGATCTTCAGACAGTTGTGAGCTGCTATGTGGGTGCTGGGAATTGAATCCACGTCCTCTGGAAGAGCAATCAGTGCTCTTAACCACTGAGCCATCTTTCCAGCCCCCGACTGAAAGAATTTTTAAGGTTGCTATTGAAAAGAGCATGACATCATCTGTTTTGATAGTATAGTATTCTACAACTGCACTTGCTCTCAAAATCTTATATAAATTCACTGATACCCAAAATTAGCATATACAAATAACCCTATCATTTCTCCAAGTCAATTAGCCACATTATACTTATTCAGCTGCTCTGATAATGGTCTTCTAGACCATTCTGACTACACAAAACCTATCCATTTGATATACTCTGAGTTTTTGTGCCTTAATGATTACTAATGTTTAGAAATTATGCATTTTTCATGAATATTCATTAACTTTTACAGTAGTGAACTTTAAGTTGGCTTATGGTATTCCCATTCTAAACTCTCTTTTTGGGGGGAGACATCATAAATTAATATGAAGTAGTTCATTTTCCCTGAAATTTAAAGAAATGCTGTGTGTGCTTTTAGCAATATCTCTCTTAGATGAAAACAGTGAAACTTGACTCTACATTTTCTTTCTTGTTAGCAGAAACATTGTTGAGCCTATGAACCAACTCAAAAGGAAAAATTACAATAAGAAAGATGGGACAAGCCAGTGGAGCCCATATTCCTGTATTACTTAATGGAATAAAGATAAAACACTAAACAAGAAATATTTGCTAATAACATTTCATATAAGAGAATAACACTCAATTTCATTGGAACTTTTTTTTTGGAGTATCTTTCTTAACAGACAAAGATTTACTTTACTCATTCACTTTATATGTTATAAAATATGTTTTTCCCATTCATCTAGATCAATTCTCATGAAGATAACAAGAAACCTTTCTCTTTCTTCATTTTTAGATTAAAATTTTCTAATTTAAATATAATCATATCATTCACTTTCCTTTCTTCAATCCAGCTTTTCCAATGTCCTCTATTAATGAAAAGTGACTGCCTAACAAAGACCAGAAAGGTAAAACTTTTATCTCTGATTATAAGTTGCTTTCAAACACTTAGGCAATAGAACTAGAATTACAGTGCCTATGGCACCTAGCCCATAAATTTTGTTTAAAGATTAAACAACTGCTATTTCATATATGTTCCAGAATATATTGAAGCTAATGAAGAAAAATAGGTGTTCTCAATCTCAAAGAGAGGCAGAAATAATATTAATTGTAAGATAATTATGTAAATAGTTGTGCTATTGGATTGTATGCTAGATAAGAAATGTAGATATAAACTATTATAAAGTTCCAAAGGCAAGACATACTATTTCTGGCCTGGGCAAAGGGGTTCACAATTTAATTCTAGCATTTAAGAAACAGAGCCAGAGGCAAATGTACCTCTGTGAGTTAGATGTACATGGTGAATTCCAGGTCTATTGGTGTTAATTAATTAGACTCTTCAAAAACAAAAATGAAAGGAAGAAAGAGGAAAGGATAATGAAGGAAAGAAGGAAGGAAGGAGGAAGGGAGGGAGGGAAAAAAAGAAAGAAGGAAGGATGAAGAAAAGGAAGAAAGAAGAAAGGAAGGAAGGAAAGACAGAGAAAGAAGGACAAAGGAAAGGAAGAAATAAGGAAGGAAGGAAAGAGAGAAGGAGAGAGAGAAAGAAGTAATGAAAGAAAGCGAAAGAAAGAAAAAGAGGAAAGATGGAAGAAAGGAAGAAAAGAAAGGGAATAACAATATTCTACTTTGTATACATTCAGGTATAATTTTACAGCTAAAAAAGGCATAGGAAGAAGTCTCAAAGGAATGGAAATGGTTGTGAGTATGAGGGAAAATACTTCAAGCATAGTGGATACCACAGGAAACAATATTTCAATACCTTAAGGTATTAATGATGGAAGTAACCACACACACACACACACACACACACACACACACACACACACACACACACGGGATTGGAGACAAAGTTTCAAGTCCATTATTTACGAGGTACTAACCATATACTGGACAAGTTGCTTACCTTCCTCAGTCTCCAATTTTTTTCTGCATAATTGGAGCAAGAGGAAAAAAGAGATGTCTCAAAAGCTGCAAATGTGTTGCTCTTATAAAGAACTTGACTTTGGTTCCTATCACTGACATCAGCCACACACAAAATGACCAATAACATACATGCACAGACTTACATAGAGATATGGACTCACATAAACATATATTTAAATTGAATCATTTTAAACATGGAAGCAGGAAAACCTACCTAGAGCAAAACCTACAATATTCTTTTAGACAATGCTTATCTACTGTAGAATATAGATTTTTTAAGTTTTATTATTTTTAATTAATTGTAGGCTTATGTGCCTCCATGTGGGCATAAGCACAAGGATGCATGAAGAGTTCAATTCTTGGGAGCTGGAGACAGGAGCATCTCTGAGTGGGTCTAAAATTTGAGTCTTCTTCTGAAAGAGCAGCAAGTGCCCTTAATCAAAGAAAAATTCTTTAGCCCACTTATAAATTTATCTTAAGTTTGTGCTTTGTCTAAACTCTGGAATAACATAATGCTTCCTCATTGCTGATTTACAATTACTCAAAGAGGAAATAAACAAATGCATTTGATATGAAATGAATACTTTAGAATTCCATTTCCTGAGTGAATAAATTAATATAAAGCAAATAAAAACATGGAGTAGAGGCTCAAGCTGGCATTACTCTATCACTATTTTCATTTTAAAAAGTAATTCAAGAAATTCAATGCTAATATTTAGCATATTTCATCATCTTTGTTTGCACATATGTATATAACTTAATTATCATATCTGTACTTTGACTAAACCCAAGAAAATGTTTTCTCTTCCACATGCTCTAAATGATATTTCTAAGTACAAAGAAATGTGATGTATGTATGAGTGTCTGTGTGTGTGTGTGTGTCTGAGATCTCCCAGTTCTCTCTATCTGTGTGTATGTGTGTGTGTGACAGAGGGAGACAAAGAGATACAGGAGGAGGAAGAAGACTGAACATGTGTCACCATATGAAGAGTAATGTTCATATTTTTAAGCTTAATCATTTTTTGTGGTGTGGTACTATTGAACTATTTGTAAACAAGAGATAGTTCAGGAAGTTCATTCATTTCCTGTGACACCATCCCGGGAGGACTAGTTTCACATAATGGTGCATGTGTGTCGAATCTGATAGCAGATAGTCCAGGTGGTTAAACGAGGGAATGGAACAAGAGAATCACCTGCAATGAGCTGAAACGTCTGCAAGAGTCCTCATCCTCCTTGTTTCTACCTCTTGTGTTCTTACCCCTTCACCAACTCTTGCCAATTCTTTCTCTGTTTTGTTCATGTCGTTATTACTATCACTGCAGTAGTTATTTCTAAGATACCAATACTCCTCCTGGTCAATAGAGTGCAGAAACTCAGGAGATATTATTTATTTTATATTTTAGGGTATTTGCTTCTTAGACTTCTCCCATTATGGCTTTTAAATGAGTTAATGTAAATAATGATGTCTAAATTCAATTTATTACACCTCTTGAATGTGTCTTGGAAAAATCCTTTAATAATGTGCATTTATAATTTTTGTTTCATGATTTAATTAAGAAAGTTAAAGCTCTTTTTCTAAAATTCAGTGTACTCAATTTCATTATGTTTCTTAATTCCGTTTCTATAAAGGCTGTAACTTTAATTCTACTCCATATCTGTCAGAAATAGCTGTGTGACATTGTTAAACTTCTTCACTTTCCATATTTTCACCAAACTCTGCTTAGTAATAAAACAAAGAAATTGAACAAGATTATACTCAAGACCCATTTTATCACTGTTGATATATAAAGCAAGATTAGATAAACTAAACACACAGACATGGGTATAAAGCAGGCAAATGCACACTGTTTTGCAAAAACTTAGAGGAGTTTGATGATGTGATGATTAAGTTTGATGTTTAGCCTGTGTATTTAGCCTTTTCTCTTCAGTCTGTTGTGGTCTTTGATAATGTGTTTGGGAAAGCAAGGTCGGAGGGAGTCTGTCCAGTCTTGAATCTGGTAGAAAGAACATCCCATAATGCTTATCTCTCACAAATTCCACTTTATACATTCTTTCTTACCTACTGCCATGGTTGCTATTGTTGATGTCCCACAAGAATGATATCATTATGTCTTAGTTCTGTTGGACACTCTCCTATCCTGAAGCCTTTTCACAGTATTTTCCAGTAACATATCACATACAAAGTATGAAACATAAACATTTTATCCATTTACCAATTCCTTTGACTTTTCAGAGGAATTCTTCTCACTTTTCTTAATATAACATTTTTAACTGTATAATTTGACCTACATTGCACCAGGCATGCTATTCTTTATTCTTGTTCAAAACACAGGCTTGGCTTGGCTTGTTACATAAAATAAATTGACATTTTACTTCCAATCCTCCATCTTTTAGCCTCAGAAGTAGTGGAATTATGGGAAAGTGTGGAGTCTCACTTTCACTTGTGGTCCATTGTCCACCAGTCCAAGAGGACACAGAGAACAAAGACATCATGCAGGGTTTTCTGCAGCCTAAGAATATGACAGAAACAATCTTCCAGGAGTCAGCTTCAGTGAGATAGATCAACTTCATTTTATGGTGAGGGAAATATATATAGGATGGGGACAGCAGTTGGGAAATCACCTAATTTGAATTTTGCAGCATGGTCCTATTTTACAGCTGAAGCT
>JAQHUG010000059.1:6521741-6534413 GCA_028555095.1 Dicrostonyx torquatus
AGGGGGGAGGGCCTTGGGCTTCCCATAGGACAGGGTATCCTGCACCATCATAAGGAAGCAGGGGGAGGGCAGTGGGGCAGTGGGGGAGCGGGAGGGCCGGGAACAATAGGAGTAAATGTAAATTTTTCTTTTAACAATAAAAAAAAGAAACTGTGATCTAATGGCAGGAAGGCTGGATCTCAAGCTGACAGCAGAACTTGGAAAATAATATGCAAGAGTCTCCCAAGTGGTATTGGTTCACAAGGCATGAAAGAGACGCTGGGGTCATGGAGAGAAACTAAGCACCTGTATCAGGGTTAGAATCCATCAGAGAGTCTCTGCTATGGCTTTTGTGCAAGGTCTCATTTGTAGGACAAATGGCAGAATTAAAGAAGTCATTGAGAGAAGCTGAAACGATATCATATGGTAATGTCAGAGTCCTTGAAAAGAGGCCATTAGTGTATGTGCTGCTGTAGTTGGGATAGAGACACCAGATATTAGAGATGATGTAAACACGACAGCTGTGTTCATAAGGGACCCAGGAGAAGGTTCAGATTCAAGCTTGTTTTGGCCAATTAGACAAGTTGTGTGTGCTATAAATGGCAGAGCTTGAAAGTTGGGCCTGTATTTTTTGTGGTACAGAATTTTATAATTTCAACATGCTATGTATTGAGCTACAGGATTTGATACATACTAACTTTTGCCTTTTCTTTTATTTGACTGTAAGTTTACCCTGATTTTCCCCTTCTGGATTAAGACAGTCTGAAATAATGATCTGTTGTGTCCATATAGGCTAAAATATATGACTTTAGGAGTGATTGCTGGATACAAGCTATTGGTTCTCTTCCCTTGGGAGGACCATTTCTCTGGTTACCAGCTTTACTCAGTTGCCTGTAGTTTCATTGGATAGTTTTGAGCCTTCATTCAATTTTTTCTGACACTTTGAAAAGTTTGTTGTTGTCATCCTCATTCAGCTCATATTTGGGAAGTCATATTGTTGAAACTTAACAGGTACAGATTCCAGTGTCACTAGAAGACACTGTACAAGTTATATTTATGAATATATGTTTGTGAAATTATATATGTATTCAACAACTGAAATGGAATGGATTAACAGCAGCAGTAACGCCATGACCCCCTTCTCCCAAGCCCAAAATAGGGACATCGGCCAAGATTTCCTGCTAGACTAAGCAGGATAATGTCAGGTGGCTTGGTTTCTTTAAAGCAAGGCCACTAGACCCAAGGCAACAGTAAGCCTATAGTCTGAAGGTCAGTCCTATCTAACAAAGAGATAAAGGATGAATAGAGAACAGCAGATGTACCTAGACAAGGTCAAGCTGTCATGACTGAAATTTTCCCTCGCCTCAAAGTAGCTAATAGAAACTGTATAATCATCTATTCATGTAAAATATAAATACTGACTCTAGTCTGTAAAGGCATGCTCAGTTCAGGCTGTGGCGTCCTCAGGTCTGAGAAAATGAACCCTCTTGCATTTTGCATCCAGCTGACTGGCCTGATGTTTTGCGTCTTGACGGTGTGTTGAAGGCACCAGGTCTCTGGGGTCTTTCACAACAATTACTAGACTTTAAAGGTACAAGTATTAAAAATTCCCAATGTCTTAAATTTTAAAAGTTACTTGTTTTATTTTTCAAAGTCCAAAATCTCACCTCTTTACTTCTATATTATTTAAAATAAAACAAAGCAAAATAAACAACTGAAAAATATAACAAAATATAATATTTACACATTTTACTTTGAATTTTGAATTCTTGCTTTCCTTCAGTTAAACACTTTTGGATTCCCTTTCTTGCTTCCAAACCTTCTTCTCTACTTCAAATTAGGAATTTTAAATTGTACTGTAGAGTATTAACCCAAAATCTTGGGGATAAACAAAGACAGGAATAATAGTTGAACAGTGATGTCCTTCTGTATCAAGCAAACAAGGAGGAAATTGTCCTCTATGCTGCCATCAGTTGCAGGCTTGATTTCTTTCAGTGATATATTAGATGTATCAGTTGAAAATGAACTTATTCCTTCCTCACGTTGCCTTTGGTTAAATGCTTTATTAAAAGAAAAAAAAATCAAACTCTCTCTCTCTTTCTCTGTGTGTGCGTATGTGCATGTGTGTGTGCATGCTTGTGTGTGTGTGTGTGTGTGTGTGTGTGTGTGTGTAGGTGTGTAGGTGTGTATTCTAGGATATGTGAAAGTCAGCAGAAAATTTGCAGAAGTTGGCTCTCTCTTTCTACCATGTGGGACCCAGGGTTCAAACTCAGCTATCCAGGCTTAACAAAAAAGTGCCTGAGATGACAGAGTCATCTCTCCAGAGGTAAACTTAGTTTTTAAGCACTCAGAGTTTTCATAAAACTTCTCAGTGTTGCTAGGTTAGATACCACTCACAGTTCTATACTTTAATGTAGTATAGGATTGTAGATACAACCTTTTATCTATGGCTGCCAAGTATATTATTGTTTCCATCTGTCTATTTCTTTCTTTTTCTCCCTATTTTTATGTATGCAAATATTTATATTTACATTGAATATAAAATACCTTGATTATATGTGCCACTTAGGATGGTTTCAATATCAAGAGCATGCATAAGGCAAAGTCCTTATGTCATACCTGCTGGTATTTTGAAGTTAAGCACTAGGGAAACATTGAAAAGCAATCCTTTCTCTGTGGAAAGTGTGCTTTGGTTATGCATAATGCATTGTGCTTCAGGTGCCAAGTTCCAGAAACATGGAGAATTAATGGAAAAGCATCAGCAAAGGACTTTAGACTTCTCTGCGGAAGTTCCCCAGCCTCATTTAGGGGGATATTATTCAAATTGCTGAGTTTAGTTAAAAACAACAACGAAATAATGTTTTCCTGTCTTTATTGCTATTTTCTCTAGAGTTGGCAAAATAAAATGCTGCATTTTATATTCCTTCACAAGCTCTGTCACCATGTGCATCACAGAACTGCATTTTAAAATGGCCACCACAAGTCTAGCTATGAGAATTAATAGTAGCAGAATCATGCAAGTGATTTCTGAATACTTTTGTACATAAAGCACTTTTTCACTCTGGACCGTATTTTTATGATAATGTTTTCATTTTCTACTTAAATGCCAATGACTGAAGACATTAGTTTTTCTTGTCTAGACAACTGGATTCCTCCAGAGTCTAATCAATGACTGGAATATGGTAGCATTCCAAGCAATAGGCAATTCATTAGCTGAAACTATTTATTTCAGCCAGTGAGATGGAAAGGCAATGTCACAGCCCTGATGAACCAAGTTCAAACTGTAGAATCCATATGGTAGAAGACAACCAACTTTTAAAAGTTGTCCTTTGATCTCCACAAAGACATGATAGCATATACACATGGGAGTGCACATATGCACACACACACACACACACACACACACGTAGACATACACAAACTCTCATTTAAAATGAGAGATTAAGTAATCCACATAAGTTAACTAACCACTGAAATGTGGTAGAAAGATTCTATTAGTTCATCAGGAGAACTTTTATAATGTTAGATGAGACATCCAGTCAGCACCTGTCTATTCAGTTCACGTTGACTACTGTCCACACGTATCAATAGTGCATATCACACTTGACCTGATTATGTTTCCGTAATCGAGTTTATGACATGCTCTTTCTATATTTTTCTTCTTTGTTTCAGCCACTCATTCTCCCATGCTCAGTCTACTACATATTCTGTGATCTCAATGAATATTTTCAGATACCAAGCCATCTGGTAGCTCAAGACCTTGATATTAACTATCTCTTCTATTCAGAGTGCTCTTTCCAATACTCTCTTTCTTTTTTGAGACAGTTGCTTAGTTCAGATGACAAGAACTCTGAAAAGCCTCTGAGGACAATACTACCTAAATCAACAACACCCTTGTCAGTCCTTATTTCAGACAGATATTTTCTACTTGATAGTTCTTAGATTAGCCACCTAATCTTATTATGTATTTAATGATTAATTTTGATATTGTCTCACAATATCATTAAATGCTTCTCCATCTCAGAACCATTATTAGGTGTACTGTATGTACTTCCAGATGTATTAATAAATAATGAGCTTTATCATGCAATTTGGACATGCCTTGGGACAGGAATAAAAATCACTTCCATCTGTAAGTCAGTGTTCTGCCATTTCTGATCCAGGACTCAATCATTTCATTTCAATTTCTTGAACTAAAAACAGCTACGACATGTAGGCCTGGGTATAGAAGAATTTTTGCAATAAAATATTTTTTAAATTACTATAATAATAACTAAATTATATTTGTGCCTACTATGTACCTATGTATACAATGTCTTGCATAGACCACTCATTCACTTCTCTTAAAATTTCAATTACTTTGCTAAATTTTTCTTTTTATTCTTTAAAATATAATTATATTTCATTTTAGAAAAGAATAAATGTAAATAAAAGATCAACATAAAATATATTGAAAGCAATTACTTTTATGAACAATAATGATTTTGATCAGCAAAGCTCTTTCCTCATGAAATAGACTTTGCCATTGAATTAGTCCTTGGAGTTCAGCTTTTAGCAGTGTTTTATTTTATACTATGAGAAGCACAACAATGCAGTTTGCTATCAGTGAGTATGCAGCTAAGAGGTAATCGTTTTTGAACCATTTCTATAGTGCTGACAAATGTCTTATACAAATACTCTATACACATCAAATTCGAATCACCAAGGCGAAGTCACTGAATTCAGATTGGAAGGAAATGGTGAGATAAAGTATGTTAAGCCAGAAGAACGGGTCTTGTGCACCATCATTTTTTTTTTTCGAGACAGGGTTTCTCTGTGGCTTTGGAGCCTGCGCTGGACCTAGCTCTTGTAGACAAGGCTGGTCTCGAACTCACAAAGATCTGCCTGCCTCTGCCTCCCGAGTGCTGGTATTAAAGGTGTATGCCACCACCGCATGCACCATCATTTTATGGGAGGGTGTTGATAGCATACATGGATGATATATCAACATAGCCCATATTGTCAATGGAACAAAGACATCTATTTGTTAATAATTTTGTTTCATACATCATAGTCTTCTTTCCTAAATCAAATCTCAGTGCATTTTCTCTTGTTTATTTTATTTTGTTTATCTTCCTGTTTTAGTTAGGTGTTTCTCATAATATAGCCTAGTCTAAGATGATGTTGAACTTCTAACTTGGAATTCATGTGTGATCTAGAACATCCAGCTTGTGAAGTGCGAAGGATTAATCCCAGGACTGGTCCATGTGATACAGGCGCTCTCCCCACTCAGCTAAATCCTTAGCTCTTCAAGTATTCTGTGTAAGATGGAAACTACAATATTTTTTTAAATAAAACTTTCTACGCTCCTCCCAATTGCCAGGTAAACGTTAAAATTCTTAATGTATCTCATCTGACAAGGCTCTATTCATTTTCTCTGTTTCTGCTTCAGCTTCATCAGTTACTTCCTGTCTTCTCTTTCTATTGTTGTGAAGAGACACCATGACCATGGAAACTCTTATAAAGAAAAACACTCAGTTGGAGCTGGCTTATGGCTCAGAGATTTCATCCACTATAAGCATGGCAGAAAGTATGTTGTCATTCAAGCAGACATGTTCCTGAAGAGGTAGCTTGGAGTTCTGCACCTTGATCTACAGGCAGCAGGAAGTGACAGGGAGCAACTGGATCTGAATTGAGCTTCTAAAATTTCACAACCCACCCTAGTCATATACTTCCACTTACAAGGCCACACACACTCCAGAAAAATCACAGCTCCTAACAGTGTCTTTCTCTATAGGCCTTTGGGGTAAAATTTAATTCAAATCAACAGCATACTTTCAAATATAATTCTTGATATGTTCCCTACTGTACTGGAAAGACCAAGGATATAGGAACTATATTGTTTTCACCCTTGTCTGATCAGTTTTGAATTTCATGCCTAATATTTGTTTTCAACTTGGTTATATTATGTGACTTTGCATTTGTCCCATCAATGCACATGTTTCCAACCAGGAGAATTTAAATGAGTGGAGAACACTATTGAAGTGGCTTTATGTGGGATACATTATCATTTAATTGCTTTTCCCCTGGTGAAAAGCTGGCAGACTGCTCCTCTGTGACAGATGTGCTTGCTTTGGTTGCGTTACCCCACAAGGCGTATTATGAGTTTCACTAATGTTTGCTCTTTTATACTCTAGCAGGTAGCATGATTCATCCAGTCTATACACGTCAGGAGTTTGATACACACATAAATCTGCTCAGTGGTGTGAGAAGCACATTGCCTTTCACTCACGTTGTATGGCACACATGACTCTTAGATGCAATAATAAACTGAAAGGTCAAATGCACCCATATTTTTAAAAACATGTGTATGTTTATTCTTAATCATTTAACTTTATAAAATAACAGATGAAAATGTTTAAGGGCACATAATTTGTTGATAAATATTAGTTTTAAATCTGTCTTAACTTGGATGATGTTGACTCATTTGAACTAAGTTTTATAAACAGATTCCTGAACTAAGGTACTTTTTCAATGGACTTGGTAAATGATAGGGAATCTGCAGATTTGATAGGTTCTGAAATTCAACAGCTGATCCTGCTGTGAAATGCAGCTCTGGAATCCCTATTTTTTATGATCAAAATTTACAGTGAGAAGAAGAATAATGCTGTCACAACTCATGCCAACTCCAATTCACTAGAAATGGATTCTTGCAGCTCTGTGTTCACAAATTCTTAATAGGCATTATGAAAAATCTTAAAACTTGTAAAGCAGAGATTATTATTATTTGCTTTTCTCTTCATGTTTTTAAAGAACTGATTGTTGTGTCATGTTTCCCAAGAAAATGTCTTCATTATGCATTCAGTAATTTACTATGACAAGTAAAATTCATAATATTCTAATTTATGTCATAAACTCTGAGAGATAGCTGTGGTATATATGTAATGAATGAGATAAACCCAGTCTCTTATATAAGCATAGAACTTGCATTGTAGAGCATAAACAGGCAATGCAATAAATCATTTATATTTATATTACCCCATTTTATTCATGGGGCTAATATAAAAAAATCAAGAATGTCTTTAAGAAAGACCCATATTTTAACACACAGTAATTGTTAAATCAAAATGAACTCTAGCAGAGTAGATTATTTCTCTTATTTATGGACTTACAAAACCTCTAATGGTGATGTCTACTTCCATGTTTGGGAGGCTTGCATAGATACCAGACATAGAGGAATCACTTATGGAGTTCATACTTTATGAGCCAATAGAGAAATAAGGTCCCCTCTATCCTTCACTATGTGTCCCAATACAAGTGCATTAAGCCATATGTTTTAAGACCCTTGATGCATATAAATGTTCATATATTGAGTTTGAAAAGACAAAATTAAGTATGAACAAAGAATGATTAGATATCAGCTTCAATGTCCTAGCTTGCACTATTCTGCTCTTCAGTATCCTTTAGGTTTCCATAACTAATAACAGTGGGTGGACAGCACAGATGTAACAGTTTATAGTTGATAATTTATAACAGTCTTCACTCTGAATCTTTTAATAGAACTGTACAAAAAGTATGAGTGTTAGGGCTTGTGTATTTGTCTTTTATATGTTGCTTTACATGAATGGTGTTGATAGAAACCATTGTTGTCTCTAGGGACATCGTTGGTGCGGGACAATTCTGTCAATCATGTTTTAAATAAATGCTGATTGGCCAAGCAGGAAGTATAGGCGGGAAAACCAGACAGGAAGTAGAGGTGGAGGAAGGATAACAGGAGAAATTGGGAAGCAGGAAGCTTCCCTGGCATTCCTGTGCAGATCTCCAACAAGGCAACATGTAGCAGCCCAGCTGAGAGAAGGTATTGGCTATGTGGCTGACAATGGGTTAATATAACTTATGGGAGCTAGTAAGAAGCCTGAGATAATGGGCCAATCAGTTAATAACCTAATGTAGACTCTCTGTGTGATTTTCTTTGGGGCTTGCTGGCTGTGGGGTACTGGGCGGGACAGAAACCCCAACGAGCAGGCCCCTCATGTTACACATCATACCTTCTAGGCACATGAAGACATCACAAACAGAAAGCAAACAATAATTACTGTAGTATTAATTGAGCTGCAGTGAGGTACAATGAAGTCATTTTTTTTCAGTCTACAAATGTTGCCTGTCCTCTGCTGAAGACTGCACCTTCTGTACTGGCTTTAATGTGGACCTTGGTGACTTAAATACTTAAGTTCCTGAATGTAGATAAAGGTAAAACACAGTGTGTATTATTAAATATGTATGGTGTGTGTGTGTGTGTGTGTGTAATTATGACTGTGTTTTCGTGAGTTCACTTGCACTATTCTAAAGATGGGAAAGAAAACAGTGATTCTGGAGTTACACGCTATGAACTCAGCAAGATAATTCACCAATGAATAGTACTTACTCAAACTCACGTGTAAACTATTGAATGAGCTTTGTTGTGTAAAAGACAATGAGGAAGAGCTCAGGACATGGTCATTACTTGCATCATCTTCGAACACCTCAGATGTGTCTTGGCTCATGGTATTTGTTGGGCTGGTAAACATGGACCCCAGCAGAGAAAATGTTCTAATCTTGGGATGTTGAAGGCTGTCAGAGGAAGAATGAACCAGCCTCTATAGAACATCCAGAAGACAATATGTCTGCTGAAAGAAATATTGAAAGAAGAACATGAACAAAATTTGTTACTTTACTGTCAAACACAAATCTAATGCCATATCCACTAGATGGGGTCCCATGTGTCAGCAGAGCACAGGGAAGGGATCTCTGACAACATCTGTAGAACTGACATCATAGTCTAGCATTTTATGACAAACTAGAAGATAATACAGCCCACCAAAACCTCTAGTTTTGGTCATAGGAGGCACAGGAAATGGCAAGAGACAGAAAGGTTGCTAATTTACTGGAAAGATGCCATGACTCAGTGCCATGACTCGGTCACAAGTCACCAGATCTTCCTTTATTCATTCTTTCTTTTTCATGTTTTATTATTTTGAAATTTTCAAATTTATCTTTAAAAATAAAATTATTCATGTAATATGAGTGGTATTTCTATACATGTACATATATATTATATAATAGTTATGTAAAGTGAAATGACTCTATCCCCTAAAGCATATATCATTTCTTTAAGGTAAATTTATTAATAATACTTTCAATATCTTTTAAAGTATGCTGCAGTCTATTTACTAACAATAATCACTTTACAGTACAGAGTTGTACTAAGACTCAGTTTTTCTTTTTGCATAAACATAATAATTCCATAAATCCGGGAAGAACTGATCACTAAGAGTATTTCTAGAGCTGCCTGTGTATGGTGGTGCTCCCCTTTAATCTGTAGTTGGGAGGCAGATGTAGACAGATCTCTGTGAGTTCAGTATTAATCTGGTGTACACTGTGATTTCTAGGCCAGCTAAAGCTATAAAGAGAAGCCGTGCCTCTACGGAAAACATATTTCTGAGGACTGAAGTAAGCCACTATTTAAAATAGAGTGAACAATATTGACATTTGAAACATAGGTGCAATGAGGTTGAATTGTCAGTTTTTAGAATTGTTTTCTTCTAACGTTTTGTTTTATAGTTCTTGTTTGGTGAAAGAAATCAGGGTTTTTTTTATTATTACAAGAAAAATTTACATTTACTCCCCTTGCTCCCGGCCATCCCGCTCCCCCACTACCACTCCGCCCTCCCTCTGCTTTCTTAAGATGGGGCAGGATACCCTGCCCTATGGGAAGCCCAAGGCCCTCCCCCCTCCATCTCGGTATAAGAAGATGTCCATCCATATAGAATAAGTTCCCAAAAGCCCAAACAATGCAGAAAAGCTAGGTCCCGGTGCCATTATCATTGGCTTCTCAGTCAGTCCCCATTGGCAGTCACATTCAGAGAGTCCGGTTAGGTCATATGCTCATTCAGTCTTGGTCCAGCTGGATTTGAAGAGCTCCCAATAGATCGAGCACACTGTCTCTGTTGGTGGGCCAGTCCCTCACGGTCCTGACGTCCTTGCTCATCTTCTCCCTCCTTCTGCTCTTCAACTGGACCTTGGTAGCACAATCTCTTGCTCTGGTGTGAATGTGGGTCTCTGACAAAAAGGCATCCTACTGAATGGGAGAAGATCTTCACTAACCCCACATCAGACAAAGGCCTGATCTCCAAAGAAATCAGTTTTTAACATTCACTCCCAACCTGGAGAGGTTGATGATATCTCAAATAGAAATTTTTGTGAAATGTACCAAGGCTTAATCAAAGAAACAAAGTTGAAACTAATTAATTGGAATCCTTAGTCCTTTACTCCTTATTGATGTTGGTAAGTGCAGCTTTCTATTGAAGATGTTACTTCCTATTTGAATTCTCTAAAATTTATTCTTGATGCTTGGAATTTTGGAAGTCACTGAAATAGAAAATTCCATATATACCCTTTATAACTTTATGTAAAATCCCCATTTCAAATCCCCAAACATTGGAGTTTTCAAGAATAATTTGAATAGTCACTTACTGTGTCATATCATGTTCAGATAATGGGTCAGAAGAAAGAGAGTTAGGAAATAGATTTAATCTCAGGTTATATTGCAATAATTTTATATGAAATTAGGCAATAGAGTATGCCAGGATCTTACTTACTATGTATCAAGTGACAGGCAAAGTACCTAAGGTATACTGATCGATAATCACCACTGCAGTATGGAGAGTAACATTTATTAATCTTTACCAGTTTACCAGTAAAACAGAAGCATAGCAAGGTTAAACACCCTCTATAGGTAGAGAGTTAATGTGCTGAAGAGCTGGTTATTTCTAATCCTGCAGGCTCCTGCATATACATAGTACCACTGAGCTATCTTACTACATTATTTCAGGATTAGCATATCTGTTTTGTAGACACACCTGTATAAATCCTCACTGTGTTCTCACCATGTGGTAACCACACATTCATATTCACTCATTCATGCATCATTCACCTACTGAAAGCCTAAAATGTGTTCTAATGCCACTTGGATCTCTTCCTTCATCTCTTATTATTTTTAAATTTTATAACACATTACTTTTATTTCATTTTAGTGAAACTCATTGTATCTTTCAGTTATAATCGCTAAGAGAGATACAAAACACTCAATAGTCTAAGTCACTACAGAGTCCCAACTTTTATTGATTTATTTGCTGATAAACAAATGGGAATCAGCCTCTATGAAACTCAAATATCACTCTATTCTCAGACAATTCTCTGAGAATTTTCAATTTGTTGATTTACAGTCTCATGTACTACTATGGGTCACCTTGGAAATCACAGGAGTTTATATATACACAAAGAACCTTTCCATGTTTTGAGTAGAATATTTATCATTTTCATCAGAAACTGTGTTTGGAGAATGGACACCTAAAACCACAATTATTCAAACAACCCTTATTCTTAACTTCACAAGAATAGTTTATATCCTCTGAGAAAGCAATTAATCTGCTTTCTTCATATGGATGCCCTTCTGGCTTTCATATTGGGTGCAATTTCATTTTATTATTATATTAAAAAAATAATAACATTCCAAGCATTTTCTCTGTAGGGAGCAATAAAAAAGCAGCATCCCATGCAAGATAAAAATCTGTCATTATACACAACTAAAATGCCATGCATTCTGCAATGGTGAGAGATATTTGTGCATTTTACATGTGATATGTGAATCACTTTAAAAGCCATAATCACAACATTACAGGTGCCAATAAATTTTCAATATGCCCTTCGTTTATCCAGCTTTTCCATATCCAGCCCTCTCTCAGTTTTAGACTTTGTTTTCTGGATAATAAATTTGGGATACAAGTATTTAGTGGGTTTTTGTGTTTAGTGATCAAGATTTCTGGAAGTTTGATGTATTAACAGTTGAGGTGTTTGTTTTGGGGGGGGGTTGAAGAGAATTCACTTCCTAGGTCTGTGTGCTTTACTTCAATAGGCTCATTTACCTCTTTTAAGCTCTCTTAACACACTCTCTCTCCCATAAATATTCTCTATATCACTCATCAAAACTTTTAGTTATTAAGAGGACTCCAAAAAAGCTAGATATTGACCTGAACTCTCTATCCCTTTTTTCCCCTGGTTTCATTTTTAACGCTGGATTTCTGGCTATTTTCTTCCTTGCTCTGTATTAATTTCTTTTTGTTGCTGTCATAAAATACATTAACCAAAAGCAACTTATGGGCATTTCTCAGACAAACTACCCCACCCTTCTAATAGCATGGTAGTCCTGGCAGTGTTTTTTATGTTTGTTTGTTTGTTTGTTTTGTTTTGTTTTGTTTTTGTACTTGGCATTAGACCTGAAGTCTAGACCCTGGATCTGATGATTTGGTACTCTCATTCTTGTAACAGTCTATAATATGGAATACAAACAAACAAATAAAACAGTCGGAATTATGTAGTCAGAATACAGCTGTATACTGAAAGAAGTTCGTTAGAGGGAAATCATCAGTGCTTAAACCCTACAATTGGAAGGAGGTGCGTTGAAATATTTACCATTGTATGTTTACTTATGGGGCCAAATTGTCCATGACAGAAACGAAGTGAAAGCTGTGGACAGGAATAAAGAGAGGATCCCAGATTGTTACCAGTCTAACTTAATTTGAAGACCACATTAGGTAAGCTTGTATCTCCTTTCATCCATAAGAAATAGATATTATAGGGTGAGAGGATGACAGAAAATTTCTGGTAGATTTATTT